>JAVJGJ010000060.1:2653286-2678255 GCA_035590215.1 Microhierax caerulescens
GACCAAGTCCCATGACATCTATTAATTGCATTAAAAATCTCTCATTATCCTAAATCTCTCATTATCCTAAATCTCCAGGATGGAGAGTTAGAGTTGCTCAGGCCCAGGATTTCAGGAGGGCACGTGCGTGTGACAGCGCGGGGTGGAGGATGCGCCACGGTCACGGCAGGGCACGCGCAGCCACCGCTGCCAGCAGGGCCTGAGCCCTTTCAGGCTGGCACCAGCGGGGTGTTCCTCCCAAGCCTCTGCCCCCCGTTTATTCGTAGCTAGGTTGGACGTTACACGTGGCCGATCTGTCAGGCGGGATGTGACGGGTGGGCTCGGGGTGGCTCAGTGGTGCCGTTCCCCGCGGCCCCTCGCGGTGTCGGGCAGCGCGATGCGAGCGCTGCTGCCAGTGCTGCGCACCATACGCTGCCAGGCACGAGCCGCTTGCCTCCCCTTTGCCAAATACTTATTGTTCCTGCTTTGAACTTCTGCAAAGCGAGGTTTGCCAAGGCTCCAACATGAATCATTAATTAATTCCTGGAGGGTTGGGGGTTTTGTGTGGTTGGGTTTTTTTTTTTGGTGGTGTTTTGCTTTGATAATTGAAAATGGAGGGGGAGGCACCGTAGGTGCAGGAGAGCAGAGGTGCGTTCCGAGTCGTTTCACCGTCCCCCGTCAGGAGGGTGCTGTCAGGAGGGTGCTGTGTGTGTCCCTCTTGCCCTGGCTCCTTGGGCCGGGCTGTAATTGCTGCCAGGCGCTGTCAGCATCCAGCCCCCTGCCCTCAGCCTCTGCCCTCAGCCTGCCCGCTGGGCTCCGTGCAAGAAAACGTACCCACCTCTGGCTGCGAGCACCTTCCTCCCCTTGTCCTCCTCCTCCTGCACCCTGTGGCGTAGCAGGGTCCCCTCTGGCCTCTGCGGTGCCAGGGGTGCCCCTTGCCCTGCGTCTTGCTCAACACTGGATCCCCAAGGCTGTGGGGGAATTGCTTTGCTTTCCTTGGAAGCGTTGCTCCCTGTGGGGGTCTCTGGCAGTGCTGGCGGAGGCAGAAAGTGCAGCAGGGCACCAAGAAAAGACTTGGAAAGGAAAAGGACAGAGAGATCTCATTAAAAGAGAAAAATACATTTGCATTTACTGGGGCAGCCTTGGGACTGTGGGCAGTTAGGTCTTGCCCGGAGGCTGAAAACCCAACTTCTCGTACGCCACGTGCTCCGGCCCCAGCCATCGGGGTGGCTCCCGCCGCACTCCCCGCAGCGCCCCGTTGGACTGGGGACCCCCCCGTGGGTCAGTGTCCTGGTGCTGAGGAGGGGGACCGGCCTCGGCGGTGGCCAGCGGGAGGGCAGGACACAAGACCTGTGCCCGCGCCCCAGCGCCCAGGGGCAGCAGGGACAGGCTGCGTTTGCGATAACGCCCGGCGCCCTGAGCCTCCGGGAGCTCTTGCCATTTTCACTCTCTTGCTGGTTTAATAACTTGTTCCTTATTGACATTTTTATTCCAAACACAGGGAAAATGCCAGCACAGTAATTGCGGTACATGTAAAGCAAGGCACTCTGCCATATCCTCCAGATCATCTCCTTCCCCCTTTTCCCAGCTCGGAAGGTCCTGGTGGGAACGAGCGGGGGCTTGGCTGGAGGGTGGGATGCAGGGACCCACGCGTGCTGTGGCGGGGTGGGATGTGGGCACCATCCACTCCTCCACAGTGACTCGCAGGGCAGCGGCAGGGCTGGGAATAGCACCAGGTCTAATTGCTGTGCTAACAGCTAGACCTGCTGCCTCCAGGAGCACTTACATCTGCAGATAGCTTGTGGTTTCTAATACCATCAGAAATCCCTCTTGCTCTCATGTTTACCAGCGTGCAATCACAACCCCTTGATGTCTGCATAACAGCCTTCCATCTCCCGGTTCCCCACAAAGAGCGACAGAGCTATAACAATCTGGAAGGAGGCAAACAAGAAGCAAAAACCCACTGGAATCCAGGGAAAAATCTGTGTCCTGCAGGATGTAAATAAAAAATAGAAATGCTCTTCTCTCCCTCCACCCCCAAAATATTCGATAAACGGATAATGTAGGAGAAGTATAAATTTGCAAGGACACAGTAGCCACCTTTTTCATGCAATAAGCCAGAAAATGTTTGCTGCATGAGCGGAGCAGAAGCTGTAATATAAAATGATAGTGCTGGGGAGCCATCTGCTTATTGACTGATGTCTGGAGCATGGGCTCTCCGCTACGGTGTCTTACATGGATGTGCGTGCGTGTGTGTGTGCCAGGGATGCATACTGAAGGCAGGCTGGCTGCGTGATCCCAGGGGCCGTTTGCTCGTGCCCGGGCACACGAGCGTGTGCAAGCTTGCAGGCAGGGCCGTCCTGTGCGGCGCGGCACAGCCCGCTCAGCAGAGGCACCGATGTGCTTTGGCAGCCTGTCCGCGCCCTGCGTGCTCGTGCAGCCTCTCTGCGCTTGGCTCTTCCTCTTGTCATCCTGACACGTTTCCCCTCCAGCCTTCCTCAACCAGCCAAGCCTCTGAGTCCAACCAGCGGTCGTTCGTTGTCACCTTCTGTGATCTGATTGTTAACAAGAAAGCGCTGTGGTTTTCCTAAACGGCCCTGTCACTCACAGCGAGTGAGGGACACTATCCGTGCATGGTGCTGGGACTGGTGCAGAGCTGCAGGCTCTGGGAGAGCTGCTTTCCCCGGCGTTTGGGTGTTTGTGTGGGTGGGCTGACCTTCGCCAGGGGTCCCGATTTAGCTTGGAGAAACCTCGGGGTGTTGTTGGGTTATGGGCTGGGGAGGAGGGTGGTGGTGGTGAGGGCAGGCACAGGGGGTGCAGCGTGTGGGGGGGTCTCCTCCCCTCACCCCCTGCAGCTCACAGCCCTGGTTTTCAAAGCAGGGTGGTAGTAAAGCAAACCTGCAGCAAACAACAGACCCATGAGCTTCGGGGCTCTTAGGATGACTTTGCAGCAGGGTACGGTGAGAGGGAGATGACAGCAGCACAGCACCCATGCAGGAGGGCTGAGCGCAGACCTGCCATGGATTTGCATCTGATGAGAGCCGTCTGCATCCCGGGCTCCTCCTGCTAAAGCCTCTGAGCCACACCAGCACACGGTTGCCTCTAGTTAAGTGGGGGATTATGCATGTATGAATGGCTGGCATTGAACTCCTAAACTCTCGAAATCAAATTCTGCCCTGCAGAACGGCGGCACCGCTCCTGCTGAGGTCAGGGGGATTTGTGGCTGCTTGTAAGAGAGCCAAATCTGTCTTTCCTTCCTCTGCTGAAGGTTGTGCCACAGTGCCCTCAGCATCTGGCTAATCCAGCTGGTGCCCTTCACCCATAGGCAGACCCCCGCGTCTCCGGGGTCGTGCGGAGCCCCGTACCCGTGTCTCATGTCACACCACAGGGGCAGCAGGGACCCCGGCTGCTGCCTGCGTCCGTGCAGCCATCAATGCGACAGCCTGGCTGCAAGCAATCAGCCTGCAAGTCTCCAACGCAGTGAATTTGGTCTGTAGTGTTGCATGCCTTTGTTTTGATGACAGGAGTGGTGAAATAACACCCATGGGACAGAAGGGATACCAAAATTAGGATATTGCCCTTTGGAATTGTTTCACAGTCAATGTAGCCTTCCTGTCCTCCTGGTGATGTTTTACCCAGACATTGCTCAAAGGATCACTGTCTTATATTAATCCATTTCTGTTGATGCACCGAATAAAATGCTATATTCCCCCTAGCACTCCCGCTGTCCGTTTTGTTTCCAGGCAGCACGCTGCCACCGTCCACGGTGTCTGTCTGCTGCCATGAATTATGATCGGCGATTGCAGAGCAGGAACGGGGTACGGATCCATTCAGTCTTCGCGCTCTCACAAGCTGCTGTTGTATTATTGATAACCCAGGGCTGAGTGATTATTACTTATATAAATTTATTTTAATTTCTTATGATTGCTGCTGTGATTAAATTATGCGCCAGGTTGTACGTATCCTGGCAGTGATTAGGTGCGACAAGCTGTGGCAGAGTTGACGTACAGGGTCCGGCTCGGCGAGACGGACAGATGGGGCAGAACTGGTTTGCCCCACGAGGCAGAACTGGTTTGCCCCACGCAGGACCTCGGCACGTGCGTTTGTTTGATTGCAGTTCCGTGGGGCTGGGTGCCGGCCCTGAGCTCAGTGCAGCGCAGTGGGTTTGGATGTGTGAACGTTGCGTATTTCCCAGCAGAGCTGTATCCCAGTAGCACACGGTGGGCTCCCAGTGGGAACTGGCTGGGCTCAGTTGCCGTTTGCAGACCCGGCAGGGTCGTCCCCGTGCCCTGGGATTGCGGGGTCCAAGCTGGGCAGGAGTGAGTGGCTTCGCCTGGGTGGCCAGAACCAAATCCAAACTGTTTTGTCGCGGCTTGTTTCCAACCTGTCCAATTTTCCGTAGAATTATGAACTTTGGGATGCAGTTGTAAAGGTACTCAGGCACCTAAAGATGGAGAGAGAAGCTGAGAAAGATTAGGTGTCCCCATCCTCTCCCTCTGCCCCTTAGACACCCATCCGCATTTAAAATGTCTTTCAATATCTGGCTATTAGGGCCAGGTAAAGCTAAATTCTATGAGTAATTCTGTTGGTTTAGTTACTCCTGTAAACATTGACAGAATCAGCTCCCCGCCCCTCATTACTCAATAAAAAACACCTCCCAGCAGAAAATACAAACAAATCGCTCTTCATATCATAACATTTTAAAATAAAAATATCAATAAGGAGCTAAGTCAAACCTGCATTTTAGATTCAACAGATTATTCAGCAGAAAACGTGAAAACAATGAAGCTCCTCTGAGTATGATAATAAGCACACACAGACGTATTGCTCTTTCAGATCACAAAATCTCAATACCCGAGATCAGTAGAAAACTAAGTAGAAAATGCTTTTTATAGGATTCAAATTCCAATTAAATTAGAGCAGATTATTCAACAAGAAAGCCTACAAAATGAAGTCTCAGTTTATGTATGGGAAAGCAAAATGCAAATATGTTGCTTTCCAGCTCACAGGTTTTCAAACCAAAAGACAAACTTACTTTAAGTAAAAATTATTTCATTCAAATTCTGAGGGAATCGACTCAAGTAACTGATCCTCAACTGAATTATTCAGCTTTTTTATCAACAGACTTATTTCTTCCCTCTTTATTCTTAATTTGCCTATTCATAAATTCTACCGCTTTGTCAGTCAAAAGAAATACTTTCCAGTAGCTTTGACAAAGCAAAAATTAGCAGGGAAGAGAACTGGCACGTAATGCTTCACTGCAAAATACTTCCTTGCAACGTAAGATACTTTTCTCTTCCTGGAGCTTTAACGCCAGCAGAGATCGATGTGATCATCCCAGCTAGCCCCCCCGCGCAGTGCCCACCACAGGGCTTCCACCAAGGCTTTGGGATCCCCAAAGGCATTTTTGGGCTTTTTGAGGTCCCCAGGCTGGCTCTGCGGTGCCTGGTTTGGACACGGGGTCCACGCTGGTTTGGGTGGGGGGGTCCCGGTGCCGCCGCTCCACCCGGGGTCCCCGCTGGCATCCGCAGGGGAGCAGCTTGGCTTTTAGCAACGCCGCTTTGGGCTGGAAGGTCTGGCGGGGCAGAAGGACGTGCTCTTGGGGGGCAGCTCTGCGCCCCCCTTTCCTTTGCTCTTGCACAGCGGTGCCTTCTGCCCAGCCTGCGTCGCCGGGCTCTGACTGGGAGCCACTGGATATCATTAAGGGAGCTTGTGTGGGTCGTGGGTGTTTCCAGGGGAAATACCGGTGATCATAAATCTTTCCTTTTGATCTCCAAACATCAGTCTCTGCTGTTCTAAAGATGACTCAAAGGTTGCAGTAAGAGTTTGAGTCAGAGAGGTAGAACTAGATGAAAATCTTAGTTCTGTAATTTTATTAGGCATCGGGAAATATTTTAACAGGAGGCTTAAATGTATCTTTAAATACAGAACTTAAAAAGAAGGAAGGGATTTGTTCAACTGACACACCGGAGGAATTGTAGGACCTTAGAAACAATTTGTAAAGCCTCATTAAATAGGAGAAGGCTCCGTGAATCCGTCCAGCTTTCCCGAAGAACTTTGAACCTCCCTCCTCCGCCGGTCTGCAGCTGCTTGCTGCCGCCGTAACGTGCCGACGGGCACCGCAAGCCACCGAGCCGCACCTTGGGACCCTGGGGGTGTGATGTGGGGCGGTGAACGCAGTCAGGGTCAGGGTCCCTCCTTGTCATCGCTTCCGATTTTCCCAGTTTCTCCAGGCGCTAGGTGTGCCGTGAGGCTGGTGTTACTGGAAGGAGTGGAAAGAGCAGTGGATGCCTGGGGTTGGGGGTGGGACGTTGGGGGTGAGATGTGGTCTTCTTTCTGCTCTGGAAATGTTATCTCATGTCTCTGGTGCAAAATGTCTTCTTGTCCTCATCTCCTTGGTTTGAGGTGCCAAAGAGAAACTGTGATGCTGTTGCCGTTTCCCCCCCCTCCCCGGAGAGCAGGCTGGGGAGAGCCCAGAGGGGCTGTAGGGGGTGGCGGTGGCTGCCAGAGAAGCACTAACGGGGGGTGACAGCTTGCACCCACCATCCTGACACCCTGCCGTGGCACGCTCTGCGGGCTGCTGGTGGGGAGATGTCACCCAGGCCTGTCCAGCCCCGCCGCAGACGCTCAGCACGCTGCACAATTTTGCCTCCTGGAATGTGAGAGGGATGCTGGAGATTTTGGCAGCACCCCAGAGAGCAGCTGGGGGGTTCTGGCACCCAGGAGGCTGTTGAAGATGGCTTACGTGTTTGGAAGGCACTTGGACACATCCATGCTGAGAAGGGAATGTCCCTCCACTTTTCTTCTCCGTTGTTTCTTGTGTGGGGGTGAGGGTTCCTCACCCTTTGGTGCTCCAGCTGCGAGCGAGACTCCCTGTGCAAGGAGCCTTGGGAATGTCACCCCTTTGGCACAGCTCCAGGGCTCTCCTAGCAGTTTCCCAGCCTTGTGATGATGTTTCCCAGCGGGCTGGCGAGGCGACCTTGCCCTGCTGTGCTGTGGGGACCTCAGGGTGCGTGGTGGGGAACAGAGCCAGCGGTGATGCTTCTCTCATGGAGCAAGCAGACGTCGCGGTCACTGCTGCTGTTTAACACTGTCTTTGTGCAGCCCAAGGCTTGTTCTATCTGGTGGCAGAGCTGCACGGGAGCAGCCAAGACTAGCAAATGCCCTGGGGAGAGGAATGTGGATTTGGGGGAGAAAGGCACTCATCACCCTCCTTCCAGATGTTAATGGCCAGCTGACATGGGGAGGTTGCAGCAGAATGAGACCCCAGCCTATATCTTCTTGCCCCCATGAGCTGTGCTTTCTGCCCATGGGGGGAGAGCTGTCACTGGTGCCACCGGGCAGAGGGGCTGGGGTCCCCCCAGCGTGTGGCTCAGTGATGCTTTGTCAGACCCTCAGCGCTGACTGAGCCAGTGGCTTTTAGGTCCTGCCTTGGATACAGCAAGGACACAACTCAACTTTTGCTGGTGGAGGGGGACAAAACACAGGGCAGGGGCTGCCCATGCTCTGGGGGAGCTGGGCAGGCAGAGACAGAGAGGGAGGGAGAAGAAAAGGGAGGGGAGATAAATGGAGAGGGATGCTGGGTGGCAGAGGGCTGTTCCCTCCATCTCTTTTCCCATTAAGGTGGTTTGAGGAGCCCACAGTTTCCTTTCCTTGTAAACGGTAACAGCTTTCTGCAGAGCGCTCTGCTCTACCAGGAGGGAATGAGAAAGCAATGTCAAATCCATGTTTGAAATGTCAACAGAAGGGCCCTGCAAGATTGACTGCAGTCTCGTGAAATATTTAATTCTTTCACTCCTTATGAAGAGAGACGTTATTCTGGATGAAAGATTTATGCAGGGGGAGGAGGGCAAGGAAGGAGGGAAGAGAGAGGGGGAAGGAGCGTGCTGGGAGAAGGAGAGGACTGGCTGGCTCCCTCTCACTGCTACCCCTAACGGGGTGCCCATTTGATCTGCCTGCCTATTACTCATCGCTGGAAATGTTGGACATTGCTTCATTATCTCAGCCTCATTTATTCCTATCAGCATCTTTTCCCTTTCTGCTGCCTTTATCTTCGCCCAGATGTCTATCGCAAAGCGCGTGCCCACCTGCACACCAGTCCCAGAGCCCCAGTCCGCCCTGGCACAGCCACCCCAAAGCACAGGTACCGGGTGCTGGGGACACGAGTGACAGCGTGGGGTCCCGGGTGGCACAGCCACGAAGAAGCTGTCGATGGCAGATGGTGGCAGAGGGGTGGCAGATTGAACAGGGTGCCCTTTTTCCAGGCCTGCAGGTTTTATGCTGCCCGACGGAGAAGTCTTGCTTCCCCACGTCGGGTGCCAGTGTGTGATGCTGCAGATCTGGGGGGACACAACCCCAGGGCTGAGGGGGAGGGGGAGGGCAGAGAAAGCATTCCCCTCATCCGCTCCCCGCCTAGCACTGTCACCTGCGCTGTGCCCAAAGGCTGGCTGCCTGTTCATCTGTTTAGGGTTCGTTCGTCGCGGGGAGCCGGTGGGACCCCGTCCCCTTGGCAGCTTGCGCTGTAACCTGCCTCCTGCCCTGTGTGCCACCAGCTCCTGACGTGGCGGCTGAGCCGGCGGGTCTGCCCGGCCCGTGCTTGGTGGCAGAGTCGGCACCGGGACCGGGAGCGCGGTGGATGGCTGCGGCCGTGCTCACCCGGAGCCTCCAGGGCAGTGGAGCTTAGCGGAGGCCGCTGGCGTCTGTTGTAATGTCGATAAACCCATCTGAGGTCACGATAGCGAGACCAGAACCGGCTGAGGAAGCATCTTCCCGCCCCTGCAGGTCTTGAGATAGAAAAGAAACCAGTTCCCACCAGCAACAGGAACAGGGATGTATAATTCCAACAGCGGTAAAACAAAAATCTCAAAAAAAACCCAACCCTTTTGATTGCACCGAATAGGTTGGGTTTTTTTTTAAATAATTTCAAAACATTTTGATAGTTGCTTTTCATTTCTAGTTCTTTTTGCAAAACTATAAATTACCTTAGATTTATTAACCTAAAAAATGATTTTCTTTCATTTCAAATGTGTCAAAAAATGGGACATTTTGACCTTCTGAGCCTTTTTCCAGAATTTGCGTGAAATGGGTAATTTGTCACAATTGATCCTTTTTTGGGAGGCTTTGAATTTCAACAAACTGGTATTCACTGATGAAAACACATTTAGTTGACAGATTCCCAAAGCAGCTCTATTCAGGCAGTGGCTGTGATTTCGGGTTTCCAGAGCAGAGCGGAGAAAAGTTTTGGGGTGTGATTAGGAGCTTTCGCACCCCGGGTGGGGACACGTCCTGCGAGCGGGTGCCTCTCATGCAGCTCCAGCCCTCTGCGCCTGCCTAGCGCAGGTCCAGGCAGAGACCTGGAGCTGAACAGGGCAGTAGTGTCTCCTCTGGAGTCCCCTGGGCCACCCGTGTCCCCCCCGTGCTCTGCAGGGCTGTGTGCAGGGCAGAGCAGGTGAGACCCGTGGCTCCCCTGGCACCTCCCGCGCTGGCATCACTGGCATCCGAGCTGTTGCACTCGCTGCAGCGTTAAACCTTGAGAAATGCCTTTAATGTTTAATCGGTCTTTAAAAAACATAAATAGGCAGGATATTGAATGCCACTCCTCAGGCAGAATAAGGCAAGGAATGGACGTTACCCAGCGACTGGTGGCATCATCCATTTTGTGTGGTTTGAAACCAAGGGCTTGGGAAATGTTTCCTTCTGCAAGCTGACGGGTGCGGGAGGCGGCGGTGCCAGGGAAAGCCCCTTTCCTTCCACGCTGTGCCCCGCAGCCCCAGGGCAGGGGGATGGAGGGTGCTTTGAGAAGCCCGGCCGGGCACGTGCGCCCTCGCCGATGCCACCCTGCAGCATGGCGCTGCCCCCAGGCCGGGGGGGCCCTGCTCGGTGCCGAGCCGCACAGGTTGGCGTGTGGCCTGTCCCTCAGTGCGGAGCTTGTAGGTGCTCAAACATGGGACTTCACTGTCTTTGGCAATGAGACGCGCACCTTCGTTAGGCACCCTCCGTGGTGGCTGCTAACGAGGTCACCAGAGGTGACTCCAGCCTCTGCCGGCTGCCTCAGCTGAGTGGGAGCTGTCAGCTCCAGCTGTTAACAGCTGGGTCCTGAGGGTCTGGCAGTTGTTGTGCAATCTGCAGGAGCAGATAGGGGCAAAAAGCACCGGGACGTTCAGGTTGGGATGAGGTCACAGAGCCAAATCAGGGGTCTGAGTCCCAGGGCCATGTCCTGTGCGGGTGACAGCGGCAGCGGCTCCTCCAGCCCAATGCAGCAGTCGCATCCGCTCGGGGTTTGTTTGCAAATTCCCACCTCCAGCCACGCCAGGTTCTCAAAGGACTTCAGCTCCAGCCCCACACGTCCCGGTGTGAGTTCATCCCGTGGGAAGGTGATTCCACTGCCCCACTGGGTCACGGGATCACGACCCAGAGCTTGGGCCTGGCTCTTGCTAAGGGCAAGTTGTGGGCTATAAAGCAGATATATGGGCAGATTACCCTGGGGAAAACTGAAACAAACGAACAAAAAAGCCCTGACTCAAACATCTTCTGAGGTTCACAGGAAGTTCAACTGATGTGCTGCGGGAAAAATTAGGTTTATTAGGGAAGCTGGGGTTCAGTCATTCCCTGCTAACCACCCAAGCCAGCAATCGTCGCAGAGGAGGTGGGAGTAATGCAAAGAGCATCCTCCCCTGCCACCACCAGCAGCCTCGTCCGACTCCTTCAGCACTGCCAGCACAAGTGGTGGGTGAACCTCCACGCATCTAAAGGCTGATTTTTCAATCAGACGAGCACTTAAGCCTCCCAGAGTTCAGGTACTTGTCTCTCTGCTGCCACTCCTGCCTCTTCAGCATGAAGAAGTGGGCTGGAGATCCCAAGAGAACAGCTTTGCTATGAAGTTGCTAGTGCCTGGGGCTCGTGGGTTGGGGGTGGCACAAAAATATCCACTCTTTGAGCTTGGCTCCCTGTTGTTCATCCACAGCAGTGTCTCAGCCACCGTCAGCTTCTTCTAAATACGGAGAAATGCTGCAGGCCCTCATCAGCAGCACCGGCGAGCCGCTGCTGAACACACGGGAATAATGATCCCGCTGCTGGGCAGCCCTGCCAGAGCAGAGATGTCGGGAGGGAGTGGAAGCAGCAGCAGCAATAACAAACAAGGAGTGATCCGGCAGGGAAGGGCTCGATCTGAGGGCTGGGTGACAGGTCTGCCAGGGCTTTTCCTGCACAGACTGAGGGAGGGACCTGGGACTCGTTGGAGGGAAGAGGCAGGAGCAGGTTACACTCACCCGCACAGCATTCAACCCACCGCAGCCGTGCCGTTGTGCGCAGTGGGGAGATCCCTGTGCGGGCAAAGCCTTCTGCTCTTCCTCTCTCCAGATGGAGCAGGCGGGGGTGGCATGCAAGTCTGGATCAGGCAGATCTCGCAGCCATGCCGTGCTGTGCAGGCAGTCCCTGCCTGCCCTCTCCCTGCTGCCTGCCCGGGACCCAGCCGGCTGCCACCCTGCGCCCACTGCCAGAGCGGCGTTTCCCACCCGGAGCAGGAGCGGTGTCCTATGGGACCCGCTGCACGCATGCTAGTCCTTCTTCTCTCAAACAGCTCCTCAAAACCCACCCAAAGCAACATGGAAGAAGCCACTGCAGTCCTGCAGGAGCTGGCAGCTTCCAACTCTCTGCCTTTTGCTTTCTCTCCTTTCTTCCCTCCTTCCTCCACTTTTACTCTCCCTTCTCTGCAGAACCAAAACATTTTGGAGACTCTGCACTCTGTGCTAGCCTATTATTCACAGAACCTCCTATCTCCCTGCTTCAGGATGCTGCCTGGATCCGACCAATTACCAGCTCCCTTGATGTATAACACCATAAAACCCTTAACCTCATTATAGAAAATTTCTTTTGAATGGCCTTTAAAAACCATCTCATTACACAGGAAGAACTGTAATTACCTTTAACAAGACAGAGATATTGTGTGAGCGAGTGTGTTTCGGCTGTCAAAACAGCAGCAGTGGGAGTTCATCTCCAGCCAGTTTCACCACAAGGGCAAACACATTGTAATTCCCCCCCCCATGCCCCACTCTTCATCCCGGCCCTCCTCCTGCCCCTCGCTCCTCCCTTCTCCGTGCTTTTGCCAGGCAAACACAACACCTTGCTTGGCTCTGCTTTCCAGATAAAGCCCATCTTCCCCAGATCTCGTCTCTTAACGCTCCTGGTGTGAGCAAAGCTCTTGCTAAGCCCGTCCCTGCTCTGAGATCACACGTGGTTGATGCTGTCCCAGGGCCGCTGGGTCCCTGGGCTCAGGGTTGGGCTTGGCCAAGCGGAGCCAAGGAGGTGACAGTGTGGCTCCTGGGACTTGCCATTGCCACGGCCTCGCGGTGCTGGGGCTGCAGGGATGACACCTCTCCTAAGAGAGGCCACCTGGGTTCAATGGGGAGGGCTGAATGCCGGTTTGCCTTCGCTGCCTTCCAGGGAAGTAGAAAAATGCCGTTTTGTAGGGCAAAACTGCTGTCTCTGCTCCTTCCAGCTTTGGCTTCTGTTGACCGGGAGGGCAGGGGTCTGCCCCAGCAGCCCGTCGGGATTCGGCTCTTTGCTGCCACGTTACAGCTCATCCTCGGAGGGGGACCAGAGGGGTTAAGTTGTTTTCCTTTCTTCATGCATGTGACTCAAAAGAAGATATTTTTTTCCAAACAAAAAATTTTCCATCCCATCTGTCACTAATGTCAATGCACTCCTTTGCCCAGATCCATTTTTTTTTAAAAAAAAAACACCTAAAAATCTAACATTATTTTAGAGAAATCTCAGTACACGTTGCCAGGGCTGTGATATATTCCATTTCTCAGAAGGGAGCTGTTGCAGTTTTTAACCCTTTGTGTTCATCCCAAGGGGCTCCACAGCCCTCGCCGTGTGGCTCTGCCCTTCCTCCCTGCTCCCTCCTGGGGTGTTTGTGGCTGTTGCCTCTATTTCTGTCCTGTATTGTTCCCACCACCAGGCTGGCATCTATTTTGGGTGTGTTTTTATATTGGCAAAGGAGAAGCACTTCGAGTGCCATTTAGCCATTTCCAGCATGCCCGCCTCTGGTAGCCCTGGCCACGCTCGCTCTGCCGTTATATATTGATAAAAAGCATTTACTGCTTATCTCCCCTGGTTTTGAACATTTATAAGCTGATAAAAGGCTAGGGGCTGGATCCGTGGGGCCGCCGAGTCCTCCACCACGGGGTACAAGCAGGCGCAGGCAGAGCCCTTCTCCTTGCAGCAGCCACCCCCACTTCTCCCTGTGCAACCTCTTGGCACTGATCGCACTGGTGGTACTGGGAAATGGCACCAAAACCGGTATGGAGACTGGGGCAGCTGCCCCCCCATGCCTCAGGGCTGTCCAGAGGTAGCGCAGCCCACCCAGCAGCCCCTGGCCTGAGCGGCTCTCTCTGGGGGCACAGGGACCCCCGCAGCAGGCAGGCTGCTCTATCACTTTGCTTGGCCATGCTGCCCAAATGTGGTTGTCACCTACCAGATGAAGGGGAGGGTGGCCGTTGGGAGCCCAGCTGACATGAGTCAAGCTAATTGCTTAAAGGCCTTAATTGTGCTAAGCACCCCCACCTGGAGCCTGCACCTGACTGTCTCCAACGGAGCAGGCATATTTAAGCTCTGGGCTGGCCCCTCACACCTTCCCTGACCTTCGGTGGGGGTGGGGGTATCTCCTTTTGCTCCAGCCTGGGCTGCCTGGGGGACCCCTGGACCTGGTTTGTTGCTGTTGATGGACCTGGCTGCAGCACCCACTTCTACCTGCTGTGTTTGGAGCCATGGGCTCGTGCCCCATCATGGAGAGCACCTTCTGCTCCTGGCTTGCCTGCCCCGAAAGAGCAGCCAGCCCTTGCTGGCAGGAGACGTGCTTCTGAAGCTGCCCGGTGAGTTCTGACCCCGTGGTAGAGGGCTGACGGCTCTGGGAAGGCACTGGCTGTCCTACCACCTCCTGGGTGGGCTCCAGCACGTATCTTTGAAATTGGGCTTTTTTCCGTGTGCTGTGCTCGCAACTGGGCGTGCTGGGGGTCAGCATGGTGAGCCAGGCTGGGGTGATGTGCGTTACCCACCTGTGGTCCTGCTTGGGAGCTGTGGCCTCGCTGAGGCAGGGCTCACCGTGCTCTCCTGGGGCTGGAGCCCGAGTCTGGGAGGAAGGCTGACTCCTGGGGCTCAGCCTCACCTCTGGAGCACGCAGAGGGGGTGCCAGGCCCTTAGGAAGGGGGTGGCGTGCTTTTCCTTCATGTGAAGGTGGCTGGGCTGGACTGTGGCTCATCAAAAGGCTGTGAGCGAGGCAGCTGTGCTGTTTGTGTGCTGCCCCTGCCCACCCTGCAGCCTGCTAGCAGGGCTGACTTAGCCCTTCAGTCCCCTGAATGCCTGGGGGAGTCCTGTGCTCCGGACAGTCTCCTCTGGCATCTACTAAAGATGTGTGGGAATCGGCTTGGGTAGCTGCCCTCCCTATCCCAGTGTGCCAGAGACTCTGGGAAATGTTCTTGGTCCTCTCCCCGCTGTGGCAGCACCCGAGAAGGAGCCATGGGGCTCGCTTGCACCGGTTGTGACGATTTCTGCAGCCTGTCCCCGTGCTGGCTCTGTGGGGTAGGAGCACAGCCCTGCCTTGTGCTCCCTTGCAAGTACTTATTTCTTTATTGCAAGTATCTGTACCGAGCCCCAGTCACCGGCAGGTCCTCTTGCAGCTACGGTCGCTCTGGCTGGGAGTACGCGTGGGCTGCCCGTCCCTGCCACCCTAGGGACCCCACGGCAGGGGTAGTGCCTTGGGTGGGGGGGGGTCCCTGTGAAACAGATCCCGGTGTGCAGCCTGCCCTAGCCAGCGAGCATTCCCATCCCGCTGTCACTGCCCTCCCGAGAGCTGCTTCGCTCGGCCTCGTGTCTCTGACCTTTTCGGTGCTGGGGCTGCCTGCGGCTCCACGCAGCCTAACGAGCCTGGGGGGATCAAGGGGAAACGGGCAGCCAATAAAACTACAGAATATTGAAAAGGTCAGGGCTGTTCGGTGTCACACAGGAACTCGGGACAGTTGTTGGGCCCTGCGTCGCTCCCTGCAGCCCCCGCTTGTTGGCCGGGAGCAGGGCTGTGCTGTGGGGTAAGGATGCGCAGCTGTGCCTTGGGGTGGTGGGAGCTCCGCAGCTCTGCCAGGACCCCTGATGTCCTGCGCTGGTTGCACCTCTGCAAGTTGTCTTGGAGAAATCCTCCTCCAGAGGGGGGCTTCAGAAAGTGGCCTTCGCCTCGGCCGATGCCCTCGTGCCTGGGGTGTTGCCAGAAGGTTCCCGCTGTGATGCCGGGAGCCGGGCCGGGAGCCGCCTGGTGAGGTTGTTTCAGTGTTGTACTCTGGATCTGTGCCCTGGGTGACACAGCAGTGGTGGCAGGGACCACAGACCTCCTGGACAGTGCTGGCCCCCGCGCTTGGTCCTGCTGGCTGCAAGGGGCTCTGTCTCATGCTGGTGGCCAGCAGGTGAGGGGGCAGGGTCAGACGTGCACCTGGCTGCCCTCTGCTCCTCTCCTGCTGTTCGAGCAGGGCAAAGCTCTCATGCAAAGCTGTGCTGATCTAGCAAATCTCTTCCTGAGGGCAGGGGGGAAATGTGCAACCCAAAGTTCTCAAACTCTTTCCACTTTTCCAGTGCTGGTGCAGGGGGGAGTCCTCCACTTCTGCCTCTGAACTCTTCTAGTTCTCCACCTCTGTCCCAGCACATCTGTCTGCTTGTCCTCTGGCCCAGGCTGCTGGGGACCTCACCTTCCCAGCCAAGGTGTGTTTGATGGTCCTTTGTGGTGGCAAGTCCAGTAATCTTGCCATATGCCTGGCTATGAAACATGCTATAGGCCTGCCAAGCGCTGGGAGCGGAGGGAGAAGAAGGTCTTCTGAAACCCACTTATTTCACGCCACCAAAACTGTCCTGACAATTTTACTGCTGAAGGCTCCGTATCAGCCCTGTGCCATGGTGATGGTTATTGGAAAATAGCAAACAGCACTTTGTGCAGTTCCCTTTCCTGTGGGCGAAAGGTATTTGGAAATGACAATTCATTGAGTTTAGGAGTGAAAATTAAGTGCTGGAAGTGAAAACAAAGGAGCGGGGTGAAACTGCAGGTCAGTGCCAGGCAGGCAGCTGCCAGGGCTGTGCATTGGCACAGCAGCAGGGCTCGCCCTGGATGCTGCATCCCTCATCCCTCATCCCTCATCTGGATGCTGATTTCTCTGCAGACTCTTTGCCCAATGGTTGGGGCTTGCCTAAGTTTCTGGCAGAGAGGACTGTTTTATGCTGCTTTGGGTAAATGCAATGGCTGGATTATCCCTTCAGCTCCCCAGAGCCAAGCTCCTGCGTGCCCAGCCCTCGTGTGCACCCTCACCGCGGCTGTGGGCACGGTGGATGTCTGCCCAGTCTGGTGCTTTTTACAGCCCTGGGCTTTGCTATTTCAAGTCTTCATGTGGTGTCCTGGGGACAGTCTTTTGTGTGACGTGTAGTGCAGTAAATATGTAATGTGTTGTTTTAGGGCTTTATTGCTTTTATGCAGCACTAATGTAATGCTGTTCAGAGAGCTCTGGCATGCCTGTTAGCAGCTGAAGTGGAGTGAAGGAAGGATGCTCTTCCTCTCCAAGCCCATCACCTTCACCTCTTGATGCTCTCAGCCATGACGTAGTGGCCCAAAGGAGACAACTAGTCTTTGTTATCACTTAGTGAAGAAAGTCAATGGGATCATTAAAGTGACTATGGATTGGTCTTGGTTTTAAGAGGGATCTAAAATATTTGGCCAAGGTCCCATTGGAGCATTTTCAGCTTTTGCAAAAGCCTTCTGCTAGATGACTTGTTTCTTGAGTTCCTACCAGAATCACGTTCTCAGATTTGGGGTGACCTCCATGAGGAATTGCAGGTGCTAGGAAGGGCTTTAGCCAGTCTAGAAGATGTCCCCAGCACCCTGCCCTGGCCATGGGTCACAGCCCCCTAGCAGCTTGGTGGGGCTGTCAGGCTGTAGCTGTGTGTCAGGTGGGGTTGGAAACACGTTCCTCCCTGGGATTCCCCTGATTCGGGGTAGGACTTGGCTCGTGTTCCTAGCTGCACCCAAATCTGCTGCTTCCAGGCTGTTCCTGGGGCAGGGGTGCTGTCCTGAGAGCAGAGCCTGCTCTGTGGTGAGCCTTGTGCCCCTGTCCCACACTGCTGCATTGATGTGCACAAGCTTGCGGGTGCTCCCAGCAGGTTGTTAAACAGTGTTATTCTGGACTGGCTCTTCAGCACCATGCTGGTTTCGGCCCCTAGCAGTTAATAATTGCAATACCTAATTTTAGTATAACGGCACTCATTCAGTCTGCAGTTCCCAGAACGTGTAAGTGACATAAATTAATATTACGCCGAAAAAGTCAAACTTCTGGTGTAAGATCAATAGATCATAATTTGGTGACATTTGAAAATACATCTTATTAGCAGTTCATATTTTGGCACTTTTCTTATATTCCCATGCACCTCCCTCCCTGCTGTCCTGGGGAGCTGCTGTGCGCGTGGTTGCTGATGGCATCAGAAGTTCTGTGAAATAGCATCGCCTGTGCTGGGTGCCACTTTGTGGCTTTTATCTTGTGGAAAATAAATACTCTGATGGAGAGGTGGAAGCGCAGTCGGTCACTGCGGTGCAGCGACCAGGAGCCATTAGCATCTTGCAGCTGTAACGTCCAGGGCTTTTTTCTGAGCTGGGTCAGGGCACCTGAACCCCCCCAGCAGGCACCTTGGTGTTGGCATTGTGTGGTGCTGTTGTGGCCAGCCTTGGTGGAAAGGGGAGATGGGAGAGCGAAGGGAGCCTGTGTCCCTGCCCTGTCCTAGGTGAGGACAGGGCTGCGTTGGAAGGACAGCCCAGGGCCAGCTGTGTGACCCGGGCCGTGCTGCTGGGTGGGCGAGCAGAGGCTTTGCGCCCTCGTGGCACAAACCAGCACCTCTTACCAGCATTCCTGAGGAAAGGTAACGCGTGCCCTTGCCTTGCGGGGATCCTCCTCACCCCCAGCCTATGGGGATCTTTGCCCTTTTTTGACAGCTTGAATCGACTTCCCCAAGGACAGGGCTCAAGGCAGAGGCTGAGCCTGTTGTGGCTCTGGGCTGGGGTCTCCTGTGACTCCTGTGCTCGCCGCCTCCTTTTCCCATGTGCAGCGGATGGTGCTGAGCTGATTTGTCTGCATGAGTCAGACTCTGGCAATGAGTTCAGAGCGGAGTTTTTCAGCCAGCCGTAATCATATCTCTTCAGGGCACGCACACGCATGTGCACACACCTCTCCCCTCACATGTCTTGTTCTGCTTTCTCCACCTTAGAGGGAAGCTAATCTCCTCCACAGCCCTCACCCATCAGAGCAGATTAGAGCAGCTCTTGGTTCCTCCTGCATTGTGGAGGAATTGCCGGGTTTGGATCATAGCTGCCGGGGGGATGATCCCTCTTTTGGTAAGCCTGGATGAGGAAGGTGGTGTGCAGTTATTCTGTATTTGCAGAGTGTGTGAGAGAAGATGCACTTTCCTCTGGTCCCCAGAGTCACCAGGAGCTGTGCTGAGTTTTGCTCAAATGGAAGATGCTTGTGTACACTTCTGTAAGCAATGAAGTGACTCAGGTTGCCCACTCAGTCTTCTCTTTCCACAGACTGTTCCCAAAGTCCCTCTGGATGTGTCTGAAGCATCCTAAATAAGACCTGGGCGTGCTGTGCTCTGAGGTGGAGGCTGTGCTGAGCTGCTCAGAAAAAAATAGGCCATTGCTTTTCTCACGCAGCCAGGCATTTAAAGAGCCTGTGCGGGAGGAGTGTGGGCATGTGGCTAAATCAGAAGTGAGGAGCCGTCCCCTCCTTTGGCACCTCACCTGCCCTGCATGAAATGGGGACGTTGGGAAGCCAGGCTGCGGACTGGCTGGCTTTTTTTGATGGCTTTCTTGGTGGCACTGGCTCAGTGCAGGGCTCCTGCCATCCAGCAGAAATCGCTAGGGAGAAGCAGCTTGCTCTTTGCTTTGCCTTCCTGGCTGGGATTTCCAAAATGGCTCAGTTCTTTTTTTGCCTCTGCTCCCAGAAAAGTCAATGGCAAAACTTGCTTGCCTGAAGTGAGGTTGGGTAATTGACCTCGCAGGAGTCCCTGCCTTGCTCCCCTGATCATTTCTCCAGCCAGATGCCCAGGCAAAGCATCTATCTCTGTCTTCCAACCTGAGATGCTCTCTCTTCACTAATTAAATGAGGAATATCATCTCTTTGTATTTCTGTCAGCTGATTTCAAATTAGAAAGGGGCCTATAGGACCAAGAACCACCTTATCCTCCCTTTGGGGATCTCCTTCCTTTTTATTCAAGTTTTTTTTGTGGACTGATAATTCCATCCTAAGGTCTCCTGTGATACTGTGGTAACCCTTGGATGCTATTCAAGTGCATCCTGGCCCCCGGCGTGTGCTCATTGCCTCCTAATTGCTCTAAATAAGTTGGGAATGATGAAATTAAAGTGCCATTGATATCAGGCAGCCCTGGCACACTGCAGTTGCAGGCATGTGAGGGAAGTGGACAGATGGGGAGATGTTAGGATAATAGGTATTAAATGCAGATTTTACCCTTTTTGGGATCCCCATCTAAGCACAGTTCAGCTTCTCAGCACAGCAATTTTGGCAGCTTCAAAGTTGGTGCCCCAGCTGAGCATTTGGCAGGGGTTGGTTATGTACAGGACATCAAATGAATGACCTCCCTCGGCTCCCCCGAGATTCCTGGGTGCTGTACTCTCCAGGGGCAAGGATGTGCAAACTAACCCTGAGGCCACACAGTGTCCCCGGTCTGTAAATCCTGGGTTGCCGGTCCTTGGGGCAGTGTGGTCAAACAGAATCAAGTAGATGTGGGCTGTTGGGGCTGTGCTGGTTCATCAGACAGGCAGGGCTTGTCCTTCAGGTCACTCCCTCAATCTGTAAGGGGCTGACAGCTGAGTTTTGGGTGCTGGTGTTGAACCTAGAAGAGAGTGAGCGGGGTGGCTTCCTACCCTGGCATGCAGGAAAGCTGGCCTGAGCCCCCAGTGTGCCTGGGAGCAGCATCCCAGCTCCTGGCCTGCCTGGGAATGTGGGGGGCAGCACTGTGGGGCAGTGGTAGGGAGGGTATGGGAGGTGGTGGGGCTGGGAGCTGCCCAGGGGAGAGGCTGGGATCTGCTTGGCGTCGTTCAGAAGCTGCTCTTACGGTCTGCTCACCTGGAAATGCTGCTGCCTTTGGTTTCCTTTGCTCTGAAAGAAAAGAAACTTTATTTTTAGCGTATGCAGTCAAAGGGGAAGAATGATGTCTTGCTCTTGGCTGGCAGTGTTACTGTGTCCTGTAGGAGCAGAGGGCCTGCGTAGGATTTGAATCCGGGTCCTAAGCAAAGGCAATTTTGTGACGATGTTCCCAGCCAGAATAGATGCATCGTGTAACCCATGGCATGAAATTCCCCCAAGCCATGGGGTGTGCAGACCAGCAGTTCAGTGCTCATCCCCATGAATGAGTATTCCATCCCAGATCCTGCAGCAAGAGCTGCCCTGCTGTGGTAACACAATGCTCGAGAGCATCTTGGCCAAAGCTCCCCACTTCTGGAGCTTGCAGGGGGGTGGCTGGTCCCAGAGCTGCAGGTGAGGATGAGCTTCATCAGTCTGCAAGTGCTTGTGTCGCCTTACAGGTGTGTCCAGTTCTGAGACTGCAGTTAATAGTTTCCTGAAGATGGATGGCAGGTACAGCACAGCAGTTTTTTTCTTTCCAAAAAAATGCCAATCATTTTAATCACTTGCCTAAGATTTGGGTCAAGTCCAGCCACCTGGCTTTGGATAATAACTCTCCCAAGTCTTCTTGAGTTAGTCTTGTGAAGCGTCGGTGTTATCAGGACACTTGAAATGGATGGGAGGTGCACAGACATGGCAGCCAGCTGGTCTGCGGGATGGATGGATGGTTGGAAAGTTACATTTGCTCAGCCTGAGCCAATTCTATTCCTGTAAATGGCCTTGGCTGTGACTTCGGCTTCCCCATGGCTCATCTGATGCTCACCCCGTGACATGCTCACCTGGGGGCCTGTTGTGTTGGCTTTGGGTTGCAATGGCAGGATCCCTTGCTCTGGGCAGCCCTCCAGGCTCAGGGCTGATCTTTTGGAGGAGTTCAAGGCCTCTGCATTCCACCTGTTGCACATATAAAGGTCCAAGGAGACAATTTGTGACCCACTGGTCTGACCTGCTCCACAGCAGAAGCCACAAATTGTCCCCTGTGTATGCCTTTGTCCAGTGCAGTAACTCTTGAGTGCGCTCAAGCATGAGGTTCCCGAAGACATGGGAGCTGCAGGATCTTGGCTCTGCTGGCAGGCAGGAGAGGTCTCCGTGAACCCGCAGAGGAGCAGCCATCTGGTCCTAGCTGGGGCGTTTGGAGCAATCCTTTGAGTAAGGGTGCTCCCGGAGTGCCTGGGCTGGCTGGTGCTGCTGGCACCCTGCTCTGCCGGGGGTGCACGGGGTGCAGCAGTCTGTCTGCATCAGGGACCGTGGATGCTGCCCTGGGCTGGTCCCAGTGACAGAGTGTTCAAATCCCTCTAAAACATGGCACCTCCGAGCAAGCGGCTCATCCTCAGGAGAGGATGACAGCGGCTGTAAATCCCTACAGGCAGGAAACACCCGGGGGTTGGGTGTTAATTCACTGAGTTAACTTTCTCGAAAGGCTCTACAAGCTGCAGGACTGTGGCCGTGGTGCCATTTGTGCTTCCCAGTGTGTAAGTGGGCCAGCCTCCCCGGTGCCCAGCACCTGGCGGTGCTGCAGCCCTGTTCAGGGGCACCCTCCCACCCATCGCTGCCATTCCCTCTGCTTGGGTAGAAACGCTGCCTCCGGTCGCAGCCCGTGCACGGTTGTGCTCATAACCCAGCACGCTGAATTATTGACGGAAGCCAGCGTGCATGCTGCTTGGCACAGCGCGCCGCGACCTTGAGATCCCCTCTCAGCTCGCCCTCCTGCTTTTGTGTTGGCTGGAGCATAGTTAATCCTTTCTCCTCATCTCGTGTGCATGTGTCGGCTCATTTCTGCTCTCACCTTGCCTTCCTCCGCTTCCCCTCTGGGCTTGGTGCCTTGGGCTGGGGTAGGTCTGTGCCAGCTCCCACCAAGAGCCATCCCCTTCTCTGCACGGCTGAGCACAGCACGGTACATCCCTGGACCTGCAAGGAAAAGGTCCTGGTGCCACCCCTCAGCAAACGAGCCGGGCATTGCCACAGCATTGGGGAAGGGGGAGTGCGGGGCACGGCTGGCTCCGCCGTGCAGGCACGCTGGGTTTTGGCCAGTGCTAAGTTGGCTGTTCTTGCTGGGCGAGGAGGTGGAGGGAGGAAGGAGCAGTGCTGGGTGGAAAGCCCTGGTGAGCTGGGCTTGGCATGGCTGCGGGAGGAGGAAGGGAGCAGTGCTGGTGTTCCCAGGGGGGGCTGTCACCCCGTATGACCCCCTTCTTGGCAGCTGCAGCCAGCCTGGCTATCAGGGGTAGGGTAGAAGGGTGAGTGGCCACCAGGGCTCGTTCAGCCACTAGGAACTGGTTGATGCTCGAGATGGCTGCCTTGCTGGTCTGCGCTGTGCTGTGCCAGTGCAAGGCTTGGTCTGGGGGAGCTTCATTTCTGAGGAGCAGATCCCTTGGGTTTGCTCCACCTGAGTCTGTCCCAGCGGTACAGTTTGGCACACCAGGACTTTGCAAATGGGGCCAAACGTTAGTATCCTGTGGGCTTTGCATTCCCTCCAAACAGGGCAGGTCTCAGAGACCCAGTCTGGCACTGAGCAGAGCAGGTTGTTACTGGTACCCACTTACCCCAGGTGCCCAGAGGTGTTCTGGCATTGTCCAGCAGGGCTGTGGGTGGAAGGGCGGACTGTTTTTCTGTCTTGATCCCTCATGGCTGAGGTTTCATGGAGCCTTTCACCCAGAGGTGAAGTCACTCACTGTGGCCACCTTTAGCAGCTGCTTCTCTGCATTGTGGGTTGTAAATGTCCCCTTAATTTAGTGCCTGCAGCGCACTAAAGCAGCAACCTTAGCACAGCCTCTGCATAATAACTGAAGATGCTCTAGATCCTTTGCTCGGACACAAAGCTGATCTCCTTGGCTGCTGTAGCCCCAGTGGGTGATGTCTCCCTTACCCTGGGTGCCTCTGCCCCATCCCTGCTGTGTGCTGCTGCCAGGTCTACTCCTGGCGATGACAGGAGGGGCTGGTACCTCTGCGCTTGGGATGAGGGCAGGAGCGGACCAGGAATGGCAGTGGGATCCTGTCCCTGGGGTCAGGCAGTGCAGCACAGCTCCCTGCATGGCTCCGGGGTCCTGCCCCATCCCCACAGTGAAGCATTGTGCTGCTCCTTGCTCCAGACTGCTGCCCTGCCCCACCGCTGAGCCTTCCCACACTCACTTCTGAAAGATAACGCCCTGTTATTTAGCCTAATCCAGCCAGGTGCTCAGTCCATGCAGGAATGCACGCACTTCCCAAGTGTTTCATTTCTTTTGACTGAACTTAGTAGTGAAAGGTGGTTTTTCTCCTTCGCAGAAAAGAATAATAGCTCTGACCTTGAGGAGAGAACTGATGATGGTTCAGAGTTTTCTTCCTTTTTTTTTGTTGCTATTTTTCTTGCAAAATATTCAAGTTGAGAGGGATTTCTTGCTTAAACAATTTATGCCTAGTGGATAGATTTATTCCATTCAGCTGCCAGCCACAAGAAAGCCCTGTTATTCCCTGTGGCATGGCTTTTTTTCCTCAATACTCGTAAATACTCTTTGCTAAATCTGAGTTTCTTCTCCTTGCAAAGGTGAAGGACCAGGTATTCCTGCCCCATTCCTGATGCTGGATGTGCCTCCTTGTAGCCACCTCTCCCCCTTTGCTGGCCTAACCCCTGGGAACCCGAGTGGTGCTCAGGACCTGCTCCTAAATCTCCCTCTGTCTCCCCACACCTGTCCCATTCTGTTCCCTCATTATTTCTGTCTCATGGGGATAAAGGCTGTATAAAAATAGCTTTTTTGGAATGTCCTGACACAGAGAGATGCTTTGTAGGCAGCCCTTCCAAATCCCACCTGGCCACTACCTCCCATGCCTCTGCTCCCAGCCAACACCCTGCTTCCCAGCTTTTAGCAGGAACCAGGCAAATATTGGATTTCCAGGCTGGCTGGGTGGTTTAGCATCATTCCTTCAAGGGAGGAGGGGAAAGATTGAAGGTTCAGTTTGGTTCTGAATGATTTATTTGAACAAATGTGACAGAAATGCAAAGTGAGTGTTTGGGCTTGACAGCAGAGTTTGTTTGGATAGGCGGTAGAGGAAAAAAAAAAAGAGGAGGAGATTCTTAAAATGAAAAGTGGGCTCGGAGGGAGGAAAAAAGGGAGACATCACAACTGGCTGGTTTTAATGCTGACGGATCACTTAATACTCTCTTTCGAAACACGGTTCCGTGTGACATGGCACATTTGCCAGGGCTGGGGTTGCTGTGGCCGTGTAGCTCACCGGTGAGTGTGGCTGTGCTACCTCCAGAGCCGGCGTGGCACCGCCTGCGTGCCATCACCACTGGTGCCTGCCTCGGTTTCCCCTCCCCTGCCTGCAGCCCGTCCCTGAGGTTTGGGGAGCTCAGTCTGTCTCGCCCCATCCTTAGCAGGGTGGGTTGGTGCAGGGCTCCCGTGTGCTGCTGCGGCTCCCTTGCTCAAGGGATTTAATTGAGGTCTGGACTGAGATCTCCAAACTCATTGCAGCAGTGAGCCTGAGACGAAGCATCCCTTCCCTGACGGGAGGCTCGCTGGCTCTCTCTCTCACTCTGGTGCTTTTGATTTCTTTAGAGCTCAGATTTTCAGGCTTCTCACCTCGCTGCTGGCGCGGTGTTTTAGGAACAGATGGGCTCAGTTTCCGATTGCTGCCCCCTGAACTTGGGAGGAGGTTTGAGTTTGGAGCAAGTCTGCCTCTTGTTCCGTGTGACTCCCTCCGGCAGATTCCTGCCTGTGGGCAGCCAGGTCTGTGGACATGGAGCCTCCTACTGAGGACCCGGCAAACACCCCTCTCTGTGCCGAGGAGGAGTCTCTGAAGT
>JAVJGJ010000060.1:2678355-2691131 GCA_035590215.1 Microhierax caerulescens
GGACTCTCTGAAGTAAGATTTTTCTCTCTTAGCAGATAAATCTGTCTCGTTGTTACCTTAGTAGCAACGGCTGAGCATCATCTTATGGGTTGATGCTGTTGAGATGCTTAGTCTAAGCTTCATCTAATCCTCTTTCATCTAGCAATCGGGCTAGTGATCTCACAGAAGCAGGTCTTCTGACACCAGCCTCAGCGTTCTGTGGTGCTGGTGCTGGAAGGGCAATGCTCCCGAAGTCCCTCAGCGCTGCTGCCCCCAAACTGAGCCAGAGGCAAAAGAGAAAAGAAAACCAGCCCAAGTTTCTAACCTGAACTCTGTACCTGGCTTGTGGATTTCGGGTTTAGGTGGCAGCTCCTGATTTCACAGAACTCCGTGGCATGTGATTCCCTTACCTGGTTTCTGGTGGAACACAAACCACGTTTTTATAACCGTGACTTTGCGTTGGGTTAAAGTTTTGGGGTCTTTTGAGAATGCCCTCCTGAATCTGGCCTGCTCTGCTGCTTTCTACTGCATGCTGCTGGTGCACCCTGAGATCCTGCGGCTCTTTGGGGAGCAATGGCAAACTTAAAGCAAACTTTAAATATTTCCATTCCCTTTCTGTGTGGTGAGACCCTGAATTCAAGGCAGAACTTGGGGCTGCTGGACTCTGTTTGTGCTTGAAAACTCTTGGACTGTGGGCTTTGCAATCAACACGTGATTCCCACTTGCTGAAAGCAGGAGCCTTGTCTGTGGATCGAGGGGCTCCCAGTATCACCCAGGCACCTGCATGGGGACCATGCCTCAGGGTGTAGGGATGGGGTCACCTGGCTGTCATCTGGCATGAGGCAGTGGCAGATATTAGCACCCAGGACCATCCACCCACGGCCGCAGGGTGTGGGCGAGGGGCCGTGGGGTTTGCTGTTAGCAAAATCTGATCAGCCCCGAGCTGGTTCCCAGGTGGTGGTTAGACCTCATCTCTGGGATCTGATTTTGACTGGTTCTGGGATGAACATCATCCCTCCTTGAGCAAGAGAGGTCAGGGGGGCAAAAAGCCTTCCTTGGTGTCTGTCTGCCAGTGATGGGTGGCTGTGGGAGGGAGGGAGCAACCCCGTCTGGAGGTGGCCTCCGGTGGGGCAGGTCCCTTGACTTGGCCTCGCTGCTGCTGTGATGCTTCAGGAGCCTCCCCGCTTACCTCTTGTGTGGCTGCTGGCGTGGAAGGCCCTGATAGATGGGTGGATGCTCCTCGAGCGGGACAGGAGGAGATGGAAACCGTTGCATGGGGGAGTAGAGGAACAGGCCTGACACCAGGCAGTGCTCTGGGGCTGCTTGCTGCCACCACCTTGTCCTAACCCCTTCGCTCTGCTTGGTGTCAGCCCCCAACACCTCCCTCCTTTCCTGCCCAAATTGGATGTGCCTCCCTTTAGCATCTTCTCATGCTCTCCCCATCCTCCTGTCTTGCAGGGCTGCGTGTCCAGGGCTGAGCGAGCGAGGTGCCCCGCTGTTCCGCGCTGGGTCCCATGAGACAGGCAGGACCACCCTGTCCTTCCCGCCTGGGGCCGCAGCACCCCCCTCTCCCCCCGCTGCACGGGAAGCCCCTCCAGCACCCAAAACGAAGCTGTGGAGGTCTGCTGCCACGGTAAGTCCCTGGGCTGTGGCGTTCCTGTGCCCCTTCCCTGGAGGAGGGCACGCCGCGGGGTTTGCTGCCTTGTCTGCTTCACGTGCATCGCCCCGCCGCAGCGATGCGCGATGTGGGGCGCGCACGCGGGGCTGCAAAGGCGGCTCTGAGCGATCAGCTTATGCACCGAATAATTCAGGTTTCAGTCAACAGAAACAGCTCACGAATTCAGGTTGTATTTAGCAAGTGGTTTTGGCTGGGGAAAAAAGTGAAACACTGAAAAGTTTCATTTTGACATTTTCAAAATGAAACCTTTCAGCCATCTGTTTCGAGATGACATTTCATTTTGAATTTTTTCTAGGGTGGTTTTTTTTTTTAGTAGTGGGGGGAAGCCACCTGCAAACAAAATGAAAGCTTCACTTCAGACCAAGCAATGTTTCGTTCAGCCCCAGATTATTACGGGGGTTTTAAAATTTGGCGAAGGAAAAAAACCAACAAACCCACTAAAATTCAGTTAACCCGAGCTACTTTCTTTTCTCGATTTGGCCACCAAAACAAGAACCAAGCACACACACACGCATTTTCCCCAGTCCACATCTTCAGGTTTGTTGCTGTCAGGGTTGCTGGGCTGGTGGGCAGCACGAGGGACCCGGGGCAGGCAGGAGGGGGGAGCCCTGCCCCCCCCCCCCAGGAGCGGGGGGCTGCCACAGCGGCGGGGCTGTGCTGTGCGCCTGCGAGGGAGTCGGAGCAGAGGCACGTACTACGCATCGTTGGCTTTTTTTGAGTGAGAGCTTGGGAAGTGCCTGTGGTGGCAGAACATGTTGTACCAATGACTCCAGGGATGGCAGGAGAGGCTCTGTGGGAGCTAATTTTAGCTACGGCAGAAAGCTTGTGCCTGAGAGGAGAGCGCGCTGTGCTGAGCCCACCTGGGAGCTGCCGCCTTCCCCGGGATGCGATGGTGGCCACTGGTGCCCAGACTGGTGCTGGCCGCTGTGGGGTGCCACGGGTGCCTGGCAGGTGTCACCCAGCCCCGTTTGCTGCCCTGCTGGGAGCATCACTGCCTGCTCTCTGTCCTTTCCCCTTCTGGTGTCTCAGAAAGTCCACCTTGGGGTGGGGGTAGGGATAAATGGGATGTTGAAGGGACTTTCTGGTCTGTCCGAAAGGTTTTTCCAGCTGGGCTTGTCCTGCACAGGAGAAACCCCTCTGGAGAAGGAGCCTGCTGGGCTGGGGAGGGAGGAGAGCAGGAAGGGGAGGGAAGGGAGGAGGGTGGCTGGTTTGTGTGGCCGAGGCGCGGAGGGATGGGTTTGAACATGTCAGCTTGGTTTGGGGTCAGAAGCTGGAGCAGAATCACAGAAATGAGGGAGAACCCCATCTCCCGGCAGCACCACGGCTCGCAGAAGAGCAGCGATGGGGCACTGAGGACCACCGGCTGCCAGCGTGAGGCAGAGGGTGTCAGTGCCTGGGGTGAACAAGCCCCTACCCACGAGCCTGCGTGGGCTCCTCTTGGCCCCTTGATGATGAGGAGGAGATGGTCTGACCGTACCTGCTAAATCCCATGACTGTGACCACCTGGGTGGCCCTTCCACCATGCTCTCAGCTTGAAACTACCGAATTGGAGGAGGAGGGGCTGCACTTCTCACCCTCTCCACCCCCAGTTTATCCCAAATATGACCTTACAGCAGCCACACAGCAGAACTGCTGGAGGGGAGGTAGCTGTGCTGGGTGGGGGCTGCTGGTGTGGGGCTGTGCCTGCCCCTGTGATGGCTCATGCCCTTCGTCAGGAAGGAGGAATGGGAGTGTAAGAGAGACGCCAAATCATGCCATAAAAAAAACCTGTGCAGCAGCGCGGGGGGGCTGCAGGAACGCATCCTCTGCTGATTTCCTAGGAGCAGCGTGCTGCTGGCGTGTCCCTGCCCCCCCGCAGCCGGGGTGTGCAGGACTCCCACTCCAGCAGAAAGGCTTAAAATACAAAAAGTACCAAGCAGGTGTCTCGGTGTGTGGTGGGACAGCAGGTGTTTGATATCCGTTCTCGTGCGCTCCCCGTGCTTTTGTCAGTGCTAGCTCCCCGCTGAAGTGTTGCAGGGCTGCTGGCTTTGTTGCAGAGGCAAAAATTGGCTGTTCGGAGCGATGCGAAATCAGAAGGGATCTAGGCTTGCTGCGGATCTGAAATCGGTGTCTGCCTCGTTTGGAGGGGAGCCAGTTGTGCCCAAGCCTCTGTCTGTTTTGCAGGTGGCCGTGATCGCAGGCCACCTTTGGCAAGCGGTGGCCCTGGGGAGGGTGGCGGGACCTCGTACCTGTGGCCGCCGTGCCCGAGGGGTCCTTGCGGCGTGCTTGGCATGGAGGCAGAGCTGGTGGGCTGCGTGTTCCTGTGGGGTGGGGGCCTGGGAGATGGTGGGTGTCCCTGGGCCAGGAGGTGGGCGGGAGGAAGGGGGTTTATCCCACAGGGAATGCCTCCAAACTGGTTTGGAAGAGGTGGGAGGATCTTTCCCCAGGTCCTTACTGGAAGCCTCTGAAACCTGCTGAATAATTTCTCTGGTTTTGTATTTAGTATTCCCATCTTCCATTTGTTCTGTTTTCGTCTCTCCCTGTTTCATCCCCTTCGTCTTTATCAGTAGCTAACGAAACAGGCAGGGAGAAACCCAATTCGTACAGTAATTAAATTTACTTAGTGGGTATTCAGCTGAAGTAATGAGAAGTTTAATTCAATGATTAGTTTTTTCTTTCATTAATTAAAAATGGAACAACGGTGCAGTTACAGTGGGCTGCATTGATCCTCCTTGTGGAAAGCTCCTGATGAACTGATAGAGGAGGAGGAAGGCAGGCTTCTCATTTTTCAGTCCTCTCTGGATGGCTCTGCCCATACACAGATGCTTTTGTTGTCCCATCTCCCAGTGCTGACGCTCTCTGGGTAAGGGGTGTTTGGGGCAATGATGGAGGAGAGTGGTGGGACAGCCCCACACACAGGCCCTCTCCCCGATCTGTCCCCAGAAGCAGCTTTTCAGCTTAAAAAGGGATTTGAAATATTTGCTGTGGGTAGAAAACTGAAAAGCAGGTCCCAGTGCACAAGAAGCTTGGGGTAGGAGAGTTGTTTTCCTTCCTAGCTAAACAGGTTTTGATCCTTTTAAATATGTTAAATTCATAAATGCTTTTTTTAGTCTTTTAAAAGAAGTGATGTGTGAAAGCAAAAATAAATAAACCAAATAAGTTGTTTCCCATTTTTCAGCGCTTTCTGCAGACTCTTGAGCAGCGTTAGGACCTCAGATGTCCTTTGAAGCAGGTTGTGTTCCCCTAAAGCAGAGACATCGGTTTGCTCCTGTTTTCACATGAAACGTTTATTTTGGTAGCTTTTAGGATTGTTGTAAGATACATGTTCATCAGGAGGTGTAGTCACTAATTGGATTACCCCCCACCCCCCCAACAAGCAATGAGCCATTAATTGGTATTACAGATATGGTGTGTGCAGAAGCCCTGTGCGTAAGGGGGGGCAGGGGGGAGCGCTGCGTCCCCCTCGCCTGTGCCCTCGCTGCCCCACGTGTCTTCCAAGTCATTTCTTTCTCTGCTGCTGTTGTGGAGACTGTGTGATGGTGAGAATTAGCCAAGGGCTGGGGGCACTGACCACCCGGGTTTGATGCTGTAAGTGCCGAGGGCACTCAACACCTCTGGAAATGAGATGGTTTTGCTTTCCCTGGGTTGTCTGAGTTGATAACTGCTTCAGAAGAGCTGGCGGGCAGGTGGGAGGCTCCTGGCCAGCCCAGTGCTGTGTCCCTGTGCTGGGAAGGGCAGGTGGCATCCCACAGTGGGACTGGAGCCCCTCTGGCAGTGCTCATGTCTCCTGAGGCTCTGCTGTGCCCCCCCTGCTGCTATACAGGATCCAGAGAAATATTTTTTTAGTCCGAAAAAGGAGGAGTATGTCCCCCTGCTTTGACATCATCCCCTGAAACAGTGAAAATTGTGATGGAAACTGGTTTCTAGCAGGAGGAAGGGTGGATGTGGGACATGCCTTTTTCTGCACGAGGCAGGAGATCGTAGCAGTGAAACCCACGCTGTCCCCTCTCCGGCGCGTGCCCCGGCTGTGACAGCAGCGGGGAGGTTGGCCTGGGGTGGACGTGTGGCGGGTGGCTGTGGGATGCAGCAGGCAGAGAGGTCACTTGTCCAGCCGGGTTTAGGGAGCATCCCCTACCCACCAGGGGGGCAGGGCAGGGTGGGACAGGGCCACTGGTCCTGTGCACTTTTTGGCTGGTCCAGAGCTCCCAGCACCTGGCAGCACCCAACATGTTGTCCCCAGGGAGGTGTGACGGTGCTTTGCTCTGGGCAGTGTTTTGGGCTGACCCTGGCTGTAACACAGCGTTTCCAAATCCCAGTACACCTATGGGAGAACCCCCAGACACCCTGGGTCCGCGGGGCGCAGTGTCCCCCAGCCAGAGCCTCGTGCCCCACCGCTGGGGTCCTGAGCTGCCAGACCCTTTCACAGCTCCGGGTTTTAGTGGGTGTTTTGCAATTCTTGTCCTGTGTGAAGCACTTCATTGCTCTGCACCACCTGGGGCCACCAAGGTTGGGGTACAGGGATGCAGCCAGGAGCCAGGCTTGGGTCTGAGCTGCCTGCCTGGGGGGGGGTACCGAGGGCAGCCCGGCCTCACGGACAGCTACAGCACTGCTTTACAGCAGTGTTTTTCAGAGGGCTTTTGCACGTGTGTGTTTCTGGAGAGATCACTGCAAATGATTCCCAAGTGCTCTGGCCTAAATCTGTCCCAGTAGCTGTCAGCAGATCAGTGCTCCTGCTAAGGACAGGCCTGCTCTATTTCCATGGGAAAATGGCTTCTATTAAGCAGTTCACTTTGGGCCTTTCAGCAGTGGGTCCGCTAAATATTGGTAGTTGTGTTATTCCATCTGTTGCAGCCTGATTTACAGCTTCTAAATATCAGCTCAGATGAAGATTAAGCTCAGCTGAGCTTTGGTTTTGGGGGTGTGTGTGGGGAAAGCATTCACAGCTTTTAAGTTTCTCTCCTGCTTGCCTCTCAAATGCCAGGTTTCAAGCCCTAATTGCAGTATCGTTTCACCCACAGTGCATGAGTGGAAAGCAGAGGAGAGGCCAAAGCCCAGCGATCCCCTGGCACCCGATCCCCTGGCACCCGATCCCCCAGCATCCTGCCTTCATCTGACCTGGGTAGGTGGCACGCCAGCTCGGGCGCCGTCGCGTTGCGGAGCATGTGACACTCACGTGCCTCTGGCATGCCGAGTTCAGGACTGGACTGGTTTCTGTTGCTGTAAGCGGGGTAGAAATGCCTCCCCCTTTGCCCCCCGACGTAGCCCACGGCTGCTACCCAGCCCCCTGGAGCACGGGGCAGCGCAGCTTCCAGCGAGGGTCTGGGGCAGGTGGGAGATGTTCAATCCATCACGTCTGCACAGGGCAGAGTTCCTTGGGGGTGGTGGGGGGGGGAGGCAGCCAAAATGAATCTTGGGGTGGTGGCACCGAGAAAAGAGAGCTTTGTCACGGGGACGTACAGCCCTGCTTAGGCAGGTGGGTTTCACGTGGACGAGGGACAAATGCTGCCCGCGTGGAGCAAGGCGGTGCGCGGGCTGAGCGCTGCAGCCGGGGGGATGCTGGGCAGAAACCGTTTGATCTTCCAGGAGAGAGGAGGCAAGAGGGTCCTCAAAAGGTGTGTGTTTGCACCTTTTCTCTTTTTTTTTTTTTTGCATCTTTTCTCTCTTACTGGTGTTGCGTGGCGCCTGCGCACCCTGCACAGTCAGGCTCCTTCCAGCGCTCTTGCCGGGACAGTTAAGAGAGACGGGAGCGGGTTTCATCTTGCGCCGTACGTGCAAACCCTCAGCTGAAACCTGTGAACTGTCAGCTTGATGCAGGCAATGCGTGAGACACAACAGCAGAGCTGGCTGGGCTGAGGCGGTGTCCCAGGGTGTCAGTCCTCAAAAGAGAAAGGGATCGCTCTGAAGAGCAGAATTCGGTTTCCTAATGGGAGAGGGAAAAAAAAAAAAAGTAAAAAGGATGATTCAAGCATCTTTTATATGTCAGAGCTGGGTGGGGGAATTGTTCAAACTGGATGTTGTCCAGGGTGGTGTGAGATGGTGGGGGGTGCTGTGATCGCCGCTCTGCAGGACTGGTGCCACTGGGGAGGGGTGGCTTGGGGAGGGCACGGGGCTCACTGGGGCTGCCCTGGAGGCAGTGTCCCACGCCTGCTTCAGAGAGAAGGGGCTCAAAACGGTGAGGCAGGGACGGCTTTCACGCAGCCATATGGACACAGACACGTGATTTCCCCTTTGCATCGTGTCCTTTGCTCAAAGCAAAGAGCAGGCTGCGTGGGCTCGGCCTGGTGCGTGCAAAAAGGGACCCGTCCTCACCTTGATCCCGCACGAGAGCGGCGTCTCCCATCTTGCAGAGAGGGCTTTCTAGCTGCTTGCTGCTGTTTCTCATTTTATGGTAAGAGGAATGAACCCAGGACACCCATCCCTCGCCGCTCCTCGTGGGCTGCGCCCTGGGCAAAGCTGTTTGCAAAGGGTGCCTGGTCAGAGGAGTTCCCACTGTGTCAGGACTGACAAAGCAAGTAGGGGCACCGTGGAAATAGCAGTTTTCTGTCAAAACACCTCAGCAACTAGCCCTGAAATGCATTTATTCTTAGCCATCTTCTATCAAATCAAAATTCTGCTGGGAAATGATCGTGCTGCTTAAAGTCCTCCCTGAAAAATCGAGCGCTGAGAGCCATCTGGTTTTAGTTTAGATTTGGGTGTTTTCTTCCAGAGTGCCATTTGCAAAAGTTGAAGATTTTTCTGAAGAACAGTATTTAGAAAACAAGGTGGTTATGTTTTTCCTTGTGCATTTTCCTTTGAGAAAAGAAAAAAAAAATGTTATTTCCTAGGAAACTTGGGAAGATGGAGGGGGCTGTGGTCTGTTTCTCAGCCTGGCCTCTCCACTAACCAGTGTAAGACCAGGGCAGCCAGGCACTGGGCGGTTGTGTCTCGGGTCCTGAGCACCCCAGGGTCAGCACACAGCCCCTTGCCCTGCCCAAAGGCCTGGAGCAAAGCAGGACCTGGTGCTGGGAGGGGGCATCTCAGCCTGAGCATCCATCAGGCACGTCAGCCCCCTCTCCAAGGAGACCGTGAACCTTGGGGCTGGATGATGTGGTCAGAGGTTTTATTTAGTTCTGAGGCAGGGCTGAAGCTGAGTGGATTTTTATTGCATGAATTTTTAGGGTTTAAACTAAGCAGATCTTCGAACCTACGTGGTTTCTGAGGGATGTTTCTCTTCCTCTCTGAAAGCATGTGCCATAAATGCTCCCAAAAAATCCTTCCTCTCCTCTCTGGTGTTGCTAGCTCTGGGTGTGCAGTCATAAACTTGCAATAGGTCAGGCTTTTCACTAAGCCCCCACGTTACAGGGGTGTCTGGGGTTTTCACTATTGAAAAGCAAGTTTTCAGCATCAGTCAAAAGCCTACAAATGTGAACAGGGAGCCACAGGCTCTACATCTCACGCTGCAATGGGCCAGAAACCCCTCGTGAGGGTGGGCAGGAGCAGGGAGGAGGATGCGGGTGATCTGGGGGTGCAGGGAACATGAGAGGGGGAAGGGGCTGGGTGGCAGCACCTGGCCTGGCAGGAGCTGGGGAGGGAGGAAAGGGCCAGCAGCTCATTTACTGGGTGTCTATCCCGGGAACGTGCCGTGCTGTGCAGGTCAGCACTTGTTTGAGAAGGAGCAATACAAGCTGTCAGGTGGAAAACGCTACCTCCCCTGATAACTTCATTTTGCTGAACAATCTTCTAGCTCAGAGCAAGGAAAAAAAATCAATGCACCAGAGCCAGGCTGCCCATGCATCAGGAGACCCTGCCTGGGATGCCCTGCCACCCCAAGCTGTCCCCAGGAGAGACCCTAGGGGACACTTCTGTCTTTGGCTGGCCCAAAAGCTGTGGTTAACAGGGTGGCTGGGAAGAGCTGAGAGGGAGAACGAGGCTGGAGGGAAGGGATGGACGGAGGGAGAGGTCTGTAGCCCATCTGGGCAGCGCTGTTGCAGGTCTGCTCCTTTGCCCCAGCGGGGCCAAGACGAACCCTGGATCTTTCCCACCCCCTACCTGGTTCCCACCTGGCTCTCTAGATCAAACCAATTTTGTTTCCTAGCGTCTTGCTCCAAGGGTTAACAAAGCTATTAACAAAGGTTCTTTGGGGTATATTTTTTTTGGTAGCAAGTTTACCAAAAATAAGTATGAATTGTGCGAAGTGCTAATAAGCTGGGGAGGGAGCCAGGCTGTGCAGCCCAAGGGTGGCACCGTGCGTGCGGCTGCTGGCCCTGGGTGCAAACCTGGATGCCACCACGGAGTTCCAGCGGCTCTGGAGAGCTTTGTAGTGGTGGGATTTCATGCAGGGTGCCTGATGCGTAGGGTCTGGGCAGGGATTGTTGGGGACTGTCTGTGGCAGGAGTCTGGGCGCCGTGTTAGCGAGGCTGGGAAGCACTTAAGGCTTTCTGGGCTGCTGAGCAGCTCTTCCCTGTCTTGGGGTGGGAGATAGTATTGTGCACACGCAGCTTGGGATGTCACATTAATGTTAAATGCAGGGGAGAAGCTGGAGTGAGCGAGAGCAGGAGCTGGGTGTGCATGGCAGTTTGTTTCTTTGGGTTTATGCGCTGAGACTTTCTGCTTAATTGCACCCTGACATGCACAAAGGAGGGGTGTGCATGTTAAAAAAAAGCTTTAAAAAAAAATTACTTTCTATGAAATATTCAGGACAGGCTGGTTTCTTTTTAAAAACTAGCATAATTACTCCTGCAAGGCTTCCAGTTCTCCTGGTTTCATTGCATTTGGAGAGAGATGGCAGCAGTGTTTGCCCTCGGTAACGTGGAGGGGGGCTGCTCTGGTTTGTGCTCATCAGGGGGAGGTGATCGCTGTACTGATACTTGGCGAGGGGTGAGGCGGGGGTCAGGGGGTTGGTTTGTTCCCATGAGTATCTGTGTGTGATGGACTGGGGACCTGGAAGGGAATGAAGGCAATTTAGCAACATACTGGTGTGTACTAGGGACAAGAAAAATGTTCCTTGTGCTCTAGGTGCACTGGGGTGCATCCCACTGCTCCCTGCTGTGTCCTGGCTCTCACAGATGTGTGTTTGGGGGGGATGGGGGGGGGGGGCAGCGATGGATCATGGCCATAGGGAGGTGGGGAGGGCATCTGCTTCCCCGCGGAGAGGGGCTGTTCCAGGAAGCGCTCTCCTGATGCTGTTAGGTGTGATCCAAAATTAGCATCCCATTCACTACTTCTTAGCTGTGTTAGCTCTGCAAGGCTAATAGGGCTTAAAAAAAAAAAAAGGTCTCTTGTCACTGAAATCAGCAGCTCTGACTCAGAATACGCAGAGGGAGCAAACTTGCTGAATAAGGCAGTGTTGCTGTTGTAAGTGCTCGCCTGGCTGCAGCAGTGCTGTGGGACTTGTCTGAGGATTGGTGTCAGAGCCTGGGAGGGGTCCTCAGTTCTCACCTCGGTGCCTAAACCGCTGGGTGAGGAGGATGAGGGTGCGAGCATCAAACCAGCCAAACCGTGGAGCGTTCCCAGTGCTGTGCAGTGTTCCACAATTAATCACTTCCACCCACGTTACACCTTCCCCCTCCCTTAAATCCTCCCTCGCCTGGTACTGGAGTGGGGAGTGGAGGCAGCTCCAGTTTTATGAATCAGTCAAAGACAATGCCTGCTTTTGAGAGCTGCTGATTTAGAGAGCCCTTTGCAAGCATGTGTGCAGTATGATTCCTTATCAGAGCATGGCTCTGGATGAGCCTGCCAAGAGGAGCTGTTCTAGCTCCTGGCCACATCCTGGGGAGACTGGCTGAGTGGTCTTTTCATCTACAAATAAAACAAACAGGAACAAAGGCAGCAATAATATTGACTTTCATCATTGATATTCCCATTTATCTCAGTAATAATTAGTATTTCTATTGCTGGAGGGGTATAGCTCATAATATCACTGTTTTGAGGGAGCCTATTAATGTCATCACTGAGAACAGCTGGGTTCAAAGCACTGGGCAAGTGCTGCAGAGGGCGAGTGGGGTGCAGGGCCGGGAATGGAGCAGAGCTGGGCACGGATGAAAGAGGCAAGAGGCTGCAGAGGGGTGCGTGGATGCTGCAGGCAGCAGCAGAGCTGGGGAGGGTGATCTTGGGCACGGCCAGGGTGTAGGTCAGCAGTGACCTGAGGCTCCCGCCGTGCCTGGGGTGAGGTGGGAGAGCTGTGTGGGCTTGCTGGTTGCAGCTGGGGCTCCCAGGGTCCCTGTTACCCCCCCCCCCTCGCTGCTGCCTCCAGCACAGCCGGAGCAAACCCCACTTGTCTGTGTTTTCAGGAGGGGAAGGGCAGGACTGGTGCTTCATCATGGTGGCCCAGGGGTGGAGGATGCGCTGTGAGATGTAGTCACTGTGCCTTCCTCAGTGTGATGTGCTCCAAGCTGTGACAGCAGCCTCCCCCTTGTCACCGGCACGCCAGGCAACGTGGGAAACCAGGGCAAGTTCTTGCATCTGTCCCTGCTGCCCCCAGGGCACCTGTGCCACTCGTGCACGAACTTCCTGCACATCCACGGTGCTTGTTATTTGCTGGCACTTCATTAGTCATTCCCTGTCTCTTGAAAAAAACAACGAGCAACCCCCCGCAGTGCTGTCTGCAGGTGCCTTGTTCTCCCTTCAACCCTCTGGGACCCCGGAGGAGGTGGGACACTGAGGTTTCGGCACCGGTGCTGCTGCTCTCCTATGTTGCCGAGAAAGCTTTGGCACGTGACTCTTCCGTGCATCATCCTGAATCAGGCTGGAGGTCCATTTCCTGCATCTTTTTTTTTTTTTAAGCATCCTATTAAGTGCGCGCCCCGGCCCGCCGGTGAGGGATGGTTTCCGGTGTGCAGCGTCCAGAGCATTATCAATTCCTCGGAACGGCTGTCACAGCAGCCGCAGGGAGCGGCGAATGCAAATGCGGGGCAGTGTTTTTATTAGGATTTAAATGAGTTTAAGGCTGTTCAGAATTACAATGTGATTTGAGCCAGGAGGGGCTTGCAAAACTGGTACGAGTTCATACGTTACACAGCCAACGTGCCAAACCCCATGAGTCCTGCTGAGCACCTTCCGCGCTAAAGTGGGCAAAGGAGCAGGGCAGCTGCCTGTTGCCCATCATGGGGGTCCCCGTGGGGGAAAGGGCTGTGTGGGGGGGAAGGAGGGGGAAGGGAAGAGG
>JAVJGJ010000060.1:2776451-2826045 GCA_035590215.1 Microhierax caerulescens
AAGCACCATCTCACCTCAGGACACGGGCAAACCACCTCACCCGGGACTTGAGGGCTGCTGCAGTCTGCCCTCAGAACAGCATCCCCCCTGTCCTGCCCTCTCCTACTGTGGCACTGGCCTAAGGGCACCCATCTGTGTGATTTCAGGCTACATCCATCACCCAACACATGCTTTCAACACCGACTGCTACCCCATTCCCACCAGTGCCCCTCCTGGGCAAGGGCAGTGAGGGGGGCCAGCCCCACTCCATGCAGGCTTCCCCCAGCCCAGAGCCAGCAGAAAGCTAGTCACTATACCGAAATTTCCTAACTGATAAATACAACAGCAAGAAAAGTCCAAGCCCTGGATAAAAAAAAAAGGCTTACGGTGTTAAGCCGTGCCCATCGTCCAAGAAACGGAGGGCACCTGCAGCCGCTATTACATTGTCCCGCAACCCAGCACAACACAGTCATTTGTTTCTGACTTTTATTTCAAGTTAAAGACAGTAACAAAGAAAAGAAGAATAGAAAGCCTCCCCGAGAGGCTAAGCACAGCAATTCCTACCAAAATGGCAGCGGCTCCTGCCTCGGTGAGCACACAGAGCAGCGGCTCCTGCTGCCGCACAGCTGCCTCCGGGTCTCAGGAGGTGGATGAGAAATTAGGGACATTAATTCCTACTCTGTGATGGGACAAAAAGAACAACCCACAGGCTCTAACCACACCTGCAGCTTTCTGGAACTTGGGTGTTAAATCTTTAGAAAGATTAATAACTCCCCCTAAGTATTTGCATTTTGTTCTTCCTGGCTTGTGAGGAGATACAACACAGACACAGCCCCTCTGCGCCGGGCAACCGGCTCAGGCGTAACATGGAGTTCTAGGAATCTCATACATGACCTGCAGGCCTGCTTCCCGACCTCACAGCTTCATCTTCTCCCACAGGAGCTCCTGGGAAGCCTCCAGGCTTCGAAGCTCATACCCGTATATCAGCAGCCCTCCATCCAGGCTCCCCGGAGTCCCTGCCTCGCAGCCGAGGGCAGCCACCAGCTCTGGGGCCACTTGTTTGGCTCGCTCCTTGTCCTTCAGTATTTAAATCCATCTGCATGTGTGACATCAACTGATTTCCTAACCTCTCATCTCCCCGTGAGCGGGGGCTGGAGCTGCCAAAGACACGTTACACGGGGGCAAACAGGAGAGGTGCAAATTCAGGAGCCTTTGATCCGCTCCCAGACCAGTGGGAAGCAACAGGTCGAGATCAACTCCCACCAAAAGCCACCTTCTACAGGCAGGGATTTGGCAGCCAGCGTGGAAAAGTACCCTGGAGTCTGCACCACAAAACACCATCGCCACGAACAGCCTCTCCTGGCCTTTGCCAAAGCAGCGGAGCATTAACTGGGTCCCTCGGTGCACGGGAGAGGCTTGTGCTGTCACCGCTTCACCCTGGGTAACGAGGGCTTTCATCTCCAGGTTTCTCAACCTCACACCTTGCCAGAACTAGGACCCATTTTTAGTATTAAAAATAATACATGTTTATCAAACCTAGTCAGGCAGCAGGGAGGGGGAAACAGCTGGCAGCAGCCTCTCTCTCCCCATCTGACATGGCCTTGCCATATTTCAGTTTCAACAGCTCTCCAGCTCTGGTCCTTATAATTACGATGAAAAACCCCTCGCACTCGACCATAGCGCCTCACAGCCAAGATGCCAATGTGTTTCCACATAAAAGCCTTGTTGCAAAAACCCTAAAATTTTTCAGAGCCTCTGCTTTATTCCCATCCTCCCTTACATCATTGTATTCACACGGTGTTCAATTATTTACAAGCATACAAAACACTCCAGCCCGAATTCTCAACTGGTATTAATCAGTGAAGTGCCAACTAAATCAACAGAGCTACAAAGACTTGCTCCGGAGAAGGATCTGTCCTGCTGTCCCTGAAGACCTCTTCTTCCCCCCATGGCACACATTGCAAAGAGGATGAAAAACAGCTTTTTTTTTTTTTTTTTCCATTCCCCAGTTTAACACACACACACACACTGATGCCCACGGAGACCTGCTCCCCACTACTGACCTACTTTTCATTCATGTGCCTGCAACACACTTGTCTCCCCTGGCAGCCCCAGGTGCTCCTGGAAGCAGCCATGCACACCTTGCCCAGAGCCCTGCGGCAACACCAGGAGCACCGTGCATGGGGCAGGCCCCTGGGTACCGGGATAACACCGAAGCTTTGATGACAGATAAGGCTAAGAGATTATTCAGCCAGTCCCGGTGTTTCCTCGGTGCTGGTGCAGCATCACGTCTCTGGTCCATTCCTTCAGGCTTTTTCTCCATCCTTTTCATGTGACAGCACTTCCAAGGAGGCCCAAAGGGAGACAGCCTCCCCTGGCTGGCGAGGGCTAGCACACAAGGCATCTCCTTTCGTGATGGCTGATAATTTCTGGCTTTCCAGCCTCCACCATTTTAATTCAACACCAACAGAGCCCCAGGACAGAGATCACAGGTCAGAGAAGCCAGTATTGGCACAGGCACGGGACATCCCTCGCAAGCCCCAGGACAATCTTCAACTGATTAGTGCTTTTTTTAGGATGGATGAATCCCCATAGGCAACACTAAGCTTTCCACAAGACCAGGGCCGGTACAACCAATCTTTCAGTACGTCTCTTTATCAGGATTTGTGATCACACAAAAAGCAGGAGCTGACTTTTGAAAGACACTGTTATTTGCACCTTCGCTTAGAATCAGAAAGTAAAGCATTCATGAAATCATAATGTGTAAAGAACAGGTCTGTTCCCTTGAGAGCATTTTCACGCAGATGAGAATCATGTGTGAAACCCCGGGACGCTGGGCATCTCATTAGACGAGAAGAGTTTAAATTTACTCCTATTACCATCCCCAGTTCACGAACGGGGGCCACTCCATTCAAAACCAGGCGGCCAAGGAAGTGCAGGAGACAAGACGCCTGGCTGGGTCCTACCGCACTGAACCCGGCTTACTCATTCCTCGTGTACCACGGCAGCAAAGCGATGTCACAAGGCCTTCATCATGACTGGAATCATAATACCCATGATTCACATGGAAGACTCTTTATACGAAGCACCAAGATAAAAATAAAATGAGAGGGGGGTGGGGGTGGTGCAAAAAAAAAAAAAAAAAGAAAAAAAAATACCAATCTCAACAGCTTAACAAGAAACTTGTTTCATTCCCTACAAGATGGATAAACCAAGATGAATGTAAACAGCTCAACTTGACCCAAATATTTTTTCGTTGCTCAGTAACCCTGCAAAAAAAATGTTGTTATCTCACTAGCATCTGTGGAGATTAGATGGACAGGAGTTTTAAACAAACATTAATTGTCCCTTGTTTTAGGAATTTCATCCCAGACGTGAACTCCTGGCACTGCTGCTCTTGCAGCACCCCAACTCCTTTCAGTAGGGGACAAGCAGCTGAGGGGGACACGAAGCGTTTGTAACGTCTCCACCGCATTGGCATACTGCTGGCATGAAGGTTTGCATGAAAACTTTGGGTTTACAGCTTCCCAAATTCTCCTAAGAAGGATGCGGCTGCTTTGTGAAGGCTACAAGCAGGATCTGCAGGCTCGGGCCATGACTACCGCAGGAGTGGGAGGAGGGGTAGTCACAGCAGATGGCTTCAAGCCATTTTGGGTGGCAGTAGGCACCCGCCGAGGGGCTCAGACTTTATAGCCCACACTGGCTGCCATATGTTGTGAGAGCGGCTCAGCATCACACAGGACCCAATTTATAGCATACTTCATGGCTGCAAGTACCACGCTACCCTCTTACTGCTCTCCATTAGTACAATCTCCTTTCTGCCAAGCACCTTCTAGCACCTTGCTATCGCATTTACTGATTATTTTTTTTTTTTCATGCTTTTGTAGGTGGAGGGAGATCTGATAGATCAGCCGAGAGATTCAGGCGTGAGGTTTTAGTCTCATTTGCGCTCTGGAGGTCAGGGCTGCTCAATCCTTCACTCCCCTCCCAACTGATAAGCACTATCTGAACAACACAGAGATGCTTTTAGAGATCACCTTGGCCCCCGCCGCACTCTGCACCGTCTCTGCCGTGCGTGTCCTGGAGTTGGAAAAGCACAGCAAGCAAGGCTGTGCCTGGGACACTGGGAGCCCGGGGCAGGTTGGGGGGGGGGGGGGGAGATCACAGCGCTGAAAACGGCAGCCCTTCCAGCAACTGCAGACCTCCTCGTTGAATTTCTCCTGGAGTAACCCAGGGAAATGAAAGTAGGGGGAAAGAAAGGGCTGGAGGTGTCAGGATGGAAACTGGTTTTCCATCAGTCAGGGCTCGGCGGGAGAGGATGCCAGCAGCACCTGGAAGCAGGCTGCAATGTAAAGATGCACACAAAGGGCAGAGTACAGCATCACTGCGCTATCACGCACTTTTTTTTATCCAGCAGTGGAAATATAACCCCAGCACTGTGGCACCACGGTGGGGCAACATCACAGCCCAACAAGCTCCAGGGACCGGGGAAGCGGGATGCCTTCCCACAGCCTCAGAACAGGGTCCTTCTACCCTGGGATGGGGGAGGAGGCCCCCACCTCTGGAAGACTCTTGGGGAAATACAGCAACCTGCTCAAAAATATTTAGTCTCAATCACACATAGACAGCTTCATGGGCTGGACCTTCTGCCCCACGTGAGAGCAATGAATGAGGCCGGTGCACGTTCAGTCACTGGAAGGAGCTGGTAGCCCTGACCCACTGGTTTACGTGACAGCTGGGTCAGCCCAGCTGCAAAACTAAAGATTAAGACAATTTATTCTTTAAGTGTCCTTAAAATACCAACTCAGTGCAAATATAACAGCTCCCACCAGGGCTCTGAGGGAGGACAGTCGTCCACACTTGTGCTAGGCAACTGTGCTTGCATCTCTTGCATCCATGGAGAGTCTGGGATATTTTTAACATTTTGAAAGAAACAGCCACTCAGCATCGGTTATTTTAACTCAGAACAGAGTCCACGCATCCAGCCCAGCCCTACCACACGTACACTTGCTGGTGCCCTACCCCTCCCCGCACGGCAGCTGCTGGCCCTGGCCCGTTTGCCCTCTCAGCCCACAGCAACTGCATTTTAATCCTCAGGTGATGCATCTCCTCAACAGGCACAGCCAGGGAGCTTCCTGGAAGAAGCAATTACAGAAATTGAGCTCACCCAGACAATTAAAAGAGAGTGAGATGCATCTCAAAGCTCCAGTTTTTCTCTCTACTACCTTCTGACGCAGGTCCTGGGTGAACAGACTTTGCTCGTCTCCAGTTGCAGCCTCAACCTCCACCAGCACCGACAGCTCTGCAAGGCGAGCCCAGAAGCTCCAGTTCACCAAGGAGGTCAACACAGCCCAGCTGTCCTGTTTAGGCTGGATCAACCGGTTCCATAAAGGTAGTGGTACTGGCTACACCAGTGCAGACTAGACCCCAGGAGCCGCTGGCCCCACAGTGGCATTTTCAGCCCTGGAAAGCAGAGGCTTCTGTCTGCTCAGAGCCTGCTAAAAGGCTTTGCTCCTGCTGCCCTACCTGGCAGCTAACACATCACAGCCAACTCCATAATCCCCCCAGCAAAGCAGATCTCAGCTGAAACTTAATTTGAACTTCTACTTCTGCTCTCACAGCCAGCTCAAGTGAAAATGAAAAGCAACTGATAAAGGAAAACCCATAAAGCGAAGCAGGTGGTGAGGTGGCCAGAGGCAGAGAATGCGACTGGAAAAAGCAATGCCACCACAGGTCTAGCAGTGCAAACATTAATTGCTTTTTAATTATTCCAGTGCTTTCCTTCCCTGGTGGCTGGTAATTGCAGGATTCCTGCCTGCACTCCAGCGGCTAAGGAGAAGAGGAAAGCCAAGAGCACGTCAGCAGAGCAAGCCCAGGTACCACGCATCCACAAAAGCCTGGTTTAGCCCACAGTGGACAGCAGGGAGCTTCAGTGACCGTGAAGCTGCTGACGTTTCCTTCGAGCACCATTGCAGAGCAAGTCTGTGGAACACCTCAGCCATCTCTGGGGGAACCTGGACCACCAGTGCTACCTATGTGGAGGCTATGGAGAGGCCAGAACCTTGGGTCTCCACTTGACACAAGAGTATGGTTTGCTTCTCTCCAAGATACGGGTAGGAAAGAGCATAATCAAAGCACGGACAGCCCGGATATTTTGCCCCAGATTCAGCTGCATTTGTGGGGCTCTAAAGAACAGAGGGAGTGACCTTCTCCTCTGTCCTGCTGCCCCCATGCCCTGAATCCAGCCATTTCCAGCTCTCAGAGAAGGGTCCCGCTGCCTTTCAGCACACCTCCTGCTATCGACACCCTTATGACAAAGCTGGCTTCGCACATCTCTCTGCTGCTTTCTGACCTGGAGAAGGCCAGCTTGGTAAAGCACAGTCAGATGATGAGTATGGCACAGCCACCACCAGGTACCACTCATCAGCTGTCATAAGCATCACCTGCAAGCGTCCCCATCCCCTCCACTCTCTCCCCACCACAGTCCTGAGCCAGCACCAGATTCAGCCACTCAAGCCTTCAGCAGATCCTCTCCATGGAAATCTCACCCAGCACCACGCACGTAATCCTACAGCAGCCACAGAAAAGTAAATAATCCATCTTGGGTAAGCCCTCCCCAAAGTGGGCAGAAACTGGTGCTGCCATTCTTGCTGGTGTTGTCATTACAGCGCCAAAAAGCGACTTGTGCCTTTGATGGGAGCTCAGAGGACAGGGACTAGGGAAAATAGCATCTCGTCTCTAGCCAAGCCTCTTAACGGGGGGGTGGGGGGGAGGGGAAAGAAGCATCATCCTTTCTAACACAGCAGAAGAGAATTGTTGCTACAGAAGCACAAACAAGATCACTCTCAGGGCAGCTGGTCAGCACCCTGGGAGGTGGTGGTAAGATCTGGGGCTGAATGCTACTGGTGCCTGCAAGGAGACACCCAGGTGTGCTGGGAGCAGGGGTGGTACTGACCCCCAGGACACCAGATCACAGGACAACAGCTTCCAAAGGATGAGTGAAAGCCAGTACCCCAAAGCCTGCAGCAGCACCACGTTCATGGCCACTAGGGTGTGATAAACCACCACCGAGGACACATGGACCACCACCCCCCACCACCGCGCTGGCACTAAGGCGCGACAGGCAGTTTGGGGTCCAGAAGATGCTTCAGTGGCAGCAGCCAACACCACAACACACCCACTACAGAAAGGAAGCTCATACCTTCACACACACTGCCCTGTTCCCCGAGGACCCAATTCCAAGCCCTCCAAAAAAAAAAAAATAAAAATCAATGAGATAACAAGGAGATGAGTTGCAGCCAATATGGATTTGTCAAGAGCAAATCACATCAAGCCAATCTATCTTCCTCCTATAACAGCCTAACAGGCTTTCAGCAGAGAGCACTACCTGTCAAACGGCTCAGCTTTAGTAAGTCTTTTGACACTGTCTGGCCTGCCATTCCCTTAAGCAAGGGGAATACGGTCTTAAGAGAAACTATGACAGAGCAGGTATAAAACTGCTCAGGCAGCCATATGCAGGGGGCAGATACCAGCGATCTCCTCTGCTACAAAGGAAGAACATGTTGACAAACAGGATTTTGTAGGAGTCTGTCACATCCCAGCCCTCTTCAGAGCTTTCACTACTGACCTGGATGATGGAGTAAAAAGGAAACATTCAATTTGCTAGTAGCATGAAAATGGGAAGAGCTGCAGGTACATTTAGAAATCCTTTTTTTTTTTTTCCCCCCAGGCAGATACAAGGGCCAGTTTTTTTCACTCAGGCAGGAATAATCAGCTGTCCATGAACAAGTGTCCAAACACAAAGAACAAATTTTCAGGGACCAACGCTTCACTGCTCTTGCATATCAAGAGCTACTGATGCTGCAAGGGGTCTGGGGCTTCTTGTTCTTGAGCTTACAACAGCAGTGTCTAGGGTCCCAGCCAGACTAGCAGCATGTTGCATTAGGCAGGTACATACCCAGGGCATCCCCTCCCAAGCAGCTGGCAAACAGAATCAACATCAGGCTCAAAGGGCTCTGAACAGGATCAGAAAACACGAATTCCCACTCCCAGGCTGCTCTTTATCTACTGCATCACTGTCACCTCGTTGCAACTGGCACATCCACTGTCTCTTCTGAGAGCAGCTTTCAGCAGGGAAGGTGTTCATGTGCCAGCAGCACATCATGCTAATGACCACAGCCAAGCACACGCTATGACTGCTGTGCACACCATACATGTTTCATAAAATTGCCCCGACTGCCTTCTCAAGCCCTCCCCACACTCAGCTGCACCCGATTCTGCTGTCAAGCGATCTTCCTCTTCCCCTCTACACGCCACACCATTCTAACCTGTGGTCTCTGCAAGACAAGGGCTTCTCATCTCCGGTTGAGTTTGCTGCTGCAAGCAAACAAAGCACAAATGCCCTGCAAAAATAACGAGCCAGCATGTCCAGATGCAGCACTTCTTATGGAAAGCCACAGCCAAGCCCCTCAATGTATTTCTAGCCTGCAGGGAAGAGAGCCTTGCAGCCATTCTCCACACGATCTTTGGGCTTTCCCCTCTGACCACGCAATTTGGCTTATTTTGGCGTGAGCTGGTAGGGAACTGGACCTCGCAGCCCTGGGAACTCTGATATTCCAGGTAAGTTCATTCACTGTCGGAATAAGAAAGCACAATTTCCAAACAAACGACATTTCTTTTCCTTAAAGAGAGTTGCTTTTTGGCAGGCAATTGCAAGGAAGACTGCAAAGTAGCAATGGATTAATTTGGCTCCTATGGAGGTGATTAATGGGAACATGATCCAACGGCTAAGGCAAGGACTAGATGGCAGTGCCCCCCACGGCTGCCTTTGTAAGACAACACTTCCCTCGCATGTAATTAGGGAATCCTTGTACCACACACCCCACGTGTGCATCTCCTGGGGGTAAATACAACGCGGTTTTGCCACACGCTCCAAGAACCCAGAACGGAAAGCAAACGCTTGAAATGAAAGCGGGAGAGCCAGGCTAGCGAAGGGAAGTCAGCGTTGCACTTCAGGTTCAAAAGCACCCAGTCAGCTGGCAAAACCCTCTTCGCTGCTGCGGACGTGAGCGATGGGTATTGACAAGGCAGATTACACAGAGCATCACCCAGACCACGGGCTTTTAGCACCCTGTGGAGCATGATTGAATGCAGTCTTAGCCGTCCAGAACAGAGTCGGCAATAAAGCATTGCAGCAGAAATTACAGTAAGGCTGGGAGACATCCCAGGGCAGGTCTCTTCGTGGTGAGGGGCAGGACAACCTACGCATCATGAACTTCACCAAATTTAAAAGAAAGGTCATAGGAAGAGCCAAAGCAGAAGATGAACGGGCTTATATTTATTAGCCACCACAAAAGTCAGGAGCAAGATCAAGCCATAAAAGCAAGGCATTAGCACCTCTATGATCAGCATAAATCTGTGAGGATTTGCCATCTCTCTCGCCAGTACTGACTGTGCTTTCTCTCCCGAAGGATGGGCTACACACATCCATCTGTACACACTCCTCCAGACTAAGAGCCTCGCAGCATCTGGCAACCTTGGAGCAGTCAAGTGAGGCTCCGCAGCCTGATGCTGCATTTCCTCCTTCACACGAGCTTGGGCATCATTACCACACACTTAACACGGCCAAAAAGCCTAAGAAGTTTAAAACAGCATTGTCATCGCTTCTGTCATTGACACAGATGCCAGTGCCACGAGGGTGTCCTAGCTGTGAGCTGATCTGGCCTAAGGGACCACACTGGGAGCCAAATGGAGGTTACAGGCTATGTAAATTCACCTCAAAAATTGCACTGACTACTGGAAGCCAGGGGTTAGCGGTGCTGCTGGCACAGTCGGTTCCGTTCTTAGCTCACGCTTCCTTGCTTCCCTTGCTGCCTTTAAGCCACATGTCAGAGCACCTGCGAGCTACGCTATTAATGCCAGGACCTCAGCTCACACCAGCCTGAGAACGGTGCCGCAGCCACAGCTATTCGTGCCTTTTGGTCACCTCTAGACTGCAGCAAGGTAACAGCCCTGCAGCACGCAGGATGCTCTAGCTGAAACACGCTCTGCATCCCCGAGCGCCCTGTAATCCTGTTGCCACAACCACACCAGCCTGGTCCCCTGCCTCGCGGCTCCCGATGCAGAGATCCAGGAGAAATCCAGCTCAAGGCATTGGTCCTTGTGTCCCTGTAGCCTCACCAGCAGAGCCGAGGCTGCCTTCCAGGATGGAGTTCTGGGCATGGTGGCACATTCGGTCACCACAGAGCACCACTGTACCTCGCCAGGGCTGATCCCATCCATGTACTGCAGATGTCCTTCTCGGTCCCCTCAGCTGAATCTGTGCTCCCTGGGCAGAGAATCACAAACATCTGCTGCTGCAGACAACCTGGGGTTTTTGGGCTACCTGGTCTGACAGAAATACACCATGACGTGTGGATTTAAAGGAAATACCCTCAAACATGACTTCCCACTGCAGGCACTTAACCCCTGGGATGACACCAAGATATCCAGACCCTGGCAGATGCAGGCACACTCACTGTAGTGCACGACTCAGAGATGCTCAGATATATCCCCCCAGAGCACAGGACGCTGTCTACAGCCTATACTAATGGTGGAGAGCTTATGAACTCCGTTCTGCCACATCAGATCGTTTGGTTCCTTTGGAGATATTACAGACATGAACGGGAGAGGTGGGCTCTCCAATGCAAGCAATGACTATTATGGCATGAAGTGACAGAAAGAAAGAGATGGTGTTTGTGCCTCTGCTGATCTCATACAATTCCCCCATGGTTTAGCTCCCTTGTCTGTAAAGACAGGGGTAACTTCGCTCACCTATCAATTTCCTATTTGCATCAGCTAGAAAGAATAAAGGTCTGATCCCACAAGGCTCCGATTCATTCTGCTGAAGGTGCTTTATTCTTTTTTATTCTTTTATTTTATTAATTATTAATTTATTTTATTATTATTTTTTATTCTTTTAGGACAAGTTAATGGGAGTTGTGGTAAAAAGCAATCCACCTCGTTTGGATGTGCTGGAAGAGGTGACTTATCAAGGAAGGCAGCCTCAACACCTCATCTTGCAGCTTCCCAAACATTGCTATACGCCTTTTCTTTACCTGCCTCTGCCAATTTTCACCACGAGCTGTACTGCTTTATTATCATCTCTATAAGGTTCCTCCACATGCTCCAAGTTCATCCCAGACTACCTAAATGCCAGCCGGTGCAGGCAGAGAGCCATTAGCACTGCAGTGCTGTTACTGCTGCTGCCTGGGCTAGAATTAATGCAGCTCAGACACAGCGCAGTGAAAATATTGACTTTCCAGCTAATCAAACCAAATTCCATGAAAGTTACAACTTCAAACTTCAAAAAAATCCATCAATGATTCATAAATATTTGAAAGGGCCAAATTGATTGCAACTGGATTACTGCAGCAGAGGGGGCTGAGGTCTGGCTGAGGAGGAGATGGACTAGACAGCTGCTCAGACCCTGATGTCATGTATTGCCCTGCGCTACCAGGACCGCACACATCTTCCCAGTCTCAGACAGGATGAACGCCATATCCCAGTGCTAGATTATCTATCCTGGTATAGCCCGACCTACTCCAGAGCACCCAACCCGTAGGTAGGATGTCCATCCCAGATGCTGGGACCACAAAGATCAGAAACCTAACAACCTGGTGGTTCAGTTTGACTCTAGAATAAAATATATATATATATACACACTCATACACCCACTTCCTTCATCCATTGCCTGCTCACCAACCAGGTTGTTGGTATTCAGCTGGCCTCCTGAGAAGCGAGACAATTTGTTAGCCTGGCCTCCTCCCCACCCAGCCCAGCAATCTCATCTTCATGCTATCCAGCCAGCCAAGGAGTTGTGTTTTATTTCCCTAACATCTTTTCCAAAGGGAAAAAAAAAAAATCTGAGAAACTATGCAACATGCAACAAGTCAAGATGATCCATTTTTACTTCACCCCACAGAGAAGCTCCAACTTTTCCTTTACATGGGAAAATTAATCTGATATCCAATTTCAGCTTAGGAGAGGAGGGAAACTTTTTGGAAAGAAACATAATAAATAACTTTGATTGCATTGCAGACAGTCTTTGCTGCATAAAAGTTGGTTTGCAAAGCCATTTCAGGCTGCTCTGTCCTCCAGGTCTCTGGAGCTACATTTGTACCAAGAGAACCCAGCACAAAGTCCTCTCTCGTGAAACCATATATACAGCTCTTGAAAGCAAGAGGAGAAACAGAGGCCTACAAATCTTACCCCGAAACACAAAACTCTCCTTCACCAGCAGCCGAGTCCCCCACGACCTGGAAGAGGCATGTCCCTTCAGGGCACGGAAGACAAGCACCAGGAGAGGACCAAGGCAGGTGCCTCTGCGACTGCTGTGGCAGCAATCACAAACGCTGACTGAAGTGCTCCCGTGATTTCAGCATGCAGGGTCTCTCCTCGATAATCCTCCTCTGTAATCCTGTAAGCTAACACAGAGCAGCTCCACGCCACAGCCTCTCCCTTGGTGGGAACGTTAGTAACTTCGCGGGGTCTGCCAGGGCAGGCTGCAGAGATAGCTGGGCGAGCGCGCGCTCTGCACCAGCCTGGTCTCAGTACTGAGACAAGCACTAAGGATCACTCAGCCCTATCTCAAGAGGCTGCCAGCATTCCATCAAACACACCGAGAGATCCAGCTTCCCCAGGAACGCTCCACGTGGAAAGGCATGGGCACCAAAGCCTCAGGTCACCCAGCCAGGTACCCCCTGCCCTCGGTGTGCACGCAGCGCAGTGCCGGCATGCTGATGGCAAGGGCTGTCCCACACTGTAAGGGGCAAAAAGCCTTTGGGTAGCTGCTCCTGATCCTTTATGGAGGTCAGGTTCCCAGAGTTGGCCAGCTGCTCGGCCACAGACGCTGATGACAAGGAAGAACATAGCTGCCAGCCTTCTCGAGCTTCCAATCCCCCCCAGGCTCAAGCTCCAGGCAAAGGGTCTCTCCCTCCCTGGCATTAACTGCAGATGACAGCGCACTCAAGGCGCTGCTTGCACTGGAATAAGGAAATTAAAGCACCCATTTCTCTCTCACCATTGAAAACAAACTGAGGCTCCAGGACAGTGACTCCAGACACAAGATGGGAAAACATTCCTTGCTCGTAAGCTTCCTGGAGCAAGTCTTCCCATCTTTCTCACCAGAGTAAAGATACTTTTAACACAATTTATTCTACAGCACTGCTGGCTCCTCTTCAAACACCTAAGAATAAAGTCTCACCCTCTATGTATTTAAAAAAGATTTTTCCCTAATCAGGAAAGAAACAGGATAATTTAGTGAACCAGTTAAGATTCACAGAGACATCACTTTTATTCAGCAGGGTGGCACATACATCAGTTTGACCCTCAGTACGGACGTCAGGAGCTTGAGGGCTGGGCTGCATCTCAGCTCTTTGCAACTGGGGTGCCAGAGCACGGGTTCCTACTCCACAAATGAGCATCACAGATACCACAACAGTCAGCAAAGCAGCAAACACACAGATGCTGCTCTGCCTGGGTTTTCTGCCACAGCACTGCTCTGTCTAGGCCTGTGCTGCTGCCTTGTGAGATGCTGCTTGAGGAAGACGAGGGGAAGAGGACCCTGGCAGCACCACATAACACCTCCCCTCATTTCCAGTGCCACTGCCTTTTCCCGTTCTCCACCATCCAGTGCTGGCTGCCCTCCGCACCCATGGCAGCTGCTTCTCCAACCCTGCTGCCCATTTCTCACCATCATCTGCACCCTCGCTCTCAAGGGTGGAACTGTTTCTTCCCATGAAAATCAGAGGCCAAGGTTGAAACTTGGACTTCAGTTAAAGTAAGAACCATTTAAAAAGCACGTGTACTCTGAGTTTGCTCACACAAATCAATGGCACGCTAGCAGATGCACCATGTATCCCCCAACGTGCACGTGTCAGTGTATTTCTTCCTTCAGAGATCATTAATGGCTCATGACCAAGGTCAGGAGTCAAGTCTGAGAGTTTGCTGCTGATATAAAGGAAAGCATCTTTGCAGTGACACAGGGCACAACCTGCTCAGCTAATAGACTCGCAAGAACTCCATTCCCAGACCTCATCCATCCCCCAGTTTATAAATAATAAATTGCCATGTTAAAGCTGCTCTCTACGAAGAGCATCCTCAGCACTCCCCACCCCTTGGAGAGTGCAAACAGAGATGAGAAGACTGAAACATACAGTGGATTTAAATTGCTGTAACTAAAATCAGCTTCAAAGCCAGAATAGAAGCAAAGCACAATGCCAAAATCTTCTGGAAAAAGAGAGGTTTTTAGCACAGAAGGCCTAAAACAGGCAGACCTGAGAGCAGCCCCCCAGCCACCACGAGGCAGGGCACTCAGTCACCATAGAGACAACACACAGGCACGATGCTCCTGTCCCCGCTTCACAACCTCCATCTCCTCCGAGGCTCCAGAGCAGATGGCAAGCTGTGAGCAAGGGGAAGGAGGGACTGGTGAAATGCTGCATGTAAATAAGATGGCTAAACACTCCTGTCGTGACTCGGCAGCAGCAGGGAAAGGCCATTAAGGGGCTGCTGCAGGCAAACGGTTAGCCAGCAGTAATGAGCTGGCTACGAGTGACTGATTCCATGTCAGCGTTGGGCAGTATCGATCAGAGATGTACGGCTGCGGTCCTGCCACTTCAGAAAAGACGCAGGCTGATGGATCATCCACAAGGCCCACATCGCTGGGGAAAGGTGAGGGAGAAGCATCCTGAGACAGACCAGGACAGCACCATGACTTTGGACAGGAGCCATCCCAAGCATCAAGCTTCTGCCCATTTCCAGAAGCAGATGAAGATATTTCTCTTGCTGCTGTCCCGATGTCCTCAGGAGCATCTTTTCCTCACAAATTTCTATCTGGGTCTGGAAGCAGAGAACGGGGATAACTTTTGCTTCTTTGGAGAAGTATGTTGTGTGATTTGCAGCACAGCAGCCACAGTCCTGTTGGCGACCCCTCCCCACGGACAGCAGAGGGAAGGTGAAGAGGCACATGGGCACTTGCCACGCTTTGACATGGCAGAGACTGGGTCACCACAGCTTAGGCTGTCACATCCCTACACCAGCCAAGCAGCAGGTGGGTTTTTTTCCAGGAGCCTCACTTGTTTACCAGGCTTGGAGGGTGTCTGGGGCTTTATTTTTGTTTTCCATCTTGGGAATTTCCCCACCCCCCCTAAAATTATCTCTTGCTTTTGTGCAAGGAACCTACGTATCCCCTGGGCTTAACTGACTGCTCCAAGAGAAGAGAATGCCTCCGCACCTTGCGGATGGACTGATGTAGCTTCTCAGCACATGGCTGGTGCCCAAAGCAACATCATTTGGTGTCTCCACACACACACACACACCCCTTCTGCACAGCTACAGCAGCACACACACAAGGGGAGAAGAGCAGAGGCACCATCCTCTTGGATTGCATTATCCATCCTCTTGGACTGCATTATCCATCCTCTTGGATTGCATTATCGCAGCGAGACCTTGACAGGTTAGGGCTGCAGAGGGCAATGTAACAGCACATGGAGACTGTGCCTGGCAGGAGAGGAGGACCCCCCGCTCCCAGTGCTAACTGGTGCACCATACCCCAGCTCACTTTGCAGGGCCTGGGGGTTTGAGATGAAGGATCTGCCCAGGACCAGTCATATGACCAGTCACCCGTAGTTATGGATTTCTTTGGGTCTATGCTCTTCCATCCCTCCCTTATAAAGCTTAAAAAAGACTAGTGATAGTCACAGCTCAAATACTCTACATTTAAAGTCTGCCTTGAGGACTAGAAGTCAAATTTAAAACCAACCGACCTAAGCGCTCTGCCATACTACCTCAGGAGGAGTCTGGAAGGGTGGCGGTGCTGCTAATGCACATCTACAGAGCATGTGTTTTACCTCCCAGCTCTTACTTCTCATTATTAATGTCAAGGTTTTTTAACAAAATTTGCCTTGGTCAATTAACTCAGATAGGGATGCTTGTAACATTCCAAATAAAGCCAGCCACATCCTGCGCTCAGAAAGATGAACGAGCACGGCTCAGGAAACAAGGGAATGACAAGGGCAAGGCATGACTCACATCCACCTCGCTCCCACATCCCGGAGAGCAACCCACCCTGCGAGCCCGCCGAGGACACCGATCCAAGGCTCCTGCTTTCCCCGTAAGAGCTCCCTTTGCTCTCCTGCAAACCGAGGCTAACACCTGCCTGTGGCAGGGAAGATAAAAAGCCTGTTTTGAAGAATATTTGCCCAACGGATCTAACACAATAAAAGTGTATTGCAAGTCACAAAGCAGCTCGTGATAGCACTGTTGCAGGCTAAATATAGAAAGAGGGATCCCTGCTCCTAGGAAGGTGTTACCTTCACATCAAAGTATCTTCTGGTTTGATTTTTATCAAATTCAATCACACTGCATTGCAATTTCAGATTCAGTCAGACCGTGGCCACGAGGGACCACCCAGCATCTTCGCAGTTCAGTAGGAATCACATTGTGGAAGCTGGGGCCAGTACCCTCATTTTTCAGTAGTTATTAACGCTCTGCAGTGAGTCACTTCATGTGGTTTTTTTCTTTGCCTGGATGACCACTGCTGTTGAATTGGAAGGCAGCGACCAGTTGGCAAGTGAGAGATGCAGGCAGAGCTGTATCAATCCTTGCCTACTGAATGAGTCCACTTCTCAAAAGTGCTTTAGGCTAGCCCCAACTGAAAAAAAAAAAAAAACCACAACACTGTTTCTGCATCAAAGCATCCAAGCGTTGGTCTAAAGTGTCATATCCGAGAGAAAGGGCTAGTTCCAGGGAAAACTGGTCAAAAAAAGTAATTTAAAACTGCTTCATACATCCAAACTGAAGTATTTTGACTATCAAAATTTAATCTCAGCTAAAAAAACACCTTTTACCAAACTCAGCTCAAATTTAGGGTGCTCACAGAAGCTGTACTTCCACATAAATAGAAGTCATTGTACACATAGTGAGGAAGGATTTCTAAAAGCCACCATCTGAACCCATGCCTTTCCCGAGGAACGTGTTCACGAGTATATTTTTTGCTACAGGAATTACAGCTCGTGTCATTTTCAACAAGACCATGCACAGGACTCACTAACATCTCAAACCTGAAATACGGACAGAGCAGGCACCAGCCAGTGGGCGCCTGGAGCAAGAATTGCCTCTGGCCTCCCTGCAGGCTTTCCTCAAGTCAGCTGCTAATGAAGAGCCAGTAACGACCAGTCTTCGGGGACCAGCCCCCACAGGCTGTGTGGGCAGGGTGGACCTTGCTGCAGACTGTCACATGCGCTGCCACATGCAACGGGACCAGGAGGGGAAGGCTCAGCAAGCACCAAGAGCTGCAAGGGATGAGGCTTGTGTGGACCCAGCCCTGTGCCAGACGGCTGGTTTGGGTGAGCATTTATTCACTCTGCCACCATCATTTCATTTCCCAAGTGACAGAAAGGACAGCTCTACACTATTTTTTGGTGGGTTTTTTTGTTGTTGTTGGGGTTTTTTTTGTTTTTTTTTTTTTTGGCCAGAGCTCACCTAAAAGCTGGATCTCAGCAAATGTCAGCCATGGAGCAGAAATCCCAGGGCACAGCTCCAGAGCATACCGCTTTCGACCATGCAAATCCCACTAAAATTCCCCACCCGAGCCACCTTTTTTCATCCCAGCCCCTCCAGTGGCTCATTCCTGCCCTCACAATGCAGCTCACCATGCACTTGCCCACTCTGCCGAGCTGGCTCGGCTCAGGAGCTGTGGTTTGCATTCAGACCATCACAGGGTGAAACGCAGAGCAAAGCCTCGTAACCGGCTGTCGGTGTAACCCAGGGAGCCACGTGGGACCTTCTTGAGCTGTCCCACAGCAAAACACCACAGGCATAGACCCCTGCTCAGAACGTTCCGTACAGCCTGAGCAAGGGCTGCTGACCCTGGCAGTATCGCAGCTGATGGACCGAGGCTCCATCCTGGCCGTACCCTGCTCACACCTGCCCAGGCTTGTGTGGGAGCACCATGGCTGAGTTCTGGTGCATCTCTCTGCCACAACACACCTCACCCGTGCTAGTCCTTGGCAGCCAGGGCCACCTCCGTGACACCCCATGCCAAGAAGGAGCCTGCACGCAACGGAATTAGCAAGCCATACCGGTAAGAGGGTATCCCGTTATCCTCACTGGAACATAGGAGAAACTGTAGCTAACAGAATAAATATGTGCCAGTCTCTGACCCTGACCCAGGAGCGGTGAAAAATGATTGCTGTGATTTATAATACAAACTAGAACTTGAAGAACAACAAGACCGGAGCGTTAACTTCGCATTCAAAGGGGAGGTGGGAACTGCACAGGGCAGAACAGTCCATGAGCTGTTGCTGCTGCACAAGTGTGGAAGGTAAATTAGGAAACACCTGAAGAAGGTTCGCTGTGTCCATCCAGCAGCCCCCAAAAGAGTTTTCAGAATAACATTTTAGTAGCAAATCCTGCTTTGGGCTGCCCCTGGCTAGCCAGCCCCTGCCCTGGGTGCCAGCAGCCAGCTCTCCAAACCCACCCAGCCAACACGCTCCTCACCTAACTGGGGGCACAGCACCACGTCCTGCAGACCCCGAGTCACAGGGTGGGTGCAGCCCACTCGTGCCAGCGGCAGGGAGGCACTTGGGCCAGCACAGGTTTGCATCTGCTGATGTCGAGTGCTGCAGATCAGAGGCAGAATCAATACCACACTCCTGCAAAACCAGCACCGCACTGAGGTCAACCGATCTGACACCGACTAGAAACAGAAGTAAACCTGACCTCATCGATTTTCATTTTCCAAGCAAAGGCAGCGAGTCAGGAGGAGACTAGCAGTGCTAAGAACAAAAGACTAGTTTGGTGGGGGATTCTGTTCTTAATTATTTTACATTTCATAACCATGTTCGATTTCTTCAGACCCGCACACTTGAGGTTGTACATGCATTTAAGCAACTGTGGGACCTAAACCCAAGTTGTTACCAAGTACTAGGTAAGCAAATTTTCTTTAATAGGATTTTTAATTTGCCATTATCCCTTTAAAAATGTATTTGTTCCCTGCGAAATAGTAATAAATTAGCCTAACAGCAGTAACTTGTATTTCTTTAGCATCTTGGAGGCATCTCAATACATTTTGCCAACCACAGCAGTCCAATGAGGCTAAATCAACTAACACACATAGATCTCACAGGGGCTGGTTAGAAGATGGGGTCTTTACAGTAGAAAGCTTGAATTTTTCACTAACTCACTGAAAAATGTATTTATAATTTCAAGTGGGAGGGGAGACGCACAGGAGCTCAACAAGAAGAGTTTAATCTGTTGAAAGGAAGAAATCGTTCAGCAGATTTTTCTACCCTGCCATCACACCTTGGGAAACTGAGAAGCACGCAGCGAGCCCAGCCCTTTCAGGGAAGCCAACAGAGCTTCTTGCACACCTGAGCATCAGGAACTCGGAGCCCAGCCGCTTATCCCCATGCCACTGGTTGCCTCCCCCTGCACTACACCAGTCATCCCAGCTCCACAGTGCCCACTCCTCCCCACGCAGAGATGCAGCAGAGCCCACCCCAGGCCTGCCTGCACCTTTGATACTGGTTTCAACAGACAAGGACCAATCCTGGAGAAACCTCTGCGTTTCACGGGTACTACAAACCTTTTTATCTTGGTCCTTGCCTGCTTCCCAGAGCTCCCTCCCCAAACCCAGAAGGGTATTAGTCCCTGAGAAGAGGGCAGAGAGGTGGCAGATGCTAACCAGGCAGGCATCTCCAAGCTGCGCCACTAAACCATCTAGATTTTGGCAGTCCTCCCCTCCACCGTAACCTGCAGTGTGTATCACAGCCTGTTTCACTCCCGACACCATCCTCGGAGCAGCACATTGCAAAAGCAGGGAGGGGAAAGCACAGCAATGCCCAAGGAGCCAGAGAGGCTTAACCAGGGTGACGCAGGGACAACATGCTACCTCTCCCTGAAAAGCCACCTCCCAGTCACATTGCCCTCTCCTCTCTCTCCACCAAACCGAGCTGCTCATTTGAGGGTAGCTGGATGGTAATGAAGCACTTGGTAGAAATAGATTTTTTGTTCCGCCTGGCCGCAGACTGCTGGAGACAGAGGTCATTAGCTATGCATCACTAGCAGGCAGCCGTTCCCTCATTAGCAGGCCACTCGTCCACTCCAGCCACCTACATTATTGGTTCAAAAGAGTGTGCCCAGCTATTATTACCCTCACTAGAAACTCAGCCTAATTGGCTTAAGAGAAATACAGGTTAAGAGCATGAACAGCTCTGCAGCTAACATGTGTTTTGCCAAGTCATGATTTTATGAGTTCAGGGAATTGCACACCCTCAGGTCCTGGTGCCTTAGGCACTGTGCTTAACCTTGCTTTCTGAACCAGCTGAAGGGAGATGGGATGCTTCTAATCCTCCTAGCTATAGCAGGGGAAGAGCCAGCCCTAAGGGCTGCAAGCAAGGTGGAACAAGCTTACTCTTCCCCCCACCCCTTTAGTCTTCAAGTTGCACACTTTAGTGGCCATTTCCCAAGGAATATTTGATAACACAGCTGCCACAAATACAGGAACCCAGGCATGCCTTGCACCTTTGAGCACAGGAGGCTGCTGGCCCCCTCCCCAGTGTGGTTAGCTTCCTTTGCTCTCTCAAGCCAGGCATCTGCAGAGCCCTCCCCGAGGCCAGGGTCCCCCTGCCCCAGCGCACCAGCCCGCACAGCTCACTGCAGCCCCTCACCCCACTCCCAGCAGCCCGCCCCTCTTACAGGGCTGGGGTAGCTCAACCCAGTACCACCACCCAACTGGAGGGAGAGGGAAGGAACGAGGGCTCAAAGATCTATCTTCACCTCCAGCCACAACCGCTACGAAAACATGTCCAGTAAAGCACACCCCCAAGTCCTGAGGTTTATCTTGTTCAAATCACTTACCCTTCGCTGGTCAACCCTTCACGGTCCTTCCTGGGTGTTTGCAGATGCTTCTCTCTCTCAGAGCTGAGTCAACACACCAGAACGGCCCCCAGATTTCCCCATGTTTGCACACCTCCCCCCAGCACCCCAGCTATCTCCCCCTCACCTCTGCTCAACAAGATTTACCACCAGTTCCAGGTGATGCAATGGCACACTGGTCTGGCATCAGGTGTTTGTGCTGACCCTCCCCGCCGGCACCAGCTGCTTGCAATTACCCCGGGGCCAAGCAAGGGACGTGATTGGTGGGCCACCCCCACCCCGACCTTGGTACCACCTGAAACTCATGTGCTAATTAGTCTCTAATTTCAGTCGTCCCCTCCTTTCCAAGCCTCTTGGCTGGGGCAGGACTTGATGTCAAGACCTGCAGCCTGTTGGGGTGCGCCTGGTTCCCCGTGAACTGTGCTCTCGGTGGGCACTCAGCTGGGTGCTAGGGGTCTGCTCGACCCTCGGTGCGTGGCAGGGCTCAGCTCATCTGCTTACAACGCCAGCAGACTGAAATGGATGGAAAAGCGAGCATCGTCAAGCTCATCTCACGGCCTGTTTCTACAGCTGGAGACCCAGAAAAGGCCAAAAGGGCAACTGGCTCCAGAAGCTGCACCTGATGTGGTACAGCCTGTGAGCACATGTGCAGCGACTCTCTTCAACGGTGTGCGTGCACCCAGCTGGGGGGGTAGAGAACCACAGTCATAAAAAAGAAGAGAAAGCTTTAGGAGTAAGTCAGTTTGCATCATTCTGATAAAATTTCCTGCAAATTGCTAGAAGAAATTTAATTATTTACATTGACGTACGACACAGAGGACTTATGTGTTCAAGGCTTTTTTGATAGCACTGCTCACGCAAGCCTCCCTGTACCTCCTGCAGTAGCAGATGCCTCACTCCCTTCATAGAGGCCAATACATAATACAGACCTTGCCTATCTTACTAGAGCAGATCAGAAATTTTTCATCAAAGCATTCCTTACCATCAAAAAAATTAGTCCATTTTAATTTAAATTAACACATTTCAGAAAAGACTAATGTCACGTAGACTGTTCAATAGCCTTTCCATTTAAAATAAATAAAAAAAAGAAACAAAGCATTTTGATAGGTCTAAAATGACTTGTTCAAAATGATTTTTCCAAACAAAATCACAGTTTTGTATTTTAAAAACACTGGCAAGCTGCAAAGGCTGAAATAGAAATGAAATGTTTAATTTTGGAAGAGCATATGCTTCATCAGAATTTTTAACATTCATTTCAGAGTCGAAGGAAAAACTGATGCCGCAGACTTTCTTGTCAAAAGGAAAACTCGCTTCTTCCCCAATCCTGATATTTATCACTTCTGTTCGGTGTCAACAAAACGCAGAAATACTTTTCACTTCCCATGCAAATGCAGGGAGCAGATTTCTGCTAAATAGCTGCTGCGCTCCACCCCAGAGGCAGCTGCATTTCAGCCCTCCGCAAATCCCCCATTTCATGTGTGAAAGGCTTTGGCTCGGGAGGTGACAGCCCTAGAGCGACAGCAGCCGCCTGTCAGGACTGGCCAGAGCAGCGAGCAATAGATCAACGTTCCTGTCACACTCGCTGTCAGTACCCAGCCGTTAGCGGGCAAAGCGATGAATCCGCTGGGACTGAATTAATTGAATCCCAATCCTCCAGGCATCCTCCAGAGACAGGAGTTGGACACGGCAATCGGTGCCTTTGGCACAGGAGTGCAGCTTTTGTTTTAAGGTACCTCTTTCCCAGAATATGTTTAAAAGTGATTAGCAATTGGCATGTAAAAACATGACAGAAAGCTTCATTACGCATTAAAATTCAAATCTGTGGTTAACACGTCTCCTCCGCTCTCCATCCACCCGGACTGGGAGAGACCAGGGAAAGGGGCAGCGTGGGCCTGGACGGGTGCAGAGCTGTGCTGCGGTGACAGGGCAAGAGCAAGCAGCAGGAGCAAACGTCCTTCCCATCTCCCCTCCAAAAAACAGCCCCTGGAACGACCTGGCAAATCTAGCTCCGGTCTCTGTGCCCAGGCGGTCCTTCAGCCTCGCCGCTAACAGTGTCTGGAGAAGCACCGATGGGTGACCAGTGCCTGTCTACACCAGCAGGGCTGAGGCATCCATCAGCCTCACACAGGTCACTGCACAGCCAGGGGATGGAGCAGGAGACTTCTCTGCCAGAGGAGGTAACAAAATCCATGCTTAATTCGGCATGAGCAGCTCCAGCTTTCTCCCTGGAGGCAGAGGCAAAGGGTCTGCATTAAAAAGGGTTTGCTCCCGGGGTTCGTGTCCCAGGGAGCGCGAGAGTTCAAGGGCTTTTTGGAAAACGCACGTGGAAAGGGGACCGCTTTAAATGAGGCATGTGTAAGAAATCCTTCCCCATCCCTGCCACGGCCTTGTCGACTGTGAGTGGGTTGTTCCAGGACAGAGGGGTGGGTAAGCGTGCCATACCCTGTCCCAAGTGCTCCTGTCTCAGATAAATGCGTGGGATGCAGCTGCATCCCGCATTGCAGCTGCCAACATTGCTGTGCCCGCAGCAAGGGGCAGCTCCCGCCTGAGAACCAGGAGTGCCTGGCCGCAGCGAGGCGGTGGGGCTGTCCCTGCCAGCCGTGGGGGGGGGGCTGCTCTCGGTCTAAAGTGGCTCCTAATCCCACCCAGACACAGTGTCTCATGGGGGTGCTGCACCTACGTCGGGTTACAGCAGGGTGGGAAAGAACTGACGGCATTTGTCCCACGCGATATTTGCAACTCTCTCTTTTCCTAATGCCTTTGAAGAATGAGTCCTGTTCCAGTCCTTACACAACTGCCCCCAAACGGTGCCCACCCCACCGAGGCATTTCTCTCTCTCCTGGTAGCGCCTGTACTCCTCAGAGAGGCACAAGGTGCCACCAGCAAAGAACAGGCAGAGGCAGGAGCCTGGCGCTCGCCGCTGGTGGCACACGCCAGCCCATGGGACGGAACGTTCGGAGCAGCCCGTCTGAAGGCACGGGGACCCACACACCGCGGCCACCACGGGGGTCCCCGAAACACCCACGCGTTAGGCTTGCTCCCAGGGGACAAACAGCCTCGGAGTCATTTCACAGCCTTCAAACGTGGGTTTTGTGCACTGAGTTATAAAGAGATGGGGAAAGCAGTTTTGAAATGTCGGGTTTTTTTCATCTTTCAGCGAGGTGGCATGGGAAGGGGTGGGGATCGTGTGTCTCAGTGGTGGAGCAATTCACGAGGCCCACAAGCTTCCCTGAAAGGAGGCAAGGCAGTCCTAGAGAGATCAATCGCAATTTTATCTACCCTTTTCAAGTTCTCATTTCTTTTTATCCCGTGCTGCCAGATAAAAATCTCTGCCTCAAACATGGGTAAGGAGATAGAGCTTTATTATACTATTCCAAAAACATTAGATGCTGTAGGCTTCGCCCTTTTATGAGTTCACTTTGCTGGCACTCTCCTCTCTGCCCCCCCAAATCTCTTCCTTTTAATATTTTTTCTCTCCAAATCAGAACAACAGGCACAAAACTAATTATGTGATATTTCAGATCCATGTTGTGTTAATGGCACCAGATCGCGTGTGACATTTCCGACTTGTTAGACTATTATTCTCGCTTATTGTTATCTCTGCGGCTCTGAATACAGGCTCAGGGCTTTATATCCCCCCCATGCACCAGGCTCCCACCCCCTCCTTCCCTCTCTTGTTCTCATTTATCAGCCTGTGAGGATCTGTGGAATATTAAACTGGGCCATGCTGGATTGCTCACTCTGCTCATTGTGGGCACTGGTGCAAGGGAAGGTGGAAATGGTGGAGCAGAGAAGGCAGGGAAAAGCAAATGCCAGCAGGGATTTGTGGGGAGAAGCCACCACAGCAAGAGCCAGCCCGGGGGAATCACTCTGACCTTAGGTGGAGGCAGGCTGTGAGATGTCCATCCCTCAGGTGACCTCCCACTGATGGCTGGCCATCTCACCTGGCTCATACTCTTCAGGGATGGACAGGAGTCCGTGAAGGACCCTTCCGACGTAGCTTCATCTCCCAAATGCCTTGCTTGAAAAGACAAAATTGTTGCTCCTGCGTAGAGCTGTGTGTCTGGCCTTAGGCTGTGAAGGCAGCGCATTTACACTGGCCTTGAGCCACTCAGCTGCCTCACAGTGGTGACAGCTGGTGGGTCACGTCACACCTACAGCCTCTACGGCTGACCACAGACCCGAAGAGATGTCCTTCCATTCTAGGTTTAATGATGGAGGCTGAGGAGCAAAAGCACAAGGAGCCCAGCAAACACCAGCTGCTCTGCAGCTGCAGCACGAGGCAGAACAAATGGCCGGATTTAATAAAGGGGTGCTGCTGCCACCATACGCCTCCCAGGCAAATATCCGCAATGCCACCTCCGGGATGGGACTTCGTAGGGGAATATCACAGCACAGCTGTTGCCCCTTTAGGGCTAGTTCACGGTGCCAGGGGTACAGGGGAATATGCAATCATTTTACATGGTTTTAGCTGCTCCTTCACATGCCTGAAGAGCTCCGATACCCCTAGGACTGCTGAAGGTATTTGGCCCAAGTGCTGCCATCATTTTGTTTCACTTCCTGAATGATTGTGCTCCTGGGTCTCTTTAGTCATACAAACACAGCAGCTGATCTGTCTCCATGCAGCACTCAGCGAGATGGAGGGTGCCAAGTTCCCGTTGATACAGGCAGAGGCAGCACAACCATGCCAGCACTGAGACTACACGGAAAGGACAGAGAGGGGTCCTCCTGCCTCCACTCCTCCTTGCTGAGGCTCCCCAGCCTGCCACAAATCGCTCTGCCCTCTCCATCCAAATTTCCTCACTCCCTTCTAACCTCACCCTTGCTCCTGTACTGCTAGTGTGTGGCACTCCAGAGAAAGCCCACACACCCGGCTCCAACTGGTGGGTCTCTGAAACTCCTTTTACTCTGCAAAACCATCTCGGGAGAGATCTATATTGGTAACTAAAAGAGGGCCAGGGCACAGGCTTCAGACGCTGTGTCATGGGCATCCAAACTGTTTAACTGCTCACACGCTGCCTGGCCCACACTAGCCAGCACTCTCCCAGACGATCCTGGAGAGAGTTCAGGGGATGGCTCATGCCATGAAAACTGCATGGGAGAAGCCAAAGTTTAGTTGCATCAGCACAAACCGTACCATATCACAGCCTCTCAGGACCAGAGACTGGATCCTGGCTCGTTATATTTACTAGCATAGATACAACCTTGGTACAAACGAGCTGTAGAGAGTCTGTTGCCAGGAATACAATCTCCAGCTTTGTTCCTCTAGGGCTCAATCCAGGAAGAGTTTGCAATTATGTACTGCTCCCTCCGTGCCAAGGAGCTGGGAGGGGTGCAGTATCAAAACCTGAATATTCAGGGTAAATTCCTTTGTATAACGGGGAGCCTCCGTCTTGGTTGAAGCCCCATCCAACCCCGATGCCACCAGCAGGGCTGGAAGTCACCCTGATCCCCACCATGGGGGAGCCCTTATGGGGAACTCAGGGAGGCCGCAGATGCAGGCAGGGCTGTGCCAGTTCCCGGGCGGGACTAGGTTGTCTGTAGGTTGTAGACTAGTTAGCAGACACACACAAAGACCTGAAATAAACTTCAGATGGGAATAGGCTGTTTCCAGAAGCATCTGCAGGAATCTGCTGCAGGAACAGCTTGGCAAGAGCTGCTCCTGGGAACGGTGCTGTGCCACGGCGGCGTGCTCTTGGGGCCCCAGGCAAGCAGCAAGGTGGGGGGTTTCTTTGCAACAATTACTGTCCAGAGACACTCTGGGTGTCCTTCTGGTCCATAACCCACTGAAACACTGGCTCTGAGCAGCTGCATGACCCCGTTGCTCTGGGCTCTCTACCCCGTCTTGAAAAGAGGGACTCAGAGGAGACTGCTACCAAGGGAAAAGAGCAACCTGGCCTCGCTGCATCTTTAGCTCCTTGCACCCCTTCCCAAGCACCCTTCCGTGGTCTCTGCCTGCTCCTGGACCACTCTGCACCATCCCCCTTGTCCCCATGTCACCGCCTCTCCCTGGAACAGCTGCAGCAGCTGCAGCACAATATGCTCCACAACTTGTTAAGGGGGATGAGAGGAGGAGCGGCAAGATATAAATAAATAAAATAAAATATGTCTAGCTTAATCCTTTTATCACTATACTTCTTTCAGTCGTTTACAGAGATAATAATCACCCAGGCTCTGCAGGAAGCACTGATGGAAGCAAGCACAGAATCTCGTGGCAGCACCCTCCTCTCTCATCTGCTGTCACTTGGGTGAGAGGCAAGAAAACAGTCTTAAAGAGGGTCGGGCCAGGAGCAATCCGCAGCACAGCTGGCCATGAGGTGAGCAAGGCTGGGGCCAGCAGGACATGGAAGAGGGGGAAAAATGGGAAGAAGGGGTGAATCAGAAGCAAAGCTATAGAAGAAGGAGAAATGCAGCGAGAAGGAGCGTGATAAAACAGCCCAGTGGTAACAAGGAAGAGAGAGAGAGAGAGGGAAGAGATGATACAGCAAAAAGCAAAGCCAGCACGTGTATAATTTTCAAGTCTGTCAGTAAAATGCTGCTTTTCTTGGGGGACTAACCAGAGGCCAAACTGCTGGTCCACACCAGGGTCTGGAAGCCCTGCCCAAAGCTGCTGGCTGCTCTGCCCCAGGGTGCAGGAACAGCTGGAGCGATTCAGACTCCCTGCTGTGTCCCCAACAGGGACAACACTCCCCTGGGAGGGACCAGGCATCCTGAAGGCTACCAGGGTCTCTGCTACGTTCAGCAAGGAAGCAGGAGAGAAGCATGCCCCTCTGAGCAAGGGCAAGAGAATCACAGCAGGTTCCTCCTGGGGGACAGTGGGCTTTTAGCTTACGCTGGCCGAAAGCCCCCGAAACATGACAGCAGAAAGAGCTCAGCATGTGCTGTCCTCTCAGCACACGTTGACTCAAATGCTCCCACATAAAATGGTAGCTGTCTCTTCCAGTAAACAGATGCCTTCATGGTTTTAAAAGGCAGTAGATCAAGGTCATCTTTTCCCAAGGGTTAGCCATCTCTTTCTTTTCCCTTCAGGCTTGCTAATATGGTACATCAGTCTGCTGGCTCTCCAACTCACCTCTTCCAGACAAACCGATTCAAACATTGAATCATTTAAGTGCAGCACCAAATGCAATCCCGTTTTTCCCATGTTCTTCCCACCCCAGTCTCCTACCAGACCCCAAAGGTGCCTTCTGCAGCACCCACCCCCCCAGCCAGGCCTGCCATCTGCAGCACCCAGGAGACAGGACCCCGCATCCAGGAAACATCAAGTGCTTCTGGGTGTGATTTTTAATTTCCTGCAACACTAAGATCTACAACGCAATGCCAGGAAAACGACACTGTTACTGTTTGATTTGGGTTTATCCTGCCATAAACCACCACCACCGCAGGGCTCAGGGAGCTGTGTCTATATGGACCGCGCACACTTTGAAGCAAGATCCCTGTATGCAGGTCACTGGCTCCTGCCCAGGGTCCCCATGCATCAGCTGGGCCATGGGGGAAGCTCCTCTCCAAGGAGAAAAGCTTCCTGGGAGGGCCAGGCTGAGATTTCCCAGGCAATCCTTGCTGAACAAGGTGAGTTTCAATCTCTTTGCTTCCTTCAGGTCCCTTCCACAAGCCCAGCCCACGGCAAACCTGAAGCAGTGGCCCCTGCACACATCCTGAGCAGAGCTACATCCATCGAAGATGCTTTCTAAGTAAAGGTTTCCTTCTGCTTGTCCCCACAGAGAGCGCAGTGCCCTGGGAGAGAGACAGAAGAAAACAGCTACTTAATTCAGCATGTTCCTACATGGGGCCATGGGTCAGTGCTGAGAACACGCCATGGAACCAAGCAACAGCTGAAAAAGAAGCAAAAAGCCATTCCCCAGAGAGCAACTTTCCAGCTCCTAACAAGGACATTCAGTCGATCACCAAATGTCATCTCTTCCAGCCCTCAGGTACTGTGGGCTGTGCTCCTGATTTTATTCCCCAGCTCGGTGCAGAGGCCATACAGATGGATTTGGGGAGAACGTGGTGGCGGGGAAGGATGCTCCGGCCGGGTCTGTCCCTCGCCTAGCACGCTGCCTGCCCCGCTATCAGGTCCAGCGCCAGGAGAGCGACACACAGCCACTCGCGTTTCCCCCGTGCATCTCCAGGGGACCCTCGTAAAATCTGACCTTCACGTTATAAACCTGTGGCTGATTGCTGAGTAAGTCATTTCCTCCTGGGTGATTTAGCAGGGACTGTCGATGGAGCTGCAGTTTGTCTGGATTAGAAGAAGAATCCATCAGGCAGCGGCACGGCCCACCTGCCTGTCTCCTCTCATTCCCGTCTCCGCAGCCATTCCCGGCTCGCTGCCCCTGCGGTCCTGTCCCCTGTCTCCCCAAACAGCCCTGAGCTTCCAGGAGACGGAGAAGTCAAGCAGCGAACGAGGTGCTGGGCTGCCTCTGCTCTTTTCTTTCCGTCATAAAGCTCTCCGGCCCAGTTCTGCAGTCAGGGGAATATTATCTCTCCATGCTGCTGTTAATCTCTTTATGGCATCATTTGACCCTTTCCAACATCCATTGATTTTTGAACTACCCTTTATGGCAACTCTTTAGATCCCTTTGGTCTCAATTACTAAACATCAGCGCCCAGGGCAAAACATAGGAACAAATAAAGCAATAGGGAAAAGTCCATTCAGTAACCGTGACTTCACTGGTTGTTTTTGAGGTCCCTTCTCCCTCCTCCCCTGCCTCTCAGCCTCCCCCGGTGGTACCTCCCATCACACATCTGGCAGGAGGTACCGAGCCCACCCGGCACCATCTCACATCTTCCAGCCCTGCACCTCCTCCAGGCACCACCGTTCTCGGGTGCTGCCTTTTGCAAAGGACGTTGCCACCTGCACGACTGAGGTGGCCAAACTCACCACACTTGAAGCTACATCCAGAAGAAGCTCCTGGCTGAGCCTTTCTAAAGCAGCCTAATAGGGCAACTCAACAGGAGTTCACCTCTTGCTGCTGCCTTTAATTTACTGGAGAAATGACTTTTCACTCCAGATGAATATGGTTTTAATTTATTTCTGTTTTCCTGAGTTCACCCCTGGTCCAGCAATGGCTGTCTCCTTGCCTCATAGTTGCTACTTGTCCAAATGAAATACTGAGCTGTATTGTCTACTATTATGGTAAAATACACAATATATCACACTGATGCATTCTGTGAGTATGACATAAAAATGACGAATGTGCTCTGGCCAAACACTGAAATGTATTCATCCCACATTAGTGCAAAATGAATATTAATACGCTGGAAAATGGCTCGGGTGATGAGGGGTTTGTGTCATATTAGAGAGGACACTTCATTCCTTCCTCATTTTTCAGACAGTATCAGCCCCCACCCCTGCCACCAGCCCCAGGATCTCTAGCACAGGGCTGTTCTGACAGAACTCCAGCCAGGACCACAGCGGGTCAAATGCTTGAACACGACGCGAGCTGAGGCCCCCAGAACAGATTTAGAGGGCCAGGGTGGTACCAAAGCTGACATGGCACCCGCCTTCTCTGTGCTGCAAATGCCTCACGATCTCTCTTTGGTTTATTGTTGTCCCCTCCTCCAGTTTCTCCAATCTCTGACCACATCAAAGACCACCGTGAGGGCTTAATGGGCTGTGGGATCGGTTCATCGAATTTGGATTTAGTTGGATTCACCTGCTGCCTGCAAGTTTGTGTCAGCTTTTCATAATTACTGCCCTCCTCTATGAAGTGTGATAGAATAACTGATGAGCGCAGTGGTGGAGATAATATACATTACAATTAGGCCATTTAATTATTCCATTGTGTGATTTCCATAACCACAATCACATCCCTGCAAATTTACAGAGCATGTACAACAGAATACACCAAACGAAGAGGAAAAGCAACAATTTTAACGTATCAATCATAAACCCCCCTTTCCTCAACTCTTGATCTGGAAGACTCAGGCACTAAAGCAGGGGTCCTCAAACTATGGCCCCCCAGGGTCCTCAGTCCAGCCCCTCGGTATTTATAGACACACATGCACCCCCCCGCTGGGGGTTGGTGAGGGAACCAAGCAGCCACAGACGACTGCCTGCCACTTAATCCCCACGCCGGCCCCCTCTTTAAAAAGTTTGAGGACCCCTGCACTAAAGCGACTCCATCTAAGATCTGCACACCTGGTGGTACCAGGACACAGACAGCCCTTGCCCCAAATCCACACTGTGTAAGCAAGACAAAGTGGGGAGAGGTGGGGCAGATTTTCACGGTCCCTTAGCCATGACTCAGGTCATGTTTTTTTACACGGCTGCTGCATTTTTGCCAGATTTCCTGGACTGCAATGCCCCCAGGCAAGGCTAACGCAGTGTCAGCGGTCCAGCCCAGCTCACCAGGGCTTCCTTTGCTGCCAGGGGATGAGCAGTTCCAGGCCAAGTCCATCACATCCATTTCCCTCCCTCGGGCCAGCGCTTCAAGGGGAGGCAAAACAAACATACGCTTCATCATTACGGGTACAAAATTGCAAAGCCAGCTGGCTCCAGAAATGCACACGTTCAGCTCTGCAGGCACAGTCCCTTGTGCCCCTCTCTTCCCATGCAAACCTTGTGCCCATCTTTGCCCATGCAAACCCTCTCTTGCAGCCACGGGGGTCCTGAACAAAAGCCTCAAGAGCAGCCCCGAAGCGGCTGCTTGTACTCGGCCCACTCCCCACTGCTTTTCATCTCCCACACGTGGGCCCTTCTACCGCACCAGCAATACAGTGTGGAGAAGGAATCGTTAGATGTGGCACTTCCATCAATATCTCTAAGAGGAACAGGTGACAGGAGAAAAGGTGAACCTGAGACCTCTTCAGACTGGAGACAAAGAAATCACAAGGATCCTGTATTTTAGATGGGCTAGCATTTTGGTTTGTATCTATATCTGTACCTAATTTATATACCTAGAAATGTAGCATCAATTTTTCCTTTGTAAATGGGAAGTGGAGGCTGAAAGCTACAACCTTTGCCTAGAAGACTAAATGGCCTTTGGAATAGGCTGATAAGTGATAAAAACAACCCGCAAAAGCATGTATCCTTGCATCATTTAAGATGACCTTTTAGAAGGGAGAAACAGGAAAAGGGGAGAAAATGAACAGAAGAAAAAAGAAAGCTGGGGGAAACAAAATTTTAAAACCAAACATCCACTGTTGGCATTTGAAGCAGCTGCCTCTAGAACAAGAAAATAAAAATAAAAATAAAATGAGATTCGACATTTTATTTCCCCCAATCAAACAATATATCCCAGCTAATGGCAGTAGAATAAAAAATTTACCCGATGCAGCCTGCAAGGGAGGCAAGAGAGGAAGAGGAGAGAACAGGGAAGAGGGAGGGGAGAAAGGTTATTATAAATGTGTCAAGCTTGTTTATGGCCCTTTATCAGCAAGCGCAGCGGAAAGAGAGAGGCACCGTTTGTGCATTTTAAAAGTGTTTGGCAGCTTTGTTTGGGAATGTAAATAATCTTTATATTCAGGAGCATTTACGTTTCAAGGAACATGCAGGCACGTGCCACCTGCACCAGCAGATTTTTGAAGGACCTTCTGACATCTCTGCTGGGCTCTGCCCCCTGGCTCTGCGACACGGGCGCTTCACCTGAAGGTCTGAAACCACTTTCGATGGAAAAGGCTGCGCTGGGAATAGAAAGGGATTTACAGGAGGACTTGAAACCCGCAGAAAACCCTTCAGTCAAGGTCAGATGCTGGGCTGGTTCACCTCCTCCCTGAAATCAGAGGGTTAGATTCCACTCCTAGTGATGTTGCTACAAATGTGGAGGAAGGGAGCACTGATGCTCAGCACAGAGGACGTGGCTATGCCCAAAGGAGCAGAGAGCAGCAGCAGCAGGTCAGTCCAGCAGAGGATCTGGCCATGCCTTTTTCTAGTGCTCTATCGCTACTTCAGTTAATGTAACTGATAGGGAAATCACTCCCATTTATTTACAGGGAAAATATATTATCAGGACTACCCACACCCTGAAGAGAACTGCCATCTCATTTTTCACAGGCAGGACGGGAAGGGAGAGCCCCGAGCAGCAGCAGTGGCAGAGATAAACCAGGAGACTGCCACGAACATGGAGACAAAGGAGGATGCCATGGTGCCTCTCCCCACCATGGCCAGGGAGATTCACACTCTGCAGATTAATTCAGAAGCGGTGTTTAACACATCTCGCTTTGTGGATGAAGGATTTGCCCTGCATTTTAATGAGACATTCAAAATCACAGTCATCACTCTTGGAAACTGCACTTAGTGAAATTGTCACCTCTCGAGCGCAAAGGTGGGCACAGGGCTGTGCTCTGCACAGCAGCAGGACAGCCCAGGCGTCAGGGGGGACAGCAGAGCCAGTGGGGTGATGAGGAGGCAGCCACATACCTGTGGCAGGCTGGCATCAGTGTGGAGGAGCAGCAGAGGGGCTTGAAACACAGCAGCATGAAGGCAAGCTGCTCGAGTTGAGGGCTCAAAGGAGAGGCAGCTCGTGGGATGGCCAGGGGGCTGGCAAGGACCAGGAGGGAGCCAGGGCATGAATTGGTGGGTATGTGACTGCCAGTGTATGGAGCAGAGGAAAAGAAGAATGCCCAAGACCAGAGGGCAACATTTTCCTTCTTTGCATGGCAAATGCAGACTGGTCGAGCTAAGCCTTCCCTTTCTCTGACCTTATCTTCTACGCCTTCATCACTCTTGTCTCTTTCCTGCACTCCTTGATTTGGCAAAAAAATTATAAAATTCGAAGGGAACATGCAGCTTTGCTGTCCTTGCACATCTTGGACTCCCACAGCCAGCAAAGGGAAGGGGGAACAGCCCAAAAGGGTCAGCAGATGAGCACCTGCATAAACAAACCCGTATCTCCACCACGTACCTCGGTGGCTACTCCAGTACCCACCATGAGATGAACGGTCTTGGGAACATCTCCGTAGGCAAACAAAGGCAGAGCAGATGCGGTGACAGCGCAGGCTGGGCTCTGCTCTCACTGTAAATCCACTCTGAGCTGGAGGGTTGGACCCAAGTCACCAGCCTGGGTCCCTCCAGCCCGGTCACACACAGCTGTCTGTGGGACAGTCATCACAGCAATTCCTCCAAGTCTCCAGAACTGCCCGCTGATGAGTGACAACTTCAGTTGCTGCTGTCCTGAGAACATCTGAACAAAAGCCCAAAGGCCTTTTTTACCCTTTTTTTATGGCTCTTGAGATTCTTCACATCTGCTTTACGAAAAGGCGTGGTTACATTAAAGCATGGATTTTGAAGATGTATATGGCGTAAGAGCAAAAGGTGGATTTCATTTAAACTCCAGCACACCAGCACTTTCCAGGAGGCACTGGAATACTGGCAAACCTGTGACACCTTCCTGCTAAGCAACCAGCAAATTCACCTTTCCCCGTGGAGCCAGGTGCCTAGAAATCATCATATAAAGGAATTTAAATGTAGATGTGTGATATTTACTGCAAAGCACGACCCGCACGCAGACAGGGGAAGGAATGCTTGAGCAGGAGGAGTAAATGACTATCGCAAGCAGAAAACCCACTGCAATTCATGCATCACACAAATGGTTGTGTATATTAAAGCAATGAGGACAAAGGGTATTGATTTAGCACAAGTATCAAGAGTCCCAGGTGCTAAAACCTGAAGAAATACAAACTGTGCTGGGCAGAATAACAACAAAACGAAATGATAAAAGGATATGAGTGTTTGAAAAGACGCGTAGGACGGGCTATAAATTCTAATAATCCATATTTCTCGAAAGCAGCAGCTATTGACTCAAAAACAAAAGAGCAGGCATTGTAATGTAACAAATGTCAGACGGGATAGCAGCAGGAATTCAATTTGCTCTGGCCATATATCAACTTGAAACTTAATGTAATGGCACGTAGTTAAAGCTGCACCCTCACTTAATGGCTATTACCAGTCCTGGGTGGGTTTTCCAGCAAGCATAAAGCAGTGAGTAATTGGCCCCGCTCTGCCTGCATCGCTGCTAATGAAAAAAAACGTGCTCTAGCCTGGCAGCAGCGGGAGAAGGGGAAGGCAGGGAACCCAGGCAGAAGCAGGCAGCACTAGAGCTGCCAAGAGCCTGCCCTGCCAGGATCCCTGGAAAGAGTTTCAGGAGAGACCTCTGGGACTTCAGCTGACCAGCATCTCTTCTGTGTAAGGCTTGGATCCTCAAGGCAGCATTGTTAGCCTCTTAAGAGAACTGGATTCAGGCTTGCTGGAAGAAGAGGAGGAGAAACCCTGGGTGGTTACATCTCATCCAGCTCCTAAGCATGCACTATTTATTACTACTTGGGCAGTGGCTCTGCAGTCAGCCAATTAAGGCCATTGTAATTACTTCTCTTCAGTGACTGCAAACGGCCGAGTTAAACGACAGATTTCCCGTTCAACAGTTATTGTGGCTGCTGAAGTGAAGAAGCAGAAGTGTCGGCATTGCTGAGAATATGCTCTGACCATATGTTAGAGGCAAGAGACACTTACTGAATGGAAGAGGAGGTGGTGGGGGAGGAGGCATGGACATGGGACAGGAACCTTTGTAGCAATGAAGCATCCAAAGCAATCGAGGGATGGCAAAGATGAAAGCTGTCCTAATCACTGTATTGCAGATAGGCAGGGGCATTCCCAGTCAGCACATTAATAGTTTCTACCAAGAGCAAAGCTTGCAAAACGTTAACTTTTTAGGGATATGCCACTCCAAATTTCAGGACACAATTTTTGAACAGTCAAAACCAAGAAGAGCCCCCAGCAGAAACTCTCAGGTTTGTCACTGACCCTCACACATGGCAGAAAAGGACTCTGGAAGTCAGTCCTGTGCTATTCTCCCTGCAGCACAAATGCCACCAGTTGTATTCTGTATCATAACATGTGGAATTGTGGCCTTTGACTTGACTTCATGGGAATAACACTCTTTCAGTGCTTCTCAGGAGGCTATTTAAATGCCTTCTACAGTCTTTTATTAAAGCAATAAAGATACCCAGAGCCTGGGTCTCAGCTTTGTCTCCTCATTCATGATGAGCCATAGCTAGGACTTGCAGAGATGTCTGACGGTGGCATTGGTTATTGCAAGTCAAGGTGCTAGCAAGCAAGCGAGTGCTTTAGGTGGCACAACAGGGTTTTATTCTGCTGCAACACCATGAGCCATCGGTTGGGTTTCTGCACAGAGGAGCTGCTGAGCTGCGTAACCCCTGGCCCGGGCTCCCTGGGACCCCAGCCACTCTCCGTGGGGACAGGAGGTGCTCGTTTTGCTGAGAATTTTCCTGCATCCATCCATGGGTGACACAGCCTAGCCACACCACCACAGAGAGAGAACAAGGTCAAGGAAAAGCCCAGCTCTCTTGTTTACCACTGCACTTGGCGTCCAGCACGAACAGGAGGCAGGGAGGAGATTTCTGTGTCGATCAGACAGCTGATAAAGGCAAATGGAGCACAGGAGGCTGAGGGTGCCCAGGGGAACCAAGCCTTCAGAGTGAGAAACTGGAAGGGGGAAGGGACTTTGTACAAATCCACACCGAGATTAGATCTCATCTTTAAACCCTGAGTTCCAGTAACAGTAGCTGTTTTAATGCCCACAGGCCTTGCTTTCTTCACTAATCTCAGCCATCAGTCTTCTATGACTGACAACACCAGGAATGAATCTCTTTTGAAGCTGACAAAACTCACTCTGAACTGATTTCCTCTTGAGCTGTGTTTATCTGAGGCCGATACGGAAGAAAGCAGCTCTGAAGTGATCGCAGCCTGTATTTACGCCCCAGATCTGCACCGATGCAGCAACAGCCACCGGCCAATCTTGGCAAGAGCAACACCTGCCAGCAAGCAGGACGGTTCATTTTCTGTTCCCCAGAGCCCTTCCCCTGTGAAGGCCAAGGTGGTGGTGGCATGGGCTTGGCTGACCCCCGGGGAGACCTGGGGCAGGCTGCCTGGCAGACTGGGGACCCCAGCCTGGCTCACAACAAAACAGTTGAAAATATTCTGGGCGTCTGTTTACAGCCCCATAAAGATTTTATGCAGTGCATTTAGCCTCATGCCTCTGCATTCATCGTGTTAAATGCTGAACGTTTTACTTTAATGCCATAGTGGCTACAAGCAGGAATACTTAACTTCAATAAATAAGAAGTAATCACATTTCCCAATGAATGGGTTGAAAACGGCCAATGAGAGAATTCACCTTCTGAAGTCAAAAGCCAGGGGCTGTCACTGGGGTTTCCAGCAAACTGTAGGCCCTGTGGAGCATCTCTGGGGGGAAAAAAATATATAAAATAATGGCATGAATAAAGCAGCTTATGCATCTTTTAATTGAAGAACTGGTCTGTAGCTTGGGCACAGCATGCTTGTGCCCACAAGCCAACATTAAAGATTCAAATTTAGGCAACAGAGGGAAAGAGGGACAGAAGCAGATGGACTAAGACTCTATACATTCGTAAGTAAAATCTACCAGAAAAGCGCATTAGTGCTCCTTGGAAACTAGAGCATTTCTTGGAGGAACACACACACACAGAAGAGGAGCTTCTCAAGTGAGTCCAGATTATTGCAACAGAGTGCCAGGCACGGTTTCTGCAGATCTCTAACCAGCCTTATCTAGGCTTTCAGCACACTTCTTTTATCTACCTGGGAACTCCAGGCACTACAACCAGCTAAATTCCCTTGGACGTGGTAACTCCTCCCTTGAGGTGGGCACACGACCAGCTTGCAGAGCCACACTTCAGCCTACGATCTAGATGTTCACTGTTAGGAAGAGCAAAATGCCTCATAATAGCTTCATTGTGGCACCCAACAGTTTTACCAGGAAAGGAATTCAGGGTAGGTTAGCAATGTATTAATTAAGCCTGTTTGAGCTACCTCAATTGAAATGATACTCACTAAGAAATCCTGACCAAGGAGGTCAAAACCTAATTGACTGTCTCCTGATTTTATCTCAGAACCTTGCCACACTGATAGGTTCACATTAGGTAACTATATTCTTCCATCTCCTTCCAAACGCACTTCCCACCTCTCTCCTCTGCTTCCTGCCTCTCAGCTTCTCTCTACTCCAATCTTCCCATCTAAAATCAGCTCTCCCTTGTTTCCCTGCAACATTTTCTCCTCATTCTACCAACCAGAAGGCCAGCTCAATTAATTTGCATCCTAATTTAACCACACTCCCAATCTGTCACTCAACTGTCAGCTGTAATGTTAGGAAACAACAGTTCAACACCTTCTGCACCACATCCCTCCCAAATAAGCTCCCTTAATTCTCAACTACTGGGTTCTGTTGACACCTGGCTGCACCACAGTTGTCTAAATCTAGTCCTTGGATATAGAAAAGAAATACAATCCGTACAGGGTCTGATCTCCAGGTTACTCTTTCAAGGGTGGTGCTGACGCCAGCAAACCTGATGCACGTTACAGGAGAACTTCTTGTGCAGCAGACGAGAAGGACGGGGCAGGCACAGATGATGCCTAGTAGAAAGTAGCACTTGTCCCCACCGAAACCAACCTACTTGCAGTTCCCAGGCTGTTGAGAGTCTGAAAACACAAAAGATGGTTGTGTGAAGCTTCTTGAAGCTTCAAGCTATCAGTTCCACTAAATCATACCTGAGAATTTTACTGTGAGACTCTGGAAGCAAAAGCTGAGATGGTGGTTGACTTGCAGCTGGGCTCTACAGCTTGCCCATGGCATCTACTCCCAGCCACAGAGATGCCGGGAATTAGGCTGTGGAGGCAGAAGGTGGGAAGCTCATCTGCTCTCTCCATCCTCAGTCTTTTTTTCTCTCATACTGCGCTGTCTACAGAAAAATGGCAACTTTGAAGTCGACAACCAGACACCAGTGTTGTCCCACAACTGGTGGTCCACCAAAGGGTGTTACAAGATTGCCAGTTTCCTTCAGCAACCAGAGATCTTCCAGCGGACCCTTGATCAGCTCCCCTCAACTTTACACGATGATCCACAAGGTCTCTAACAGCAGCTTCCACAACAGCCCCCAGAATACCTTGCATGTCTCCCTTTGAAGCTGTGACCTGATTACCATAAGCAACGCACTGCAGATGTACCTCTGCAAGCCCAGAAGCACCAGGGGAAATGAATATATTAGTATTTATCATATTAATGCAGATCAAGCTGGGTATTTGTTCTGACATTTCAATAATAGCTTTTTCTACTTTTTTTTTTTTTTAACCAGCAGCTTGTATTTTCTTCTTTTTTAAATAATTCATTGTTACATTAAACTTATTTTAAATTGGGGTCTTTTTTTCATCAAACTAAAACCTTCTTTGGATAGCCAAAGGGAAAAAAAGTTATAAATGAAAACTCTCTCTTTTCTCCATTCTTTCATTCCCTCTTTTTTCTCTTCTTTTATTCCTTCTTTTTTCTCTCTTGTTAAAATCTCTTAATCAAAGTGACAATCTGTCTTTCCCAGGAAGGAAGCTGGCGCCTTTGAACGGCGCTGCTCCGATAGCTCTCCGCTTTGATGTGGGATTTAACTTATGCCTTTAGCAATCTCAAGTGTCCGTGCATGCACGCACTGCGTGCCTGCATGTATGCATCCGTGTGTTCCTGTGTTTGTCCTCGCTGCACATACACAACCTGACCCACTCACACGTGCAAAAAAAAAAAAAAAGAGGGGGGGGAGGGGAGAAATACCCTGAGCACAGAAAGCAGCAATGTGAACCTCGTGGAAGTTACTACTGAGCACACTTCAGAGGGGACCTTGCTCTTTGTCTTTTCCAACTGTGACATCTTCAAGCACTTCAGTGCATACAGAGCAGTCTGTTAAAGGCGCCTGGTAGCCTAGAGAAGGTCAGGCGTGTACTGGAAACTATTCCTACCGCTGATGGCCCCCGGACCATGGTTACAGTACGTTCACAGCCAGCATCCTCCTGAGTGATGAGACGCAGTGCGTGACTGTGGTGTTATCATGCAACTTGCTGTCCTTTTCCCTCCTCCTTCCTTCGGTTTGACTCCAGCCTGCCCCTGTTCTCACCACGGTCTCTCTCCTGCTTTGACAAATGTTTCCCTCTTCCTTTCAGCCCGTGTGACTTCACTACTGGCTCTGGGGGACAGCAAGTTCTTCACCTTGTCTCTTCTTTGAGGACACAGCATAGCTTTGTCCGGTACGGCACCGTTAGCAGATTTAACCACCGGGAACACAAACCCAGGCTTGGGCGGACGGACCACCCGGGAGGCTGGCCCACCTCGTTTCCCACGGGTGATGACTTCCTAGCGAACCCTCCTTCCCCTTGCCGGTACGGCTGCCTCTCACACTGTCCTGGTGCCTCAGTGGCATGGTTTGGTGTGAGATGAATGTCACAGAAAGCAAAACTGGAACAGAGCTGTTGACATCTTCTCACCTCACAGCCAGAAAGCTCCCTCCCTCCCACGCGAGGAAGCACCATCACTTGCTGCTATGATTTTACTGTAGTTATTCATCACATAATTCCCCAAGACCTCCACTCTTCTTCTAGCAACTGCCTTCTGGGATTTCACCCAACCCTTCAGAGATCACCTTCCTGATCTGTATTGGGACCTTTCTCATCCTTAAGAGAAATTCTTGGTCTAAGCAAATTGGATCTCTTGGTTTTGTGTACATCAGAGATTTTACAGGTGCTTCTACTTACAGAAAGTCCTCCCCAGTGGTTTTCCCTAGCAGGCAGGCCAAGTGTACAAACGCTTTACAAAATACTGAACAACGTGAACCTCAGAACTACAAATCTCCAAAGCAGCTTCAAGTCAGAGAAAACAAAACCTTGACAAGAACAGAATCCAGCACTGCCTCAAGTTTCTTGTACCAAAAGCTGATCTTTAGAGCAAAATCGGTGTCCTCCCATGATGCCCCACTATCAAGATGCTGAAGGTTTTTTTTAAAGTTTAATGTTCCACATTTTCCCCACTTGTTTATTTGTTTAAAACCACATACACAAACACAGACATACAAACACACACACAGAATTTTCTTCTGCTTCAAAACCAAACACAGAGAAACACATTATTTTTTTTTCTGGATTTTTTCTTTCTTTTGTGTGTGTCCTACTCCTTACCTCTTCTTAAGGGTTATTGGAATTTATGTTGGAAATCTGTCTCACATTTCTACAAGCTGTGGGGACAACAGGGTGGGAAACAAAGCCCATTTTCTCCCTGCCTGCTCTGGGAACCTCTGCTGAGCCACTGCAAACTCCTGCACCACAGGGGAAAGCTCACACCTTGCCCATGGTGACCAAATATCTGCATTACAAACAACAGATTATAATCAGGACAGAAAATAATGATAGCCACAGGGCAGGAGGACACAATACTCTGCACAGCGTGGGACCTCCAGACTCCAGCTAAGCAACTGCTGTTCCTCCTCCTCTTTTGATTGAGACACTCACTCTCTGGCCCATCTGATATCTGCTGTATGGATGCTTTTCTCATCTCCATGGTACCCTTAGGTTCATCTCCTTCTATTTTAAGAATCTCTGTGTTCTCCTTTCCTTGGATCCTTTCAGTGCCCTTCCACAGCGTTATCCCATTGAGCACACATTGTCTCCAGACTCGTTTGACCCCCCTCTCCAGATCCCCCTCACTGGATATCCATTTCTGTAAGTCCTTGACCAGCCTAAACCAAGGGTTATATGCTTTCTGTGGAAGAGAGAGGGAACACAGCAGCAGTCACGGAAAACCCAAGGAAGTCTGGAGGCCAGTGATGGATTGCCTGCATCCAGGGATTGTGGGAAAGGACACAAGGTAGCCTGAAATAAAGACCAGGAGGAATGGAGTTCTTGGGGAATGAAACCGAGAGAAGAGGAACAGAAAAGACAAGAAGTGAAAAGCTAGTGACCAGGGAATGGGAAGAACATGAGGAAGATGTTTTACAGGGGATAGGAAGCATTTTTTCCATGTGTACCAGGAAGCAGGGGCACCTGCAGGGAGGTTTCCCGGGGCATTCACCGCAGCTGTGCACAGGAGACTTTCCACCCCTGGCTTGTGGGATGTTTGGCGTGGGACGGAAAGTCTGACTCTTCCTCCTTGGAGGCACGGCCCTGAGCGAAAACTTTACTACTTCACCGTCTGTTCCGACTGCTTTTCCACGGACAGCTAAGTCCACCCAGACACACCTCCTTCCGAGCCCCTGCTTTCCAGAGGCACTGCGCAGCCACAGCTCCTGCTACGCGTAAGGCAGAGCCGCTCTGAGGATCCGCGCGCCCGCGGACACCCCGATCCGGATCTCCTCGCACAGCCCCGAGGAACGGAGCACGGGAGGAGGCTGTGCCCGGTCCCGCTGCCTGTTCCAAGCCTGTTTCCCCAGCACTGGCTGGGGTATCTGGGGTCCAGCTCTGCAACACACGGCACGCCTTGGAGCTTGCAAATTGTGGACTCAGCGTGCTGCCCAAGATAAAAGTCAGGAATGGGACCTCTCTGCAGAATCCCCATGTCATTTCTAGCAGGCCAGTAAAGCAAAAGGACAGGATAATCACGTCCCCAGGTATAGGACACATGCATTGCCATGCCAGCCCAAGGGCACCTCTTTTTCTGCTTTGTGCTGGAGGCGCTGCCTAAATGTGAGCCTGCTGTCTGCCGTCACTGTGCTGCACTCACCCTCGCTTTACACTGCATCTCCCTCCTGAGATTTGCTGCCAGCTTAATAGAGTGCACACTGGAGAAGGTTCCCCCCCTTGCCCCTACCCTCATGCATACCCAATCAGGCCTCCTGATTATGCAAATTAAATACAGTAACATCACCCCCTCTGCACCTCTACCCCGCCCCATTCCAGTACAAAGAGGGGGGGGAAGAGTAACAAACCCTCCATTCATAACCAGAAACATTAATTATATGTAATGATGGGCAGTCAACTCCCTGAAGCATTTGCATAATTACTAATGCTAATGGATTCAGAGTGCCTCTCTCCTTCTCGTGGAGGAAATTTAATTGGAAAATGCATAAAAGCATGAGGAGGGAGGAGGGTGCTCTGAGTGCTCTGAAGTGGCACAGGCAAAGCAGAGGAGCTCCCTGGGAACACAGGAGGAAACCTGGTCGCTCCCCCCGGCTCCTCTGGCCAACCTGCCTTTTCTTCCCTCACCGGCTCCAGCATCACCCAGTTCCTGGGGAGCAGGCTCGAGAAGGACTGAGGGGCAGGTTAGAGAGCACGCAGGCCAGCTGGCTTCACCCTAAGGGTATTATTATAAAAATATCATGTAACGAAACGAGGGAGTTCTCAGCTAGGCACCTCAAAGACAGTGAATAACAACACATGCCACTTCCTTGGCGGTCGGTCGGATTTCTTGGGCCCTCTGGCCCCGCAGATCTCCAGCAGCCCAGCCGTGTCCCTCCCTGTTCCCCCAGGTGCTGGAAGCTGCTGGGCTCCCCCGAGGCAGAACTCCTGGCTCCCCCCCCCCCCAAGTCAGGCTGCCACCAGGCTCAGCTCCCTCTGCACCGCAGAACCGCCCCCACCACTAAGGGCTGGCGAGAGCTCAAACCCCTCCATGCCCTTGGGTGAAAGCCTTTTCCCAATTTATGTCACCCTAATGATGGCTAAAGGAGGTGTCCAACCTGAGGCTGGGCCACCTCCTGTGGTCTTCTCAGCCCCACAGCCCCCCTCCCGCTGCTCTCCAGGCCAGCGCATCTCTGTGGCCAGTGTTTTTTAAAAGGTGAACAAGAGTTTACATGGCCATGTGTCTGAACTTCAGTTCTTCCACCTTTTCCCTGCGTTTAGCCCCCATCCCTCTGGAGTTTGGCACCAGGTCTGTCCTCATCCCCTGCAGACGGTGCACAGGAGGTCAGTTATGCACCTTCAAGCCCACTGCCCCTGCCCTCCTTGAGGGGCCGAGTTCCTGAACAAAGGTAAGTTTTGCACTGCACTGTGAGCAGCTGGTGAGGCAGCAGATGGCTGGGAATCTGTAAAAAAACACCCCAAACAAACCAAAGGCTCCGCTGTCACAGCCCCAGGTATCGCTCACTCGCTCCCACTGCTGCCAGACTCTGAATGCATACCAAGCAGGGTACATGGCCTTGCAAACATGATCGTAGACAATTGTGCAAAATGGTGACAAAGCTACTCTAACATCCCAGGTAAGCAGCCCAAAGAGTCCTGTAACAACAACAAACCTCTGCATCATCACCGAGGGAGAAACAACCCCTTCATCTTGCCCCTTTGCCATCCTTCAGCAGTGGCACGACACCCTGAGGGACTGGACACCAGTTGGTTTTTTTATTGCACTATAAAGCACTGTGCACACCTTTGGCAGTGCATAAATAATAAATAACAGCAATAATACGGCCCCTTGAGCAAAGCAACATTTCATCAGCAAGAAAATCATCCTCTCTTTCCCTCTTAATATTCCAGCAGGTGCCCACTAGCAGCCCCTTGCTCTGGGAGGGGTTTGCACATCTGCTTTCCATCGCAACCAGCCTGTAATTCAGGGGAGGTCTTGGCTGTTTATCATCTTTCTGTTGGGGGATAAGTTCGGTTAACTTTTAATACTTGTGAGGGTGAGGGACTGGAGCCAGGCAAAAAGCCGATTTGGCCACGGATCCCTCTCTTCCCAACGCCTGACTTGCAGCTGCTGCTCCGGGCCTGGGTCTCCATTTTAAACGCTGTCAATAAGACAGAAATCCAACCGACACCTACACGCACCAGCACCAGCGCCTTAGGCAAGGCTGAGATGGAAAAAATTTTCAACTATCCATGTCCTCTTTGTCGGCTCGCCAGGGACCTCATTCGACACCCGCCGAATTCAGGGGAAGCTGCAGGTTTCCAGCACCTCCACAAAACAAATGAACAAAACCCCTCAGGAGTCCAACTTACGACGTGGAGAGCTCAAGTACTGGTATATGCCCAGGCAATATTTCTTACTCAGGCATGTTTGAGTGACGGATTCTTTCTCAGAATATTGTTTACGCTCTAAGTGACTTAACGGTAACAAATTCTGAATTTTACCAGTATATCTTGTTCATTCTAGACCCCCCAAAAGAGGTTTTAAACTATTTCCCTTGGGAGACTTTCAGAGTCTAAGCTCTCAGCCTACATTTCCCTTTATTTTGTTGGGTTTTTTTTATAATGACACATTTGGACATACAGATGTTTTGCCTGGATTACAGAACACTTTGAAATGCGGTGCACATTTGATCCATTTTTCCAATATAGTAGAAATGCACAGACACCATGGGGCACATTTTCACTCCTTCCAGCTAATCCCAATGCAAAGAGTAGCCCAGCATCCCTTCTTTTAGAAAACATCCTTTTTTTCAGGCATTTGTCACTAGAGAAAGGAGAAGATCGAATCAAAGCAAAACATGCAAAAAACCCCACTAAGCGGTGTAACTGCTGATTAAACCTTGTTTCAGTTGACACTTCAACCTGAACAAATCTAAACTTTTAAAAATATTATCCAGGCATTTCCACTGAGAAAAAGAAAAAACTTTTTAGTTGTTGTACAAAGCCTGCAGCAGACTGCAGACCAGAAATGGGAACCATGAAGGCAGCTTTGCTTGAGATTACCCCAGAGTTCTGTTCTTGGCTTTGTAATCCAGTTAAGGGAAAGAAAGGCAAGGAAGAACAATTCTGCAGGAGTTTGCTAAGGTGATATGAAAAGCAAACAACTGCCACAGTGAGTATTATTTCAATTTATTGCAAAGATTTCATGCTGCCGTGTGCAAAACAGGGGTTTGAAATATGGTAGCAGCTCTTTCTGGTAGGGCCCTCAAACTTTTTGAGCGGAGGCTGCCCCAGAGCACTGTGACATTATTTGCCCAGTCCTGGCTGCCTGCGCATGGAGGGGAACACCGTCCCCTTGGGGGCTTGCTGGAACGTTCCGGGGTGCAGGAGGAGCTGCCAGCGGCACAGCTGCGATAATGAGCTCCCTGACAGCTCAGGACAAGAAATGGAGAAGAGGTTTGGGGGACAAAAGAGACGAAGATGTCCTCGAATGCAAGCACAGGTTCTGCATCCAATCCTGCAGAGAGGCTGGAGCTTGAGAACAGAGAATATCAATGAGTCGGAGGACTGGGACTGGCCGAGGAACACTCCAAACGCTCACTCCCCCAGAGACGGCCGGGAGTGACTCAGGCTGTCTCACAAAGGCTGCTTCATTTCCCCAGACTGTATTGTTACTGGAGATCGAGTGTTGGCTAAGTGATCTCAAACAAGAGTAGTTCATATTTGTATAGCATCTTCAAGACCAAGGGACCCTAAATGTCTTCACACATTTCATACAGAAATGGTCTCAACTGTCGCTAGGATCTGAAAGGCAAGTGAGCAGACGACAGCTATTTTTAAAAGGCACTTTCACCCAGATTACCATATTTTCTGAGCCTGTTGATGTCTAAAGATTATTTTCCCCCTGTATTTAACATGGCCTGTATCCTAGTCCTAGTACCTGGAGGGTTGCTGGCCTCAGGGAAAAAAAAAAAAAAAAAAAAAAAAAGGTAGATATCTGTAATTAAAAATTAGTGTAAGAATTACTATTTTTATTTCCTAGTCATGTAACAAGCTCAATGGCAAGGACAGCACTATAGCAAAAGCTCAGAATACATCTCCTTAAGATTCACAGTTTCCCAAGATGCGTGGAGAAAGGATTCTGCAGGAACCATTGAAGGTAGCTGCCATTGTCTGAGGACTCACAATGGGTTTTGCAGAAGTTTCTCAGTTGCTCATGGTGGGCTGTTAGAGGCACGACAGCACACAAACATGACACTGTGAAGTTTACTGCAGGACAGCTTCAAGGAACAACTTTTGTGAAAAGGGTTGTTGGCTGGAAATACAGCGAGTAACAAAGTGGCTTCTGTGAAACCACAAAGGCACACACCACCACTATTTAGTTGTTTGCACAGAACTCCTGAATGCACCAGCAAATTAAATAACGTTGTTTCTGTAAGATTAACTCATAGCTAAAATGCTGCATCTTCATAAGGTAAAATCTTTGTTTATTGACAAAAATATATTAACTTCTTTTTCAGCACAGGAAATAAAGACATCCTGGAGAAGGACAATTTTATTTGATGTCTCTCATGCTACAACCTTTGGAAATACAAAAATATTTCCAATAATCATTTATAACTACAAAGCTGAAAAGGAAGCAACCCACTGTCGTCTCGATTACTTTGAAAGCAGTGCTGAAATTTCATTTGAAATATTTTTAAGAGTTAAAGATTTACTGTAATTAAATAATTTCAATATTGGCAAAGCGTCTCCACTTGTAATTGGTAACATTCATGTTCATTTGTATATGAAGTTGTATTTCCCAAGGATAATGGAATACAAGATTATATCATACAGCAAGTATACTATGGATAGATTGTCCTTTGATCAAGAAGCCTGTGTTGCAAAGTTTTAAGTCTTTTTGACTCATCTCTCGAAGTGTTCCAGTGTTCCCACAGGGAATTTCTATATGCTACACTTGAAAACATTTTTTTAATGTTCTTAAGCCACTGGAAGTGATTTTGGTGCAGGGGAAGAGAATTGGATTATTCAGTGACAATTGCTGAGCTCTTTCAGGCTAACGAACACGGGGAGGCACTTTCAGCACTCCGTGCCATTCACAGTCCTTTCACAGTGTGCTAAAAGCTTTTTAATGATAGTTTTAAAATTAAAACAATGGTCACACACATGAATTGAAAGGTAAGTTACAAAAGAGAGTTGAAGAGAAATGATTTGGCCATAAACACAACTTTAATCTAAGGCGACATTGTACATTGTACTAAAAAAAAAAAAACCAAACCAAACCAGAAAGGAATTGCATTCAGCAATAGGCATTAGCTCTCAAATGTCTGCCTTCACATTTCAATTAACTAAACTGCCTTAATCCAATACAGCCACTGAAAAAAACCTCTTGACTTCTCAGGAAACCACAAATATTACTCAAAGGCTGAAATATCTCAAAAAGCTTTGTGGAATTGCACCCTGAGTACAGCACAGAGTCAATAACGAGAGCTCAGGATTCAAAATCCTCTAGTCACAGCTGGCCAAAGTTCTTGGAACTCTGGCTCGTGAGGCTTCTAACCCCCGTAGCACATCACGTCCCTGCAGCAGTGGAAATAACATCTTCGCTGAGAAACAAGCTAAGACAGATCGCAGAAATATTGACTCTGTTAACGCTGAGTTTTAGATTAAAGTCAATTTCAATTATACATGCAAAGAGTTTAGTGAAATAATCTAAAAAAACAAAGATACATTGAAATGCAATGAAACTGCTAATGAGTATTATATTTCAAATAAAAATTGACACTTAAGAGAATTGAATTTTGTACTTGCAGGCAATGGAAAAGTAGACTAGAAATGTTAAGGAAAATAGCAGTTCTTTAAAACGTCACCTAAAACAATTAGCTAAGAAAGGTGGCTGTGCTAATTCTGTGATATTAAGAGTCCCACCTGTACCTAGTTGCCAAGAAATGGCAGTGAGAAGTATTGTACAGTGTTCCTTCAGCCGAACACAGCGCTGGGGACCTCTCCACACCACAGCGCAAGAGAAGCCACTTGCACACCGATGGACAGAGCAGAGACACACTCCTGGGAACCGTCCTGACCCAGCAAAAGGGAATTTAGAGGAAGGATCACCATTTTCTCCAGTCCTTCACACATTGTTGTCAGAAGGAAGCCTTGTAGGACAGTTACTTTTCTAGGCGGATGCTACTTTGGGCACTCACATGGTTCCCATCACACAGGGACCTGTGCATCCCACAGCCTCTTTTTTAAAAGCATGTATTTCGTCATAACACCTCAAAATGTAACACTTCAAACTGCTGGCTTTCTTGCAGAGTTTAAGGTTCTTTGCTTGCCCGTGCCTGAACATCGAGGCCCACCCAACCAGGCACAGCAGCCACAAGACTGTGCTCTTCGTCAGGCCAAAACCGGACCGATCACCATCCTTTACAGTTCACAAGTATTGCACGTATTTTTGTGACACAGTCAAAACCAGTGAAGTCTCATGTAAGAACACTAACATCTGCCACCCTGTTGAAGGCCCTGCCCTTGAACTACTTAGAGATGTGCATCCCAGGTGAGCGTGCATCCAGCAGCTGCTACTTGCTACCTGTGCATTTATTGTAGCACCCGAAGCTCCTCAGGCATGCTTGGACCAGGAGAGCACGTGCAAAACCAGTACACGACCCAGAACCCAGACTCACACATACACAGGCAGCATTCTCACAACCAACCTCCTTGCCAAGGAACCTGGGCTAGATGCTTAAATAAAACCTGGGAAATCTGTATTCCAGTCATGATTCTACCACAGACTCCCCGTGTGACCTTCGGCAGGTCATTTAAGCTCTCTGTAAAAATAAGACTGATAACACTTCCACTATCTTCCTTGCCTATTTAGACCTTAAGCTCCTCAGGCAGAGATTGTCTCTTACACGTGTCAAGCCTGTAACAGTTGGGGCCTCTAATAACTATGGTAATACAGATAATTATGAACAGCAACAATGCAAGCAGCACTGACAGGGACAGGGCTGCACCACCCCCAAAAACATTGCGAAGGGAAAAAAGTACAAAGCGCAAAGTTGTGGATGAGCAGAACAGGGACATTATCAAACACAAACATATTTTTGAGCTCTGTGATCAAACTGGAAGGCAGGTTTTGGGCTGTAACGAAAGAAATCGCGTTATTACCCACTTGCACAGCCTGATAGCACAGCCCCATGCAGAACGCATGAAAGCTTTCTCTTTCTATTATGCTTAGGTGCTGTGATAGAGACTCATTTTTTTTCCTTTTCATAAATAAAACTGTAAATAACTAGCAGTCTGGAAAGTCAAAATCTTGCAGGGGGGTGGGGAGCTGCTCTC
>JAVJGJ010000060.1:2826145-2842309 GCA_035590215.1 Microhierax caerulescens
AGCTGCTCTCATATTTTATCAATGAGGAAGCAGAGCACTGGGCATCATGATTTGTCTGTCTGCCTGTTTTCATTATCTTTTTAATGTTACCATTAAAGTCTTCTGGAGACCGTATTTAAAAAACTGGTGTAGAATGACTATTTGAATAGAGATGAAATGTACCTTTGAGAATAGCAGGTAATAGCAAGGCTTTGCTTCTGCTTGTGAGCTGGGAAATATGCTGTAATGCCAATGCTGGAGTTTGCTGAAAAATTCCTTCCTGTTCCAGGTTCTCTTGTTTCTTCTTGTATCTTTTGGCCTTTGCTCACCAACAGCACCAAGAGAGCTAGGGGCCACGGGACCCCAAACAGCAGCGCTTACCAGCTATAAATGACCATGCGATCCAGCTGCTCTGACTCACTCCAGGCTTCCTCCAGTGAGTGCCGACCTGCCACCCGGCAAGCTGCTCACCGGGTACAACCCCGCCAGCACTGGGAGCTGCGGTGGTTAGGTATGCCCTGTTTAAGAGGGAGCTTGCAGAGGGGAAACAAAAAAAACAAAAAACAAAAAAAACACAAAGAAAACAGCTGTACTTTTATACCCCCTTCTCATGGCATACAAAGGAGAGCCTGAAACCTTTAGGCTGGGTTTTGTTTTGCTGATTATTTTTTTTATTTGATCGTTTTTATTCTTGCTTGGGGTTTTTTTATTACTTCCCCCCTCCCCCAATTAGACATTCAGGTCTTGTCAATCCTGTTTCTCTGGAAGATTTCGTGGGTAGGTTGAGAACTAATAGGTTTAGGCTATCAGAAGAACCAATAAATTGGAAGAGCCCTAAAAATCACAAATAGATTTTTATCTGAAATGAGGCAGTTGCTTAAAGGGTACCAGAAAGATGCATTTTACTAACCTAACAAATGTTCAGGCCAGCTTTTGCATAGCAGGAGGTACAGACGGCTTAGGAAATTGGCTTCACAGCCCACCCAAAAATGCTGAGGCAAGTGCAAAACCCATACACACACACACACGTTTACATGCACACACACAGAGGGATTTTCAACAAGGAGTAAGCAGCTTTCCCGTGAATTCCTCTGCTTCCCTTCCTGGTTTCTGACAAACGCTCTCCAATTCCACCATTGCATCCCTGTGCAAGAAGAACAGCTGATAATTATCCTCTCTTGGGCATTAAAGCCAGAAATGATGGGTGAGATCGCTTACACTATTCACGTTTTTTGTACACGTATATATGTTGCTTATGCTACGATTCATTCCTTCTGTCACTGCTCTGCTACAGAAACAGTGGCAATGGGGCACAATTACCTGCTTGTGTCCTCCTGTCTCTGTGGCTCCTGATGAAGATGGAAAACAAGTGGAAAAGAGTAGAAAAGCTCTACCAAATTCTCTCTGAAGGTTCAAGCAAACCTGCCACCTCTGAGCCTCCTGGAGCAGCTGTTCCCACGTGTAGCACGCAGATGAAGAAACTATTTGATTTCAAAAATCAAAAACCTGAACAACTCTAAGAAGTAAAACCACCATAGCCCAGAAACTGGCCCGTTAGCTAACTGTGAATGACAAGATGATTCCATCCTGTGTTTCTTTCTTGCCTTTTTCATGAAGACCCATCTACTGCCCCAGCTCCCATCCAGGAGCAAGGGTGCTTGCTGGACTCCCACCTTAGCTCCAGAGGAGTCAATGCTGATCACTGGGGAGCCAGTGCCCTTATGGAGTCTGTGATTAAGGAATGCTGGACCCCAACTGCACTCAGGCAGGTGCTCACCTGCACAGAAAACTCATTAAGTCAATAATAAAACTGAAACTTGTTCTCATGGAAATCATCGGGACCTAAAGTGCAGACCTAAAGATGAGCATGGTCCCCAGTGCGCTTCTGAATCAGGGCCAGGATAAGCAAAGAACAGAGGAAAGGGAATTATTTCAGCTTTGTTCCCTTCTGGATGCTCCATATGCTACAGCCAGCTGTTCTGGGTTTGTTCATACTCATTACAGTGGGTATGTGTGACAGACTCTACCTCCCTTCAGAGTGACTCAATCATACAGGGTCTCAAATGGTTTGCTCGAAGCTCTAATGCAGTCTGTGTTCTCCCCTGCTACACACCCCCACACCCCCCATCCCCTGCCCCATATTTCCTCCTGGTGTCTAAATCTCAGGGCTTGAACAAGTCACGCACTCAGGACAAGAGGAAGGTTAGGTGACTGTTCTCCCTGGGCATTCAGACTCCCCTCCTTCACCCACTGCTCATCTGCCATCGCACCTCTCAGCAACCAGAGGGAACACACTTCTCTAAAAAAATCAGGCAAACTTGTTCAGGGGGGTCAAATTTATAGAAAATAAGCTCTTAAATAAAAAACCAACCAACCAACCAAACAAAACCAACAAACCACATTCTTCTTTCAGGAGGCTAAGCAGCAAAGCTAAGAGAAAAATGGTGATGGGGTGCAGCAAACCCCCCCTGGCTCTGCTGATGCCACCAGTTTCACATCATCCAAACTGGACGTGCAGCTCTGGAGCTGCGGGAGAGTGGCCGCCCCAGCCAGCACGCTCCTGCAGTATTTTCTGGCAGACACGCCGAGGCAAACAGCCCCCGCCGCCCATGTCCCAGCACGGCATAAGGCAGGCTCATGGAACAAATTCACAGGTTTGGAGATTTCACGATGTCAGAGCCTGACCTGCTGCACAGACACCATCCAAGTGTTCCCAACTGGCTCTGCCTTTGCCACCCACACGATGTCACCGTCCCCTTGGAGTCCCCTAGCTGGCATCTCCCTGCAGGATGCCAGAGGGAGCAGAGACTCCACCACAGCGATAACCCAGCAGAAGGTTTTCAGAGCGTACGCTACGCAGCACAGGGCCAAACCCTGAACTCTTGGCTCAGGAGGACCTTTGGCATACAACACAAGGCAGCTGGCACGTCCCAGGATCAGACCCCCTCATTGATTCCCTGTGCCCCCCCTTAAGCAGAGGGGCGTGCTTCTAGGAAAAGTCCTTGAGTTTTAGTATTCTGTCATTCTTTCCAAAAGCTGCTGTGCCACTTGCCCATAGTGGGTCTAAAATGTGATGACAGGAGAATTTGGCTGTTGTGCTGCTGTCCCAAACCATCACATCTCCAAAAGACCCGCAGCCTTCTCCAAGCCTTTCGGCTCTTATTACTTCATCCATTCAAACAACAGAAATCCTTCCCCAGCATTTTTTTCCAGTAGATTTCCCTTCCACTGGCTCAGAGTTGTTCCTCCCACTGTTTCCCCACATGTTGTCTCTCAGCTTTAATCAAAGTCACTTCCTTATTTCCCATCTGATTACCCAAGTAGTGCCTGGCCCGCAGCCACCCTCAGAGCTGGCATAAGCAGGTGCAGCTCTGACAAAGTGACATCAGTCTGTGTGCACCCTGAATTGGAGTTGTCTCCCTGATGGAGACCTCTTGCTCCCAAGTATTTCTGAAAGCAGTCTCATGGTTTGCACATGTGACTGAAACGCAGGAGAAAAAAAGTCAGTTCTTGCCTCTTTAACCTACTCCTAGGAGCCACAAATGAGTAAGTTGCCTCATCCTAGACACTTTCTACCTCTCTTTAAAATGTAAATGCACTCTTTTCAGCTTGGGTGTTAGCCTTGTGGGTCAGAGGGATTGATGAGACTGCACAGTACTCCTGCTGTACCAAAAGAATCTTTATTTATATTTCTCACCACCACCAAATCCCTCTGCCGCTCAGGGCTCTCCCTTGCTGTGGTCTCATCGCAAGGTTCTCCCATCCAGAGCCCCCTTCCCAGCAAAAAGCATCCTACTCTCCTCGGTACCCGGCAAAGGGAGCCTGCCAACTCAACGCCTGGCTTTTCTACCCCCATACTGCACCACACAGGGAGTGGAGGCTGCCGAGCGCTGCCTGTACCTTGCACACTGCACTACTGCATGGAACTGTAACCCGACGTGAAGGAGAAAATGAAATTTATTTCTTTCCTAGCCCTACTGTTTCTCAGTTGATTTGAAGAAATGCCTGCCTGCAGATCCATCTTCAGGGAACTCCCAGAGTCCTGGAGCACAGGCAGATACAAACTGTAGCCTTGTTTTTAGAAGAAATACTTGTGCCAGGAGTCTTGAAAATATTTCTAAGCTACAGGCAACACTGTGCTGACTCGCACTTCCACTGAAAGCCATTCAGTTTTCAGAAGCATCAATGATATCTGCCCAGGGACCTCCAGCTCTCTGAGTTATTAGGTTTGCTTTACTAGTGAAGCCAACATGAAATCTTGTGTTTTGGACACCAACAGGATTTGAGCAGTGGAACTCCTTGCTTCAGGGGACTGGATGCTATAAATTCTTGTAAGTTGAAAAAGCAACTGCACAAATTCAAGGGAGAAAACCCCATCTACAGTTACACAATGAAATGAAATTATGTTTGGCTAGGAATGTCATAAATCTCTGAAGCTGGAGAGAGTATATTAAGGAGGTGTCACTACGTGCTTGCCCTGTTTCTACATTCTTCTTCAGGCATCCACTATTTACACTGCAAAGGAAAGAAAACTTGGCTGGATGGACATTTGACGTCACACAGTGCAGTGGCTCTTACGCAAGCTAAGGCCACCAAAGCACACCTGTATCTCTAAACTACTCGCACAAACCCTCACAAGTCTGCCCAACGTGTCCCTCCACCACTGCACTGCACCAGGAGCAAAGAGCCACAGCGTCACGATGATTTGTCTCTTGATACAGTTCAGAAAGGGCTCTTATCTAGGGTCAGAGACCTACATTTACCTTTATTACCTTAAACACCCAAGAGAGTACAGGAGAATAGTTGTCCCAAGCTCATTTTATAGCCAGCGAGAGAAAAAGGCAGAGCCAGAAGGTGAGTGGCCCCAGATGATCTGATTCCTCTCTCTCCCTGCGTGCAGTGACAGTGTGCTACCCGACTGCCATGCCACCACCAACGTACGTCACTGCACTCACAGTTTATTTGCATCCCTCAGCTTGGATGGGATGGATCCAAACTTCAGTGACATATACACACAACAGAATCTGCACCTCATTGCCCAGTATGAGGAACTAATGCGCTGCCAGAATCCGAGTCTTTCATGAAAAATGTTTTTTAAGAATTACAGGACAGGACAGCACCTCTGTGAACACTACGAGAAGGGCCGCTCTCTCACGCTCCTGTGCCGTGTGCCACTGCGGGCAAATAACCTCAGCGGAGTAATCCCTGCATTTGGCCAAAGGAAAAACAAACAAGACCACAGTCCCACCGTGACTTTAGAGAGAAGGATGTGCAACGGAGGCCTCCCAAGGTCATGCCAGAGAAAACTCATCCACAGCTGCACCAGCAGCTGTCAGGCTCTGCCAAGATGCGTTTGCTGAGGAGGTCTCTGCAAAAATAAAGGGTATTACTGAGCACAGGGACTAGATATGGGCAGCATGTACTGGGGTCCTCTGACCTCAGTATGGAGAATAAAGCCCATCTGCTTGTTCCCTGTGCACCGAGCTGTGCCCCATCCCTTCAGACACAGTTCAGCCTCCAGCCGGAAAAACAAAGGAAGGTGCTAAAGGCCGGAGCTGCTGCTTTTTTCCTTGACAGGCCTGAAACACCAAACATACCGCAGCATCTGGCTGCGCAGCCTGGCTCATGCTGTCGCTCCCTTGCCAAGGAGACTGACAGATTAGATCAGACACACGGATGATGGGCTGGGACATCTTGAAGCCCCATCTCAAGCTGCCTGCCGATTTCTGATTGCAGCATTAATCTCCAGTGACAGAGGGACCCCCAACATGCATAACCCAGCTGTGCAGCACTGTAAGTAGGACACTGTGTCATATAGGCTAAGGGGAGCACACAGGACTTCTAAGGTGCCTCGGTGCATTCTAGAGCAAAACATCCCAGTAAGAAACTTTGCCACTGATGTGAAGAAAGGCTGAAACTGCTGTTGTGAGTAGAGAAGCAGAATAGAGAAGTCCCAGGATATAGATAGCAGGGCTGAAGCCTCCTTCAAGACAGCCTGTATGTAATTCATTGCATGTTCCTCTTCCTCCCTATGGGCCTGCATCTCGGCTGCGGAAAAACTGTCCTGGGAGCTCCAGCAATTCAAAGAGGATATGTCCTACTCCCCACCTGTATGGACCAGTATCTCAGCTATTAACGGGAAGCGTTCTTTTGCTCAAGGGAGATCATCTAGAGCATACACACCACTGTGTACCCTGTGGTTTTACCTGTGGGACCATGGACAGGACATGAGGAAGTGGGATGGAAAATTTACCTCGACCCTACAGGCACAGGTATGTGAATTGCAAGGAAAAACAATCACAAACAGGGGTTCTTCCAGGAAAATTGCTGCTTCAGTGGGAAGTTCCATAGACAGAGTGGAAGGGCTGATCTTACTCCTGATCCTATGGAAAGGAATTCTAACCCATTTTTACAAGAAGTGAAGAATCCTATGAGCAGGACTAGAGAGGTCCTGTCTCCAGCCAGGTGGAAGAGAGGGACAGCTGGGTTTACTGGACTGTGTGGATCAGATGGCCTGGCATGTCAGACCCACAGGAGCATAAGGCTCCAGTAGACACTGGTGCACAGCGTACATACAAGCTACACAGGGGCAGAATCCATTTGTATTTCTGGAGTGACAGGGGGATCCCAACAGCTAAATGCATTGGAGGCTGAATTGAGCCTGGCTGGGAATGAGCAGCAAAAGCACCCCACTGTGACCAGCCCAGAGGCTCCGTGCATCCTTGGCACAGACTATCTCATGAAAAGGTATTTCAAGGACCCAAAAAACATACAGCAGGCTTTCGGTATAGCTGCCTTGGAAACAGAAGGAATTAAGTAGCTGCCTACCTTGCCCAGTCTCTCGGAAGACCCTTCTGTTGTGGGGCTGCTGAGGGCTGAAAACCACAAGATGCCAATCAGTACCACAATAGTCTAATGGAGACTAACAGTAGATCATCATGGCCTGAATGAAGCCACACTGCTGCTGAGTGCTGCTGTACCAGGTGTGCTAGAACTGCAATATGAACTGGCGTCCAAGTCAGCCAGGCGGTACGCCACAACTCATGTCCCTAATGCATTTTTCTCAATCCCTTTAGCAGCAGAGCGCAGGCCAGTTCACTTTCACTTGGAGGGGCATCCAATACACCTGGAATCGACATCCCCAGGGGTGGAAACACAGCCCTACCATCTGTCATGGACTGATCCAGGCTGCGCTGGAACACGGTGAAGCTCCACAACACCTGCAATACATTGATGATATCATCATGTGGGGCAATACAGCAGAAGAAGTTTTTGAGGAAGGGAAGAAAATAGTCCAAATCCTTCCAAAGGCTGGTTTTGCTGTAAAACAAAGTAAGGTCAAGGGACCTGCACAGGAGATCCAGTTTTTAGGAATAAAATGGCAAGATGGACATCACCAGATCCCAATGGATGCAATCAACAAAATAACAGCAACCTCTACACCAACTAGTAAGAAACAAACACAAGCTTTCCTAGGTGGTGTGGGTTTCTGGAGAATGCGCATTCCTAATTACAGTCTGGTTGCAAGCCCTCTCTCATATCTGGCTATATGTCATATCAAGGGTATTACAGCAAAAATCACCCAGATTAATGAAGAATGAACTTTGACAAAATCAGACAAGCACAGCAGTGATGAAATCAGAACTGGCTTCAGCATGCAACAATCCAACACCACACACCATCCTTCCTGCCCTGGAAGACTGTTACAACAGATGGAGCCCAATGTCATGGACTAAACGAACTCAACAGACATTTTATAAGGATAGCCCATAGACTAAAGAAATACCTGCATGTATATAGCTAAAGACAGGAAAGGTGACAGTGGGTAACTGGGACATACAGACAAGCATGAGACCTGGGCATGATGTAAATGGTATAGAATAAAGGGTGAACACTGTCCTGGTTTTAGCTGGGATAGGAGTTAATTTTCTTCCTAGTAGCTGGTACAGTGCTGCATTTTGTATTTAGGATGAGAATAATGTTGATAACACACTGACGTTTTGGTTGTTGCTCAGTGGCGTTTACCCAGAGTCAAGGAATCCCCAGTTTCCCGTGCTCTGCCAGTGAGCGGGTGCACAAGAAGCAGGAGGGAGCGGAGGCAGGACGGCTGCCCGAACTGCCCAAAGGGATATTCCATACCACAGAATGTCATGTTCAGCGTGGAAACCAGGGGAGCTGGCTGGGAGGGGATGATCACTGCTCGGGGAGTGGCTGGGCATCAGTCAGCAGGTGGTGAGCAATTGTATTGTTCATCGCTTGTCCTTCTGGGGTTTTATTTCTCTCTCTTCTTGTTGTCTCCCTTTTCATTACAATTATTATTATATTTTATTTCAATTATTAAATTGTTCTCATCTTGATCTATGGGGTTTACCTTTCGCCCCACCCCCTGATTCTCCTCCCCATCCCACCGGGACAGGGGGGAGTAAGCAAGTGGCTCTGTGGTACTTAGTTGCTTGCTGGGGTTAGACCACAACAGTCCTTCCTATCAGTAGGAGACCTATAAAGCATTTTTCTGTCACGAGCAGATCTCCGAAATCTCTAAAATGAATGCCAAAGAGCAGTGAAAAAATTAAGCCTTGATCACGGAGGGTCATCTCCTGCACCAGCTGCGTTGCACACGCAGAGATCCATCAGCCTTGTTGCTCACCGGCTGGCTGCAGGGACGGCCTCTGCTTCTCCCTCCTCTTCCCTGTTCCAGTGTGACCTCTGCCTGATCTCCACTTCAAATACTCCATCTCCAGCCCCTCTGTCTTCCCTGGCGGCACATATACCCTCTGCTTCCGCCACAAAGCTATGAATCATGATAGAATAATAAGCTCGTTTATGAGCTGCACACAAGCCCAAAGGACCAAAGAGCGGAATAAATCGCTACAAAGCTCTCTAAGCTGATTTATTCATTCAACAGTTTTTTTGCTTTGACTCTAGCCTCCTCTAACCGGTGTCCAAATAATGTGGCAGTACAACAGGACAAACAGCAACCTTCTTTCAAGAGGTTCATTACTTTTGTCTTTTCAAGATCAAGAGATGAGCTGACTTGTAAAGGATTTGAATCCCGGTGTGACAGCTGACTGCATCGCTGCTCTGACTGATTCTCGGGCTTGCAGTAAGGCCTGCAGCAGCATGTAATATGTAAATGAACTGCTAACACAGGCTTAGAGCGTGCAGCTCTGCTGGGGGAAGATCCTGCCTAACCTCCAGGGTCCTCTTGTCCTCAGGATGGTCGATGAGGGTTTAATCATGGGCCTTTCTTGGGGTAGGAAGACTTCTGAAGTTGAACACAGCTGTTTGCTGACCGGTATGATGCAGTATCAATAAAGAGGACCCTGCCCTTCTTTCACACTAAGGACCACAACACTGCAGATACCAGTCCTCCCAGGCATAGCTGCATCCATACAATAGCTCAGAATCACTCACCCTGTCTTACAAATGGGAAACTGAGGCAAGGCAGGGAGGTTGAAAATGCTGATTTTGCCTTTCAAGGTAGGTACAGAGCTGGGATAGAAATCTTCAGGTTTCTCCTGCCTGTCCCTCACCATCCCACCTCCCTTTTGCCTTTCCCCTAAATACTTTATGCCAAAACCTCAAGTCTGCTTGTGTTTTGCCAGGCCTACCTGTTCTTCAGGCTTACCGGTCCCTGGGCTTTCTCACCCCAGCCTCACCAAGATGCTGGTAGGAAAGTTGATTCCTGTAGCTTCATGACAGGTCAGGTGTAGAGAATTAGGAGAACACGTGGTCACGCAGGATTTCCCCTTTGAGCAGTCACCCACAGAAATCCAGGCAAGTATCCAAGCCTGGAGTTTCTCCTCCTCAGCCACACAACAGAAGGTGTGATCTAGTGTAACACACATGACCCAGCGACTGGGATCCCAGATCTGCCCCTGCATTATCTGAATGGCTCGGGTAACAAGCTTTTCACATCTACAAGAAATGTGCAGCAATTGCCCCTTAAACTCCCACCTGTTACTCACAAAACAGCACATCCCAAGGGGTCATATCTCAGGCCCACAGGTGGAGGCAGGTTTTTTCAGGAGGGCAAGAAAAACTGTACAATAACTCAGTCACTCAGCCTGGTGGAACGTTCATCCTGGGACACAGGACAACACCCGGGTCCCATGGCAGACTATACTGCTGCTCCCAACGCCTCTCAGCAACTGCTAGGTGCTGTATACATGCATAATTTTACTTTTACAGATGCTTTGTGTAGGAACTAGGAAGGGAGAAGAAGCAGGGCACAGCTAAAAGAGAAAAAGGCACAAGATGGCATCTTATTAGTAAGCATCCTATTTAGTGACTGTCTGTAAACCAGGCTGTATGAATAAGAGACTCGTGGATCTCTCACAGGCCCTTGCTATTATTGTTTCATACGCGCATCACAGCAAAAAGGAAGTCTTAAGAACGAGTAAGTTGAGTCCCTTAATTCATTACTCCCTGTAAAGTCCTCAAAGCACCACAGTGAGACAGAATGTACCGAATCAAACTGCAAGCAGCATTTCCCTGATCCAGGGCAGGGTTTACCCTTTGGGAGGGAGTTGGTGACTTTCACTGATGTCCTCTCTGCTGAATCCACAAGATTTTCTGAAATCACTCTGCAGAACAGTTGGCTTTCCAACTGCGTTTCCCTCATGCTGAGAGTATCCCCAATTTATCTCCGTGGGGATGAAAGGAGCTGGGAGGAAGGCATTCAGTTCTTGTTCAAATGAATCCCTCTGCTTTCAAAACAGCCCAGGAATCTCTCAGCTGGCATTTTTGTTCATGACTAAACACTGGTGGAGGGTATAATATGTGGCTTAAAGGAACAACTCACTATGAGCACATAAACAAACTGCCAGGCTCACATTGCCTCTGCTTTGCAGCAGGACTTGGAGACACTGGGTTTTGAAGGGCTTTTACAACCTCCTTTCCTTTACATAATTAAAAAGCGGTTATTTTTGCAACACAGGATGGAATCATGTTCAACAGCCTGACAGCAAGGAGCTAAAGTAGGGGAGGGGGAGGCACACGTTGCAACGAGAGGATAAATGGCCTTCAGAAATTGTGGAGGAGGAACACAAATTGCAAGGAAAGGAGAGGCTGGAAGTGAAAGGAGGAGCTATTCGATTCCTGTAGGGGTGTAAATTTCAGCAAAGTGCTTCCTTCAAGATCAGGGTTGAGGTCTATTTAGCAGAGCAGTGGGGGAGAATCTGAGAACCAAATTAGTAAAGGCAAAGAATTCTTCCCTGTGCCATCAGTGCAGGCTCGACTCAGCACCCATTGCAGTTACTGGAAATCTTCCAAATGACTGTACTGACCCTTAAAGGCTGCCGGCCAGGCTGGGACTGGGAACCACTAGCAGGAGCCATCTAAAATCTGAAGGTATCCCATATGAACTGGAATCTCTTCAGCCCTGTGGGGAACTGGCCGCCTGCCAGAGTGCAGGTTGAGCTGCCAAACAAGATAGGAAACAGTCTGAAAAAAGGCGGCTGGCCTCACTGAGCGCAGGGCTAGTTACGTGTCTTCAGGAAGGATAATGTCATCTCTCTCTTGCAAAGAGCGAGGATGAAGAGCAACTTGCTTGGCAGTTCAGGGGAGCAGTGGTGGAAGCAGCTATGATGTTTCACAACCCCTGAGCTCACGTTTGCCCCGTGCTTCAACGCAGCCAGGCGCAGTTAACTCAGCACCACGCTAATTCAGACTTGACAATGCCTGAGCAGCTCACAACACAGGCAGAGCCCACTCGTGCTGCCTGCGGAGAGCTACCCCAGCAGTACCACTACTCGCACAGAAGCAGCCAATTTAAATTTGGCCCTTGCCTGTCTTCAAGAATGGCAGCCTCAGGGTGATCACGCTGTACTTACAGACAGTGTGTTTTTTAAAAAAAAACAAGTGCAAAAAACCAAAACAAAAACCCCAACAACTGACTTCAGAGGCATGCGGGCAGTTTGGTGCTTTCAAGAATCTCTTGGACTCAAGAATCAAGAACCTACATCCCGAATGCTTTGGGACACTTTTGTTGTGTGTCAAAAAAGTGCTTTTGAACCAGGGGCTCAGCCTCTTGAAGGCATTTTGCCACTGTGGCTTGTGCAGCCAGACCGCTTCAAACTGGTTCCCAATAACCACAACACAGAGGCTGATCAACACCTCACTGTGCTCAGTTTAGACATTTTTTTTTCCTCAATTTCACAGGCAAAATAACTACTTAAATTTGGCTTTGCATCAATAAATTGCCCAAGATAATAGGATAGATGAAAAGAAGAGCTGACTAGCAGGAAAATATAATAAAAAGGTGCTTGACTGCGTGAGTCAGTACTGGCCTCTGTGTCAGTGGCACAATTAGTCCTCCCCTTGCAGGCCGCATGGTTTGGTGTTGCATTTGACAGACAAATCAATCCTCCCCTTCTTCTAAGCACTGTCTAATGAATAAATCAGCAAGGTCACTGGTGCTGCTGCTTCGCCCTTTCCCTGCCAGCCAGCTGGAGCTGGACCTGCTGCCTGGCTCCATCTGCTGTGCTTCCAACAGGATCCAAGCATCCTGGGGAGCTAGATGGAGCAGTTAGAACACATGACTGGGCAGCAAAAGTCCCTGGGTTTACTCCTGGCTAATGCATTGTCTTGGACAAGTCACACCAACCTTTTAGGCCAAACAATGCCTTCACTTAGCACACCTTGTCTGCTGAGCCAGCTGCGGAGGAAGAGGGGGGGGACTCAAGGAACACTGCAGAAATCAAAAAGTACCAAACGACTCCAGGTCACTGCAGGCTTTCTGCTGGTCTAGCCCACCACTGCCACCTGCAATGAAGGTGTAAAACCTGACACATCCAGCTAGGAGTCCTTCAAGGCGTGTTGCCCAGCTCTGCAATGGTTGGGGCACAGTTTTATTGCATGCTGAAGCAGAGCTCCTGCTCATGAGCCACCAAAGACCCGCTGAAGGAGCAGGAGGACATGCTGCAGCCAGCCCCAGCCCAGACCCGTCCTGCTTGCCCACAGCCTCTGGCACAGCAGGCCCACAGCTTAAGCACCCTAGAGCGTTATGCCACAGCACTATAAACAAGCTGCTATAACAATCTGGTCTTCTGCATGCCAAGGGGCCCCGAGCTAGTTAATGCAATAATAATAGTAATTTACTCAGCACCAAGTGTTTTCAAAACACCCAGGAAGATGAGGCTGTTGCCCCCCAGAACACTCATTCTGAATAGCGGGGAGGGGGAAGATGGGAAAGCAAACCTGAGGGGCTGGGTGAGAATGGCAGGGAATGGTGAGAACGAGACCTGCTAGACAAAACTTCTCGTAGCCCTGTTGCAAAACTGCCACCCAGCCCTAGAGAAAGCTGGGCTGGGCTTGCTTTTTTTGTTTTCCCCATGGCTACTCCCATGGTGGATTTGCCCCAGAGCTCCATACAAGGCCTCCGTCCCCTCCACCACTCCCCCAGCTATAGAGTTTCCCACCTTTCATCCAGTCGCTTCACTCCCACATCTGCTTTCGCTGAACATCCCTGAAACCCCAGCAGAGCAGTGAATAATGCATGTCTGAAATGCTTTTTGGGGGCCCACAGAAAGTGCTTCCCTCAGCCTGAGCTGAGGTTTGGCGTCAGGGGTGAAGGGGATGTCTGTAGTAGCCACAGGAGTGGTTGGGAAAAGGGATGCGCTCCCAACGGAAGGGTCAGCCGAGAAGGCAGAGGCAAATGCTAAAAGGCAAAGGGATGACACATTAATGACCAGGCCTGAAGGCAACAGAGGACAGTCTCTCCACTTCTGACCCCATGGACAGGGTTCCTTGAGGGAACAGCACGTACTCCCCCACCCAAGCCATGGGCAGCCGTCAGTCATACACAGACGAAACACGACTGAGCTGGAAAATGGCCAAGGACTCGATGTGACAAGACACCCACCCTCAAAAGAAGGTGTATGCTCATAGAATGGCTTGGGTTGGAAGGGATGTTTAAAGATCATCTAGTTCCAAGCCCCTTGCCCTGGGCAGGGATGCTAGACCAGGCTGCTCATCTCACACACTCCCCTTTCATTACCCTTCTGACACCACAAGTCAGTTCTGCAGCCCTGCCCTCAGCACCTTGCCCAACACGGGTACGTCCTCCTTCCCAGCCTGCTGCTGCCCTCCCTCTTCCCTGCCAAGCTCACAGGCTGCTCTCCGGGACCCAGGGAGCTTCACCCCTTTGCTAGCCGGTGAGGTCTCTGGAAAGCCAGCCTGCCTCCCCTTTGTGAGCTCCAAGGGCCAGATCTGTGGATGTGCTGGCACACAAGCACTCAGGAGAGCTGTGAGAAACTGGTGCAGGGATAACCCAGCAGCCTGGCACAGCAGGAGTACCCTGAAACAAACAGCCACGAGCAAATGAAGAAAGTAGAGCAGAGGCAGGAGGAGCAGGCACTGTGGATTTACAGGACAAATCAGGGGAGCCAAGCGGTGCACCTCAATGCAGGACAAGCAGTCCGGCAAGAGGAAAGAAAGAGGCTGATGAAGTCCTTGGGGAAAGGATTTACAGATCAGTCCTTCTTCCTTCATATTACAATGAGGGTGAGTTCCTACCACTAACTTTGCTCCTGAAACGGGCCAGGAAATCCTAGCCCCGAGAGAGCCTTATGGCCTGGAGAAGCACATGTGTCCTCACCACACCAGCTCTGCCCACCAAAGGGCTAGGAAATTCTCCTAGGAAAAACACCAGAACAAATCCTTTGCCTTCGCTGGGCTAGCCAGAACATGTCTCCAACATCCTACTGGAGGCGTTGATTGCAAGTTCCATTTAGAAACTATTTTAAACCACTTCTGCTCAAGCCTAAAAGCCATCAGGACAGTTGACTACTCCTCGCTGGCTGACAGCCACAACATTAAAGAAAGACCCAGCTACCAAAGCTACAGAAGAAGAGAAAATCCCCACACAGTAATGAAAGATGACTAACTGTGAGGCCACTGGTACAGATATTAATTACAAATGCAGCTTTCTGCCAGGCAGGCATTCTAGTAATCATACAAATAAGTTCAACAGCCTCTTCCCACCAATTTGATGGAATAAGAAGCAGGCATTCCTCTGGGCTCGTGTGACTCACCGAGATGCAGCCACCCCGAGGGTGGGATGCAACTGTGTGCAGTGACACCAACTATTAAGGCAGAAATGAACATGGTTGTACCAGCCCAAACAGAAGACAGAAGTAAAACAGGCAAAAATTCCTCCCTGTCACAACCTTCCTAAAATCAGAAGGGAGAAACCAGAAGCAGATCTCTCATTATTAATGCTGCAGCTGGCCGTGGTGCACAGTGACCCTCATTAGTGACACCAAGGGCTAAAGACACCTTAGAGGCTCACATCCCATCTTGAAGACACCTCTACTACTGACCATTTGCACCTTCCTCACCAGCATTAAATGTGGTAAGGGTTGAGGATGTTGTAAGGGCAGAGCAAAGAACTAGGAAGATGAAGAGCCTGTCGGACTTTGCAGGAGGTGTAGCTCCACACACAGCCTCCTCAGGGTCCTCAATCACATCTCCCTCCCACACCACAGAAAACAAAAGCACCGTGGGAGGAGAGATGTCTGGCTGCCACTGGCTTGGCCTCCCTTCACTGCCTTCCCCTTACCCCCAGGATGGAGGAGTTAACCGTCTGCTGACTCCAGCGTGCACAAAAGCTGCTGCCTTTTTTCTTGTTGGTCTGTTTGAACGTGCAACACCTCCCTCCTCCCTTCACTGTCTTTTATAGTAGTCTGTGTATACAGGTACTCAGTACATGGTTGTAAATCCAGCTCCAAGACAGTAAATTCAGCTTTTCTAAAAACACGCATTCATTGTCGGCGAGTACAGGAACCCGGGGTTTTGCAGACAGCCAGGCTATTAAATGCTGCTGCCAGAACAGCTTTATTTGACTGCATCAGCTCTGGTAGATATAAGCAAAATGGAATTCAGTACTGCTCGGGATTGCCACCAGCAGTGCGCAGCCTGGGAGCACAGGTGACAGCCACTGCCTTCCAGGACACTCTTACCTGCTTACACGCGGGCCCCGCAGCAGGGCCACCAAGCCAACAACGCAATATCAAAGCAAGACCAAGCCCTGGGTCCATGAGCAAGGCTAAGTTTTACAGTGCTTTTTGTTGTATACTGGCCTTACTTTTTCTACTTGTAGACAGCATATTATGACATCAAATAAAAAGCCGTCAGATTAAACTTTTCCTTCGAAGGGGAAAAATTATTATTTCTTCTGTATAA
>JAVJGJ010000060.1:2848864-2863028 GCA_035590215.1 Microhierax caerulescens
TTTTGCGCCCCCCCCCCCCCCCCAACCCGTCTTGGACTTCATCCCCACCTCTCAGCACAGGCATAAGCCCCTTCAGGGAAAGGACCGGGTTCTTCTCTCCTGCCAGCCCTTAGCTAAAATGACATGGCTGCATCAGCAAGCGGGACAGCTGGGCCAGATATACTGGCACAGAACTGGTACCATAACAACATCCAGACGTAGTAATTCAGGTACCATTTGGTAGCAGGTATATCTGGAATCACAGTATGGCTTTGGCAGCAGCATAGTGCTCACAGCTTCCAGGCACAATTTGTAGTAGTAATGCGACTCACATCACGATCAGCTTACTCCAGGCAGAGCTGCCAGCACCCTCAGCAGGTACGGCTAGGAGACACTTCCCGTTCCCAGTCCGTTTCCACAAATTTTTTAAAAACTACTTGACAATCTCATGTTTTACCAGAGCTGAACAGTGTTTTGAATCATCATCAGCTGCCTGTGAGTTAGAGAATGATGAAAAGCACACTTTAGGGGGAAAAAGTCCCAACAAAACCCAAAAGCCTTCTAGCCAGAAAGCATGGCTGGTGCTTGAAACCTGGCACATGGAGTCTCAATGAAGGGTCTGTGCTTTCCTAAATTGGAAGAAGTCTGTGTTTGATTTAACAAAGTTATGATTGTATGAAAATTGCATACTTAGCATGCAATGTAGTAGAAGCCTTTGTGCAGTCTTAACTGCATTAGCATATTCTTATTCATTTAATTAAGTGTTGCAAATTGTTTTTCTGTTAATTATTTCAGTTATGGACATTATTATTTTCCCTTTTGGAAGACAGACTCTATTTCAGGAGGGTTAATAATCCTGCTAACTCTCCTTTCCGAAACCGTTCATTGCTGCTGATAAGGTTCCACCTGCTTTTGTTAGGCTGTAGGCTTCTAGCTCATTTATAATTGGATACATCCTGTACCAAATATCTCTAGAAGTGCTGATCTGATATCCCAGATGGTAATATTCTCTACTTCCTCTGCATGTGATTTCACGAAAAGGCCCACTGACAGCTAGTGTTTAAAGGAAATTTGTGTATGCAGACATGGTAGGTGATCAGATCTGCTTTATATTAGAGATGGGTAAATCCATTCAGATGAAAAAGAAGCAAAGAGGAGTGTATCAGAGCCAGGGAGAGGCATCTGGGAGTCCTGGGCTTTATTCCCAGCACTACCACTGATCTGTTACGGAACCATTAAACTGCTCCACCTCAGCCTTCCTCATCTAAAATGGGCTTATTATTGAATGTACCTACCTGGCAGGTGTCTAGTGGGGATTAGTTAATATTTGGAAACACTTTGAGATCTCTGAGGGAAGGTACAATATAAATGCAAAATAGTTGCACTGCTACTCCATTAACTGTTGACAGCCTGCTCTGCTCCTGTTTGAACTGTCTGCCCACATACCTGAACGAACAATGAATGCAAAGAATTAAGATGAGTAACAGTCCCAATCAAAAAGCCATCCAGAAGGGAATCCCCATGATTTTTCCAAGAAATGTATCTCCCATCTCCTTGCTATTGGTGCACAAAAGCAAACCACTTTATGCAATAAAGGCCTGCTCAGCAAAGCGTAAAGAGCTGAAGGCATTATCGGGACTAAACACATGTTAAATTCTTTTCCTGTGACTTACTCAAACATTTCACATGTGCAAAACTGGGCTGGGAATGTTGGAAGGAGGGTCTTGCCATCTGTCCCATGGTAGTCTCTTCTACATCTTCCTGCAAAAATTCATTTGTGACCTTTTAGCTGGTTTTGTTCCTGCAACCTGAGACCATTCTAAACCTCTTTAGGAAAAAAAAAAACAAACCACCAAAACTCCAGTAAGGATAATACTTCTCAACCTGCAGCTCAGCAACTGGTCCCCTCCTTCTGCAAAATCATACACATACCATACACAAAAGCAACAATGGACAGGACAGGAAAGTGATAATTTTTCAGAAGACCTATAGGCTCTCCCTGCATTGAGAAAAAAGAGCAGACACCAGCCTACAAGAACTAATGTCTTTTAACCTCAGAGCATCCCATTAACATTAACCGCATGAGCTGATCTCAAGGATGCGATATTATTCTTTCCATTCTGACAAATAGAGCCTAAAAGATTGAGAACTGTCTCCCAAAATTCATTTGACCCCATAAACTGGGCAAGAGACAGCAGCTGGATGCTGTTTGTGGTGCATGACTGCAAAGGCAGCTTTGCTGACGACTCTGAAATCCACTCCAACCGGCTTAAAATGGTGCTGCCCCTCTTCAGCCTCCTTTCCTCTCTCTTCAGCCAAGTGTGTTTATCTTTCTCTTAAACTCACACACATCCCGACGTAAATTATAAGGCCAGGGCAGTAGGCAGGGTCAAAGGCTAGCATATGAATTTACTGTACTGTCTTCGCTCTCCCAGAAGCCTTTCCTGAGTCCTAATAAAGATCTCTGAAACAAGATGCTAATGCTGGATTATCCGGGTAATCTCCCAGAGTTACTTCCCTGGTTTGCCTGGTTATAAATAATGAATTAGGCCTTTACTTATTATTTCTTCTGCCCTTTGGGGTCGCTGCGAGTCTTGGGAAGGAATACAAATTTAAGAATATTAGATCCATTTATTAATATCAATTTCTGCCAATCCTGCATGAGAGATGTTCTTCACTCGGTGCACGCTATTGATACAATGAAGCGGCTGGGATGTTAATGGCATGGATCTAATAGCTAAGAACTGGCCCAGCCTTACTCACCATTCCCATAAATTGAATTTTAAAAAGGCAGATGGGTGTTTCATAAGTGGAAACAGAATCATGTGCCAGCTTTCATTTCTTTTCCATTCCTGAGCACTGGTGAAATTAAAATCTCCCCACTGCCTTTGTCCACATAAGTCTGTCATCACAGTTTAGTCCCAGTCTTAAAAGCCCCTGTTATTCCCGTACTGGATTTCTAAAGCACCCAGGCCCATGCATCTTAACCATTTCACTGCTGCCTTCCACTGCAGCAGGCATTCAGCTGAGCACAGCAGCAGCAACCACACAGGCTTGCAGAGTTCTTCAAGCTGGACCAGATTTGTACCACAACCCCTTCTCTTTCTCCCTCTTGCCTTCTTCCATCTGCTCTTTGACATAAAAGCAATTAATTCTAGTCATAAATACGAGTACGCCTGCAGCACTGACCTGGCTGGGAGTCCCAGGCTGAGCCACACTCAAGGGGCTGGAATTAAGTTCAGCCACAGTTTGAATGCTGGTGGATTTAGTCCAGACAGCAAGTGTTTATCACCAGGCTCCTCAGCCTGCCCACAGGTCTTCTATCAGCAACAGCAACAGCCAAGTGCAACAATGTGCTGACAGGTGTCAATATTTTTATCAACGACCCAGTTAAATTGCTGCCTCTTGGCTTCTACGTGCCCGTTGTGACCACAGCCAGCCACGTGAGCGCTCCTGGTAGGCTTCACCAAGTAGGTCATCCCAGTACCTTAAAAAGTCTCGTAATAACTTCAAAGCCCCCTCACTCATGGGATCAGTTGCCAACCATCACCTGAAGGGTGGGGAGTAGAAGCCAAGTAAGCAGGAGTCTTAAGTTACTCCAGCTTGACCATACAGGCATTTTTGAGATGCCAGGCCTGCTCAGAGCTGGGCTGGGCAGGACAGGGCGGTATCACTGCTGACCAGTTTACACCAGCTCTCCACCTAGGCAGTTGCTCTAGGACTTTAGCCAGCCTTGCACAAGCAAGGCCCTAACGTACAGCAGAGCCAGGCCCCACCGCCACCGCACTGACCCATCCCTTCAGCACCGGGCCCCAAGGCAAAGCCAGAACCTTCACCCCCCCCATCAGGCACGGAGATCACTCCTTTGGCTGAGGATCTCGAGCTGAGACAAGAACCTGAGTGTTAACCAGGGTTTGTTCGATGTACTCATCCAGTCAACTCTTGAACCTTAGACACATCCCCAGTAAAGCCCAGCCCACGTCCAGACACTGTCCCTGCCTTTACAGATGCTCCTGAGGGCATCCTTGTGAACACCAACCTCCTCTGTAACGCGCAGGCGACACCTCCCTCCTGTGACACCAAAGCCTGCCCAGTTGCTCCTACACATACGCTCCACCACCATCTCCCCAAGCTCCAGCTTGTGGTTACGTTGCAAAGATCTTTAGAAATCTCAGCCAAAATGCATGAGGAAAACACACTTTCCATTGCAAAGAGTTTCTCTAGGTTTCAAAATACTTCTCAGATCTTCATAGAGTCAAGAAATATGCTGTTTTCTTCCTTTTTCACTTTGATATCATTTCATCTACACCTTTGAACCATGGATCTCCTTTCTGTAAGCATAAACAACATCTCTTTAAAGAATTTTTATGCTTAAAATGCATCTTTTTCCGTATCAACCACATATTTGAAACAAAACAGTGCATGATTCACTGGCACTGAAGATTGTTGGCATTGCTAAAGGCGCTAGGACTTGTCCTGATTGATATTGCCCATGTAATGGGCAATCATCGCTGGAGATCTCCCCCTGGTGCACATTTCACGGCCCTCAGCATTTGCAGACGCATTTACCCACGGAGCCTCGGGAAGTCACGCTTGTCTTGGCAGCAGCAGGTATTAGTGACTTCCTCCCTTCAGAAGTGTTAGTGCTAGCTCATGGGGAAAGACCAGTCCGCCACCGTGCCCGCATTAGGACTTGACATTCCTTTTTTTTTCCCTTGAAGCATCGACCATTTGTTCCTCTTCTTCTCTCTCAGGTGGCATAATTGAGTCCCTTGGGGAATGCTGCTAATTGAATGGGAAGTGAGACTGTCTGAGGCAGCAAAAAAGGCAGATGGTCACAACTGAGGGATAAGCTGGATGTAGCTTTAAGTTCTGCTGCCAACTGAAAGCCCATTCCTTGAAGAGTAGGGCTTTCAGTGATGGTCTCAGCGTGAAGGTCACAACAGCAGATATTCTCCCCTTCTCGATGACCACAGAGAAACTGTCTGATCACCACATCCGAGGTAGAATACCCTAGGACTGCCTGGAGACACGCTCGCCACCCTACCCGAAGGTTTCCTTGCAATGCTGATGTATACAGGGTGCTACCCCCTTGAGTTTCATATGACATGGTTATGTTGCAGCCATCAGAATCCTGCAACGAACTTGGGAAGGAGCAGCGTGGGAGACACGGAGCAGAGCCCACTACGCCATTCGTATCTCCTACCCCAGAAGAAAGGCAAGTCTTCAGATCAATTCTATATTTCACTGACAGCCAATGCAAACGTTTTAAAGCCAGCGTTGATCTGCCAGAGCTGGGAAGGAGTAAAAACACACACACAATTGCTGTTGCTTCTGCTGAATTTTGTATGAAATGGGGTAATCTCAGAGGCCTACGAACAATGTATTAGAACGGCCCATCCCAGAGCTTAGAAATGCACAAGCAAGCAGCTGGCTGCCCATCCACTTGGGAAAACAGGAGCAGGCTGAGCCTTGCCATGTTTTTGAGGCAATTAAAAACAGAACAGGCAGAGGGAGGAAGAGAGAGGGAAGGAATTTCCTTTCCTCATTGCACATTCGAAACACTGCACAAAGGGTTCAGTGTTAAGCCCACACACCACAGCGTTTGACGTCGCTCTTTGTGGATCACTTGATATCATCCTACCAGGCACAGCACCCTACTGACATCAGCCTCTGTGGATCAATCTGCTGCAGTACCAGGCTGGCCGCCTTCTCGTGATCTCAGAGATAAGTACCTGAAAGATCCCAGCCCGATCCCGGTGGGATGGGCAAGGTGCCAGCTGATATGCCCCTAATATCACCTGTCTGGAAACAGCTCTCAGATGCAGAGAAAAATCCTGACTTCAGCGCTTTCACGAGAGGTATTTAACCGGTCAGACTCCTCCTGGGGTAACTATGCTCAGCTCACACGCAGCCTCGCTGCTGCTGGCTGCAACAGAGGCAGATGCTGCCATGGTCCGGAGAGCAAGGCAGGCTGTGCGCCCCACGGCTGCTGCCAGCCCAAGCTAGGGGGATGAGGGGAAGGATTTGCTTGCTCCTCTGCCCTTCAGCCACATTGTTCACATCCTGCCCATAAGCAGGTATAATGCAAATTTTCAGACACGGCTAGAATATATTAACGGTTGCATTACTGCTGATGAAGTGCTCTGGAGTCCCCTGCAATGTAAGGTCTCTGTTATCATTGTTAGACTCTTTCAAGCACTCCCCTAACAAACAGAGGTGAGATTTGAAACAAGGACAGAGGAAAAGCAAGATTAGATGCAGAGGATAAAGCTGTGGCCATAAGAGATCAGAGCAGCCAAAGGAAAGCTGAAACTCATATTGTGGCATCCCATTGCCTTCTACCCCTGACAGACCTGGCTTTTAAACCCCACTCCTGCATCGCTTTGTGTAGTGACTGCTCCATAAAATTATTTACCAAGGCAATCAAAGAAGAAAAAAAAAAAAAAAAGAAGAAAAGATCCAGGAAGTTACTCAAATTACAAGTCTGCACAATTAAAACCTTGATATTTATGGCACTGTAAGACAGAGGCACATTAATAAATAATACTTTGCTCTTCTACAGCACTTTTCCTCTAATGATCTCCAAGCAATTTACAAGTTTTTGCTAGCTGAGCTTCACCAAACCCCTGCAAGGTAAGGAAGAGATAAATTGAGCCCCTTTGCTCCCAGCTAAAGTTAAGATCTCTGGGAGGGAAGCAAGGTAATACAGCAAAGCAACGTTGCCAAATGCATGCGAGCACAAAACTAAGCGAAGTGCCTAATTTTTTCACTGTTCAGCAATACTTAAAACACCAATTCAAGCTGAGGCTTTTGCACGCTGGGCACTACCTGACACACACTAATGATATTACTTGAGCCAAGGACACGAGACGTGTGAAGCATAGAAAAATATGGGGTCAGGGCGGGTAGGAAGCCACATAAGAAATGTCTCGCATACACCGCACTCATTGCAGCGCTCTAGTCACCACCCAGCATGTCCCGGCTGTTTTGAGGCTGACACTTTACTGCAGGAAGAATACTGTCTGATGAACACCTGAATTATCAGGGTCCGGGCTTCCCTCAGGAAGGAACTACGGTGGCATCTTTGGCATCTAAGCCCCAGACACAACAGAGGCGCAGGGTAGCAGATGGCAGCGTGGCTGGTTGGCAGCCAGCTGGCTGGGTTACACTGAGCTGTTCGGGAAGCTGATCAAGGCTTTCAGATCACGGGAATGTCGCCCAGGTCAGGACTGCAGAGCTGAGCAGATTCACATCTAGTCAGAGCAGCCCGTAGCTGAAGTGGATGTAGGCTCTTGTCCCTTCATCACTCCAGAGCCCTTCCTCCTGCTCCTTTATCCTTGCAGAGTGTGAAATCATACACTCGGAAAAGGAACAAGTCCTTCCTCCTCCTGGGAGCAGAAAAAGCTGCCAGGTTAGGACACAGGGGACCTCAAATGCCTTCAGGCCACAATCCAGTAACTGACCCCTGTGGCCCTGACTCTAACACCGTTATCTCCATCACCTCTGGGGAGCGGAAGAAACCTTTGCAGACTGTTTTGCCCTTAAAGCTCAAGAGATTCACCTTTGCTTATTCTTTCCAAAGCTTTTCAAAGCCAGGTCCTATGTGCACTGACTAATGATGGCAAGATTTAGTGCAGACCAGACTGTGCTGCAGTGAGTACAAAGCCTGACGCTTACCCCACATCAGGAGGTGGGCAAAAGCAGAGAGATCCTTGTGATCTTTTGCACAGGTTGGCTTCCCTGAGAGCAAACCTGCAGGGCAGGCAGAGCAGAGGGGTGCTGCACAGCTGCCGGGTGGTCTTGCTGCTCAGTCTCTGGCCTACTTCCAAAGCCAGCTGATTTACCACACTGTCAAGAAGAGAAATCAGTTGCCTTGCTTAGAGGTTTATATTTATACTAATAAAAACCCTACAAATAAACTACCCGGTGACCGCTAGAAATATGTGCAAACCAGTTAAATACACTTTATAAAGCCTTACAACAATAATACATTTTTACTGAAACAATCACAGGAGCAATTTCACCTGTACTTACTGTCCAGTCATCTGAGCACAAACAGCCCTGAGATTTATGTGCGAGTGGAAACATAATTTCTATTATCTCCGACATTAAACTTGGCAATGGAAAATCCCATGCCTGGAGTGCAAAATCAATTTCAATAACCAGAATAGCAAGAAGTCAAAGGCAGGACTTGGAAAGGACGAGTTTCTCAAATAGCCAGCCAGCTTTCTTTATAATGGGAATGCCACTGGGATAGGATGGGATGGGCAATCGGATATTCTGGCTAGATTTTCTCTCTCAGCATGAAATATTGCTGTGGCTACATGAGGCTGGTTCTGGACCACAGTAGTGGCTCTCAGATTTTGTTTTTCCTGTCAAACCCCACACTTGGGGCGTATGTGATAGAAGAGAAACAACTACAGGATTTAAGACTGCTTTTCACTGCATCCAGACCTGAAATACAGCTAGTCCAGAATGCTGTCTCTGAGGCAACACTAGGTGCATCAGAACAAGGTGTGCTAAATCCTGCAAGGGGTAAACTGCCCCTCATCCCAATCCCAATCCTCACTGCAGCAAAGGCACCTGTGTGATAAGTTTCCTGGATAACAGGTTAGGGGTAAAGGTAGAGCTGATCCTGCCTTGGAGAAGGCAGATGAATTAGGTAACCTGCCAAGACCCATTCCAGGCTGACTCGCTGCAATTACAGGACATTGCCTTAAACCAAACACACAAGGCTTTAAATCTCTTCCCACTGTTGAGGTTTGAGCTCGACAGAGGGGAGTGTTGCCATAACTGTAATGACTTTGAATGTTCCTGTTTGCCAGCAAAATACCAGCTCCCCATCGAAGCTCACCCCAAACTGTATTCTACTTTGGAGGGAAAACTGAGATAGTTTGCCAAGCCACAATGGTACAGGCACCTGTATCGAGGGTGTGCACCCAGCTCAGATGTGATGGCATGAGTGCCACAGGTTTCTAAAGTCATAACATCATTCTTAGAAGTATCAGCTGCAGATGAGGAAAGCTGCGTGCATGGGTTTAGAAGCAATGCTTTCATGCACTTGTATTTGTACATTCTCTTCTAGGACCTCTTTGTTGAGGACTTTTTCACAGAAATACTCAGAAATGTACTCAGACCCTCTTATGCATCCTTGTGCAGACAGAGCTCCAGCTGCCCTTGCCCTCACGGTTTTTACTTTCCAGGGAGTCATGTCAGGTTTTAATCCATTACTCCACACTCTAGGAATAAAGACAAGACTGGTACTAGGACACCTTTGCCCTGTGAAGGCAAATCTTTCCTCCTCCACACTGCAAACAGGTTCCCCCCTTGCAGTGAATTCAAGATTCAAATGCAAAGCCAGCTATTTCAACTTTTGTCAGAAAAAAAAAGACAAGGGATAGCACTACAGACACAAAACCCTTCTAAAAGAGGCAGTATAAAATTTAAATGCCATCTTCGGTGCAAGAGCATTCACAAGTCACAAACAGCTGAGCCTCTGCCATGAACTACAAACAAGAAGGAATGAACCCAAGGCATGAACCGCTCTCCTGCCTCCCCTCACTCATGTCTGTACGATAACCAACAGTCAGTGCTGCAGAAAAGAAGAGAGACTCCTGAGTGATCCTTCCTAATAGATTCGTCTTTTATCATGTTTTCATGACCTTTGTAAAAGGCAATTTAAATTCTAATTGTCCTGCGAGCACCACAGGAATCAATTAGTGACAAGAGATGTTAATTGTGCAGACTGGGAGGAGGCATTGCTAGGCTGCTCAGCTCCAACGCGGGGTTAAGAGCCCAGGGGAATGCTGGGATGGTTGGGGCTTTAATCAGTCCTCCCTTTTTAATAGTTTCTATGTTTTGCTGCAGTTGTCAAGGTCCATTAGCCTTCTAGAGCACTGAATGAAGCAGTGGCACCCCCTCCATTCCCGCGCTCCACAAGCACACACACAAAGGATCAGAATGAGCTGCCATTGAGAAAGTAAATCCTAAAACCTCTGTCTCCTCTTGTTCTTGCTGCACAGAAATCAGGCCTTGGGCACTGGCTATTACAAAGCAAATGCTTAACGTTGGTGGGTTGTAAGGGAGATGAGCCTGGTCCTGTCATCTCAAGATCCGGCATGAGCTGTCCATGAAAAGCAAACTCTCCTATTTTTGTACCCGGGCACAGTGCTTCTCTCACGGAGACCCTGGCACTGCTCAGACTGACCTTTGAAATGCCAGGCAAAGGTCAGGCTCAATGCCCAGTATTTAACTACACAGGCATGGATGGGGAAAATCTGTCTGCGCCGGAATGAGAGGATGTAGCCCAACTGACTGTTAGCCCATGTGGCACGGGTACCTCCCAGTAAAAGAGGATTTGGCACAAGTGCACCCTGAGAACGTTATTTGTTACCTGTTTCTCATCAGGTGGGAGTGGTGCCGCCCTGCAGCTGTAACATCTAGCTGGCAGGCAGCTGCGCACAGGGAAGTTATGCAGTGATTCAGGAGTCCTCAGCATCTCCACAACTTGTAGCACAACTTCACGCTAGGAAAGCTTGTTCTATGCAAGGTCATGCATCCAGGATGGTTAAATCCCCCAGAAATACCCCCACACACACCCCCAACCACCATTTGCTATTAAATACCATCACAGAGCATTATCACCACCTAAATCCCTCTATATTATCCACTTGGCCAACCATCAACCTTAGACCTGCCTTGGGCAGGTGCTGTGCCTGCCCCTGGACAACCTGTGCTTTCCAGTTCTATGAAATTCACACTTCAAAGTCTCACCCCCCAGCTCAGCACCACTAGGGCTCAGGCCTTCACAAAGACGGCAGAAAGGCAGGCATCCTTCCTTGTAAATGAGTATCTGATACAGAGAAAAACTGCAGCATAAAAGCTAAGCTGGCATTAGAATTGTCTTTCAAGTCTTTATTTGCACTCTCTCCCATTCTCAGGGTCATATGTGAGCTCTTGAAACTGATCTGGATCATACCAAAATGCTGCATCTGACCCCAGATCCAATGCACAAACTGCAGGCTCAGCCCAGCCGTGCTCCTTCTGAGCCTTCACCTGCAGCCGTCTGCTCCTACTACCAAAGCTCTTGGTATTTCCAGGCTCAAACCCCATAGCCATGGCCAATCTCTGGATTTCTGCTCCAGCCCTGGCCATAGACATTACACCTTCCCCCTCCCCTCAAATATTTTGTCTCGCATCCCTTTCCCCATCCCATGGCACTGCCCTTCATTTAACCAGCCAAACTATTGTTGAAACTGGGGATGTGTCCAAAGGCTGAGGCAGCTCTTTCCTGCCCATATCACCCTCTTTCCAGATGATGTCTGGTATTTCTGACTCCTTAATTCTTTGCTAGTCATATATAAGAATAACTCACTGCCTTGAGGATCCCACATTCACACTTCCTTCCCTGCAAATCCAAGAGGGGGTTAGCACAGCTCCCAGCACACCCAGCACAGCCAGTCTACACTAGTCACAGGGCACTGCTGCAGCACACGCAGCACACCCTCCAGGTCCCCACAGGGCTCTCAGGGTGTCCCAGGTAGGCCAGTCATCGTGACTGGAGAAGGAGCTCAGTGACTCAAAGGACCCTACTGGGTGCTGCAGCCTCCTACAACACATCTGGCCAAAAGCCCAGAGTCATCTCATCCATATGTACTTGGGCTGCCAGCGAGGCTGCTCAGAATTACTCTTCATCTTTGTGTCTACAGAAAAATCTGGAAGGTGTTGTGGTTAGGCAGGAAGAATCTACTCCATCAGCAGCATCAGTTCCACTTTCCCCTGCCTTAAGCCAGTGAGAAGGTAAAACTACCTCCACTGCCTTCATCGCCATAGCAAAATCCCACCAACCACCTCTCTTTGAATGATTTATTCTCAAGTTTGAGACTCTTCTTACCTGAGAGATCAGTCTCTTCCCCAAAGTGTGCCCATTCCCAGAGCTTCACTAGGATGTTTAATTACTTCTGATTCTGCCTGAAGCAGAGTAAATGCTCTTTCTCAGCAAATGCTTTTCTTGGGAATGTTCTCCCTGTGGACACAGACTGATTTTTTTTTATTTTTTTTTTTTTTTAAATTTGTGCCACATTCTCTCACAGCCTCTGGAATAGGACATGGGGAACATTTTTGTAAGGAGCATTGACCACAATGGAAATGTCCCATATGACACCACCATTACATATTCTAGTCAGATTATTGTCATTTTTCCAATGGAGCTTTAGGCACCCAACCCAGAAGAAAGGAGAGAGTGGACCTCAGAGTCTGTGAAAGTCTCAGGACTTCTGCTCCGTGGCGATGGCAGCAGATCAACAAAGAGATCCTTCCCTGTAACTCATGGGTGTGAAGCTAAGCACAGCTTTAGCTACCTCTAATTTGGAAGAAACAGTTAACCTACTTACGCAGGAGAACGCCTCCGTACATATTTGGGTCTGATGGCGAAAGTGCTGTGCAGCAATTCCTCCCTTAATGCTCTCAGAGCAAATATTATTAATGGTTCAGCTCACAGTTTTCAGAGATCCTATTATTCCCACAAGCAGGAAGTTTTCTGAGGGCAGAAAGCCTCAAGCATACTGGCAGGATGCTACATGGAGGATGGCCTAGGCCAGGAAGGTGGGTTAGGGACTGAGCCAGAGAAAACATGTGGTGTGGCCAGGTTTGAGACTCAAGCCAGAGGGGCAGCAAGAAGCCTGGCATTAGCATCTCACTGAAATTCCTGGGACAGCTCCTTCCCTCCACAGGGAACCGAGAGCTTCACACCAGCACAATGGACTTCTGTGGCACAAACAGGAAGAAAAACTGGCAGATATGAAGTACAATCCCCATGTGAGGTTCCTCCCATCCCTGGCCAGATAGTCCTTTCCAGCTGCCACATCCATTTGCCTGAGCAGTGGAACAATGCCAGTTTCACTCCCACCATCTTCATGAAATAGAATTAGCAATTTCTCTACTCATCCTCTGCCCAGCACATCTACAAAGCCTTTTCTGAATTTCCATTAAAAATAATAATGCATTTCGTTCTGCTTCAGAAGGCCCATTGCTCACCTGCCCTCATCTCTTTCAGACTCCACTAGTCTTCCTTTCTTTCACGAGCATAATCACTTTATGCTCTCATCTTTTCCTTCCATTATTTGGGTGACTGTGGACACATTTTTATTGCTGAGATTTACAAAACAACTCAGTCAACCCTTACGTAGCAGACCTGATGCGGCTTTAGAAGTGGGAGGGAATGACTGTGTTATTTGGTCCCCACACCTCACACGTGGCGCTGCAGTTACAGCTGATCAGCCTCAAACCCGACCGGGAGGCTCATTGCTCCAGCCCCACACCGCAGAGCGACACGAAGTGCTGTACAGACTCCTAGCAGAGCTGGAAGAGACTTTGTTCTGGTGCATTGGTTCCTTTGCAAGGTTTGATGTCCTCGTACAAAATGAGCACACAGAAAACCCAATCTTTGCAAACCAAACAGGAAACAAATGCCCTCTGAAGGACCATGACAGAACAGAGTAAAATAGGCTCATACGTCAAGCAAGAGATTCCCTGAGGCATCAGTTCCCCATGCCTAGAGACCAGCTGAGAAGAGAAACTCCCTCTGGAGGCTGCTAATGCCTCCTCTGCTTTCTGAAAAGGATGAGAAAGACAGGCTCGTTCTTTCTTCCTTTTCCACTTTATTCATTCACCAGCATCTGCATTGCGTGCTAACAGTCTGCACTACCCCTGAACGTTCAAGGGAAGGCAGGAGGAGCTCCAGTCAAACCGACGGTCTCAGCAAAGGCTGCATTCACAGCCAGTCACTCAGAGCGACAGAAAAGCTTCGCGTGTAAGCTGCTATCATACAGGAGCTGATGTAAAGAGCTGCCAGAGGAAACCTTTTTCTTGGCACAGCTTCTAACACTTCCGTAAATCCAAGGAATTAGTCTGCATTTATTGTAACATCTAATCTGCTAATACTACATATAATGTACATGAAATGTGAACACGTAATAGATACCATATACACAGGTGCTGTTAACACAAAAGATGATATAGTGTATCACACATATAAACGTCTTCCATCTAATTACCAGACAGCACTCCAGACATATCTGGTTTTGCCTCTGCCTTTATCTTTAGCACTCACTGAGCGTGCCTTAGGGGTCCTGATTTTTCTAATCCTAATGCTAAATGTAATGTTTAACCTTCATTTTAACGC
>JAVJGJ010000060.1:2869368-2879980 GCA_035590215.1 Microhierax caerulescens
TTGCACTTGGCCTGGCTGAACTTCATGAGGTCACACAGCCCCATCTGCCCAGCCTGCCGAGGCCCCTCCAGATGGCATAGTGGAATTCCAGTTTACAACTCCTACTACTGGTAGCAGTAATCTTCAGTTTTGTTCTATTAAGTTTGCAGAGTCTTGGAAAACTACCCAAAACAAAATTTCAGCACCTTTTTGAGAATGCTCACACCTACCGGCAGACAGCTGGTAATGTGCCATATTAAAGTACATTCGCATCTGGTTTTGCTCTGGATTAGTCTGCTGCTTTCAAAAATGCAAATGTTAACTTCCAGAACAAACTTGGCTTGATGCTATTAAGCTTATGTGTAAACCGAAATGCAGCAAACCTTCATTACAAGAGCGCGACCATTTAAAAGGATGAAAATTACAAGATGTGGCACATTTTTAAAAACAAATATTGGAACACTCAACCTGTACTTTATTGATTACATTTCCCCCACCTAACACTTCTACTGCTGCATATAAAGGAAACTAACATTTCTTTAACACACAAAAACTGGAAATGATCTTTTGGACTGCTACAGCTCTTGCAGGGAATCCAGCTGCCTCATGGTCATGGCAATGCAAAGTTCTGATGTGTGGCAACTGACTGCACTCTCTGAATACAACCCAAATGAAAAGCAGGCTTTCCTGTGGGCACACAGGACGCCAGATCAGACACAGGGGAGGAGCACACTCCAAATCTTTTGTACATAGACCCCTCACACGCAATGCCAGGAGATTCCCACTCCAGTGTAGAGGACACCCTGCAGGAAGAGAGACAGTGTCTAGAATAAACACGCATGTGCTGGCTTTCGGTAATATCAACCACTCCAAGTTTTTAGTCTGCTCTTCAAACAGCATATTTCTTACATCTGGCATGCAAAATACTGTAATAGTGAAGAACGTCCCATTTTGATTTAAATGAATGCATTTATTTCCAAATGGGAGACCGTAAGTTAAACAAACACATTTCTCTCTTTGCACATGAAAGCATTGTTTTGTCACAGATGTACAGTATAATACATTTATTTTCTCAATTGTTTTGTATTTGTAAGGCACTGCCAGTTATTTGGATGGGTTTGTAAGGATGAAGCAAATTGCTCTGTGGGGCTCTATTCAGGGAACATAATATTCCCACAAAAGCACCATAATTCTGCATGCAGCAACAGAAACTACCACGACATTGCAGCAGCTGGCAGGGTGGATAGAGTTAGCATTATCAAAACCAGCATGACAACTCTACTCCAAAACCCCCTTACATGCATAAATTAATGATGAATGTTCATTGATTAGCCCCCACCCAGACTCCAAGGAACCCTGCCTTCCCTCCAATATAACTCTGAACCTCACCACATGTTATTTATCAGTTCACAAGGCCGGGGGAGCAATTCAGTTTTTTCCTGAATCGCGTTGGCCTTGCCCAAGCCTCTTAAGCCCCACTTACATAAGCACACTGGGGAAGATTAGGGACTGTGCCACAGCCCCTAAACCATGGGGAACAGCCAAGAACACAGAATGGCATCAGTAATGTGCCAGGTGGTGCATTTTGAGAGGTCTGCCACACAGAAAGCTGGGAGGAAGAAGATCTTGCCAGGGATCACATCTACATTTCAGAAGTTAGATATAAACCCATCTGTACCTACCCTTCTGACCAAGTAACTCCTTTCTCCAGGCAAGCAGCATGGCATTACAAGCTGTCACAGGAACATTTCACATGACTGTTGTTTTCATCACAACTACAAAAGGCTGACGATACGAGCACACACAGCGGACATTGCTGCCCCAGTGTTCTAAGGCTTCCTCAGCCATTTGCCAGCTTCCTACACAGCTCCCTCTACCAGTTCCCACCTGGCACACTCCAGCTTCCTGACACTTGACCACAAAAGCCTTCCTACCCATCTTGAAGTCCTTCTGGTTACACAGAAACGTTTTGTTTGATTTTTTTTTAAAAAAAAAAAAAAGAGAGAAAGAGAGAGAGAAAGAAAATGTGTTCTCAATGCAGGCTGACTAACCCAAGTTAGTTAGCTCAGGTTAAAGCAGGAGTAAAGACAAAGCAGCTTGTCCTGGAGGCTCGAGTAGAACATAACATAGTAAGTCACATTTCAAGTCAGCTTGTCTGCTGTGATATTGAACCTGTGTGCAATGCCTTTAGCATATGCAGGTAGATAGGCAGGTTCACACTGAGCATCTAAGACAATAATAGCGATACACAGGCAGACTGACTACTTAGATCTGATAGGAAAGCCTCCTGCTCGACTCCTACCTCTCTCAAATATCCCTGCAGGTTCCTATGTCAGTTGATCTGACCTTTAACAAAAGGCACATCTTCACTTCGCGACTGGTTTCTGTGGGTCACCTGTGGAGATGCTTAAGTTCAGGCTTCATTTTGCATACTAATGACTCCTCTCAGCCTATGAATATGCTTTTGGGTGCTGCTTCTGTTATCATGTACAAGCCCAGCTTGAGCAAACCCTGCACAGCCTAGTTTATACAAGCAGGTGCACTGAAACCGAGCAACAGAGGAAAATCTGTGTCAGCAGGAATTTCAAGAAAGAAGCAGTGGAGGGGTGCCTTAAAGAAACAACCACCACTTGCTTTACACACGTTGTCTCCTACAGATGCAAGAGCTGGAAGTTCTGTGAAAAGCTCCAGCACTGATCAAGATGATAACTTTAAGGGCTGGTCTCTACTGGAATGCTTTATCCAGGTATAGAGAAGTTGTTTGGGATTCCGTGGCTCTTCTAAGCCCATCTGTCCATCACCTGTTTGTATGCAGCATCATTTACAGCTTTTCTTGATGCAGTAACAGCTCGTGACCTCAGAAAATTTACTACTTCTAGCACTGACAGAAAAAAAAAACAATGTGGAAGGGAATTTGGGCTGGAAAGAAATCTCAGCTTTCTAGATTTTTTTTTTCAGGATCATTTTAGTTTTGATCAGTCAGCTGTACTTGTGACAACCAGGAAAGAGCTGACTCAGTGAACATGCTGAGTGGTGATTACACACAGCAACCTAATGGCAGCAATGGTAATTTTGTGGTAACTTGTGTACCACTGCTGAACATCACTGGAAGAGACTGAAGAATAAGGAAGAGCCCTGCGATATATTGCTGTGCTCCCTACTAGACCAGCAGAAATCCTGCTGGCAGAGTCCTGAGGGAGTTTGCCTTTGCTGGAGCTGGGGGGCGGCAGAACAAGGCAGTACCACTGTAACAGAGCACAGCTCTTGCAAAACACTTCTCAGCTGAGCTCTCTAAGCTCTTTGCAAAGGTGAGTCAGATCATTATCCTTGTTTTGCACATCCCCATGTGATTTACCCAAAGTGACTTACCAAAACCAAGCCCATCTTATGTCCAGCCCACCTTTTTCCCATTCACAGCCTTCATTCATCAAACTACAACAACAGAAGGCAGTAGTCCCTGACCCCTGAAATGACAGCAAGCAAACCCCACGAAGAGCACGGGAGCTGGAATGATTCTCCTGCTGCTGGCTGCTACCCGAGTCAATTCTAGGGAAGCTGTTCTCACAAACAGCTGTGAGAGGCAAAAGCACAGGGCAGCCCAGGTGTGTCAGCATCCCTGCTGGGACTGGGAGGTGGTGCTGCTGCAGGGCCAGAACATACACACTGCGTGGCTGCGCTGATCCTGCGGCCAGCCACAGCAAAGAGACCCATTACACAGAAATAACTCCCACAGGAGCAAGCAAATTATCTGTGCATTTGCCAGCAAGGCGGGTGAGGGTATTGCAGCATCAAGTCAGCTAAAGGTATTCACCAAACTCAGTTACACCTAGACGCTGGGCTGGTGGGCAGCAAGGGAGAAGAGGCAGCCAGTGTGGCTGGCTGGAAGCACAAGAGCAGGTGAAACAGATTTACAAGAAGATTTGAAGTAGTAACTTCCCAGAATAAGGCATCTATTTCAATAAAATACACTGATATATGGCAATCAATAGGGATTGAAAACGTGTCAAGTTTTACAAAACACCACCCCATTTCAAAGTGGATCACTAAGAAACAAACAAACAAAAAGTGAAACTACTCACTGCAGTTAACACACTTGAAACCGAAGCTCTTTTATGTCTAGATTAAAACTATTACATGACTTTGGGTCCCAAATGAGCAAACGGCAAAGAAAACAAACCATTCGCACAACGCTGAATTCAGCACCAGTGTTTCAGTGGGTGACCACTAAGGGCCTCTCTTGCTTAATATGGGCCACAGCGAGGATTTTTCTCCCTCATGATGTTTTGTCATCCAAATTCATCCCTTCCCCCAGCTGCGCTACCTAACCATCCCACAGATGGTTAACCATCCCCCAGAACACCAAGCCACTACGGAACATCTCACATCTCCTCTCATCAGTCTTGAACAGAATGGTTAATAACGCAGTTTTCTGGGCTTTTATGTGCATGCAGTCCTGCACACAACCTTTCCTGGGCAAGCAGGACCAAGATGGAGCCACAGCAACGAACGCTGTTCCTGTCTGCATGGTCACGACACCTGTACATGCTTGATACACGTGCACATGGGCAAACATACCTCATCCTAGAGGCAAACACATTGTTGCTTTCTTGGGGGCTGCAGGCATCGGTGCAGTACCAGGTTTCATTGCATGGATTCCAGCCTTGCACATTGAGACGCATGGACAGCAAATGAAAATGCCGGCGGTTACAAAACATGAACTAAAAGTAACTAGTAGGTAATTATGGAGGGATGTGTCTGTGTGGCTAAGCTCCAACTTCAACAGAGGGAAGGGCTCTGCCTATTGAGTGAGTCCTCAGCAGCTTTTCCTTCCAGCCCTTGGGGCTCCCTGTGAGTTACTGGCCAGAGCCACAGTGGCTCAGCTCACAAGAGCTGCTGAGCTCACACCCCCAGGGAACAGGGCTCCAGTCCCCCACAGCCAAGAGAAGTTTCCTGGCCGTGGACACGCTCCAAGGACACAGTGCTTCATCAGCCTTTTTATTACAGCAACTGAACCGAATACTAGCAACATTCCAGTCCCAGCCATACCACAGAAGCTTCAGAGACACCATGCCATAACCAAACAAGGGCTGCTGAAGTCACACAAGAGTTTTATAGTGCCCCATCCCTTTGGTCATCCGTGAATCCAAACTGTCCATAGCCTGAGTGGCCCCATGTAGGAATTAAGTCAGCACTTCCTCTGCAGAACAAGAATTTGGCGAACAAGATTTTTAAATGAGGACGATGTTTCTTAATTGGAGACCAGATATCATCTAAAACCAGCAGAAGTATGCCAGACTGTAGCATTATCACAAGATAAATAAATACACAGTTGGGCATTTTCTACTGTACCTCTTCAGTAGGCAAGGCTACCCACATTCCTCCATACTTATTTTATTTCTGTTATTTGCTATAGAGACTGAGTTTTCATTCACTTTCCTGCTTGTCCTACTCCTCATTTTTATTTGTTTTTCTTCTTTTTCTATCCCTCTCCCAAGTCCAATGCTCTACTACTGTCCTCATCCCTTCCAATGGAGCTAAACAGTAAACACATGCTGATCTGTCTATGCCATATCATTTCTCACTACAATTTTCTCTGATCAGATTTGTTAGCCCCATAAAATAGTCACTAAAAGGTTTCCAATGACAAGCAGGACTTGGGCCTCTGAAAAACCTCACCTCACCGGATCAGGTGCCAGATCGCATGAACAAGTTAAAGCAATGGGTTTGATGGGGAACAGATGATTATTTGCCAGTGCTCAGCAGTAAAGCATCTGCTCATCTGGTCATGGGCTTTTCTGTGCCACTGCAGCAGCACCTTCACATCCCTGACTGTGCTAGAGCACCAGCGGAGTAATTCCCCAGGTCTGCAGGACATCTGAAGACATTTCTGAAGACCAGATAAGAGGAAGCTGAAAAGTTCAGTTTCAGAACCGCATGTGTTTCTGAAACAATAAACGTTTTGAGTGATCAGCATTTCAAGGCAGTGAAACAAATGAGTGTTTCCATTCCCAGGGGAAGTAGGAGGCAAGCAAGCTCCACTCCTCTATTCCGTGGCACACAGGAAATCTGAGTGATTGATGGCAGCAGAGTAGGGAAATGCACATTCAGCTTACATTTCCAATGTAAATGACTTGCCACCTCACCCTCCTGCTTCCCGTTCCTTCACACACTCCCCCTACTCAGGCTGGTATCTGTAGTACGTGTGAATCAGGGAGGAAGAAAGAAAAAAGGGCAATCTTTGTTAGACTGCTTCCTGCCGCCCCCCACCCCCCCCACCCCCCCCAGTTTAAACGAGCAAAGATAACATGCAAAACCAAAGGTCAAATAGCTGTTCAGGACTGAACTTTCTGCCCACAGACCCAGCACGGTGCCAGAGAGATGGACTAAGGAATCCTGCAGCGCTGCTCCCAGACCCCGCTAGAAGCCAGCCATCTGTGTCAGGTGCAGGTGGCGAACCCCTGCTCTTACAGAATTTCTCCTTGTATTACAAAGGTCAAAGCAGTAAGCAAAGAGGCTTTTTAAAATGCTGCGCACTGTTTGAGGGATCTGTCTGGTTCACAGGGACACCGAGACACAGCGATTTCCAAGGCAAGCGAACAAACCCAGAGGCACGCGAAGCACACCCGCTGGCAGCAGGCCTGCCCCTGCTCTTTCCCAGGCAGCTCAGTGAGAGGGGCTTATTTTTACAAAGCAGGCTCCAAGATCTTAAAGAACCAATGTTGTCGTGGTGCCCTAAACCAACGTGTATGTGACCTACTCGTTCCCAGCCTGCCCCCTGACCTCTTCCCACAGCATTCTCCAAAGGCATCACGTGAAAAATAGTCCTTCTCAGCTCTCCTGAGGCTTAGGAGACAGCATCATTCTGTGCTTACAAACAGTCCCAGCTAGGCCAAAATGCCATTCCAGCAGCAGGGGTCCCGGGATTTGTAAGCCTGTCACAAGGAACTGGAGGGAGAGGGTGCAGGGGAGAGGCAGCACATGCTGCCGAGGAAAGTGGGAAGCAAAGGTCGGGCAGCTGGGACGCGAGCTGAGCTCCGTGAAAACCCCATAGCTGAGACAGGGTGTACCCACACACCCCAGAGGCTACATGGAATCTCTTTGTGCCTCCTTCCACATTACAGAGAGCCCGTGAGTCCTCTGAGTGTGAATGCCATGTACTGCATCGACCCTTCAGCCTAATCCCCCTGATCTCTCCCTCCTTCTCTCACCTTGCACATCCACTAGCACACCAGCATCCATCCTGGAGGTGAACTGACAGCCCAGGTGGACGTGGGGAACTCAAACAGACTGAAGAGGGACAGCCCTTGAGCCTCAGTGCTAGTTAGTTGTTGACTCTTCAGGATCTGAAGACAAAATAGCAGCTGGACAACAAATACCTACAGGACTATCCCTGTCAGTTCCCTCCGGTGTCTCACACCATCCCTGGCGCACTCCTGCCTTTTGTTAAAAGGCTGAGAAAGCTTCAACTGTTCCTATTTTTTTGTGTTTCCTCACCTCTCCAGATCTAGTTTCCCTTGGCAAGGGCTGCACACACTTCTTGAACAGCTTCTTTCCGGCATCCATAACTTTATTCCTCTGACTTCAACCCATTCTTCGTTTTTCCTGTATTTGTTCCTTCGTCCTCCTGGCTCTGTTCTCCTATCCCTACCACAGGCTACAGGCAAGGCCTTCAGCTGGGCAACCCACAGCAAAGGCAGTCTGAAGACTAATTACCATATTCCCTTGTTTCCACTACTACTATTACCATTAAGAGACACACACAAAGAAGAGATAAGCTGCTTGTTATCATCTCCTAGCAGTCTACTAGCACACCATCGCCTCCCCAGACTGTGCATGGAGCTTCTCTGCTGCTCAGGTTTGTGCACTGACCCTGCAGGTTGGAGACATCCCCAAGCCTGGTCCGACACTGCCCAGCCATCCCAACAGGGCACTCACAGGTGGGCCAGCCCTCCCTTCGCCGTTCCCTGTTCCCAAAGCTGTGCTGCGTCCCTCCTATCCTCATCTTTAGGGCACTGTCCCATCATTCAGCATTCCCTGCCTCCTGCCATCCCCACTCTCTGCCCATCTCCTTCCACTGTGCTCCTCACCTCTCCTTTTCCCAGCCTCGCCAAAGCATGCTGCCCTCCAGCCACACACCACCTTCCCTCCAGCTCCAGCACTCTAGTCTGGGTCACATACTCCACAGTACAGCCCAGCAGCCAAGGAAAATTATTTTTATACCTGAACATGTGGAATGGTGCTAGCTGTAGCCAGGCGGGTTTGTGCTTGGCCAGTTCTTACATGGTAACAGGGACATCGCGCTCTCGCAGGGCAATAATTTCAGTCCCAACAAGGAAACTGGATAATTACAGAGAAAAGCAGCAGGCACTTCAATCATTCCTACTGTGTCAGGTCTTTTAAAATGTCATTGAAAAGAAATGGTGGGATAATGAAGGCCTTGACTTAGCTTCAAAGCACCTGAACAGGACAGCCAAGGGGAAGAACAAGGTTAGGAGGGCTGCATCATCCTTCCTGGTTCACGGGGACGGACCCTAGAGGGTGTGAGATCTAGGACAGGATGGTATGATCATAGGATGGCATAAAATAGAAATACAGTCATGTGAATTCTTTTGCTGTAGATGTGTCCAATTTAACAACAAACCTCCTGACTTTACCTTGGTTGATCTTGTTCATTTTCTATTTCACTTGTGGCTCTTCTTCACCATTCTCCCTTTTATATAGCATCAGAAAAGCATTAACTCATGACTTTGTTCCATTCCACTGACGTAACTGCTTAAATATCCTTCCTGATGTCTTGACATATATCACTTGGACAGACTAAACCATGGAAACTGGAGGCGTTTTTAAGAAGCAGAAAATACGTGGACAACTCTTCTGTTATTTCAACAATATGAAGACTCAACGCTTCTGTAACTCTGCCAGCAAATGCAGGAAAATACGTGCTTACACTGCACACACATAAAACTGAGCACACTGCTTTTTAGACATAAAACACACTTAGTACATGCTGTGCACACATGCCATAAACCCCACCCTCACAAACACACACAGCACATAAGGTAGGTACAGGTTGTTTTCAGTGCAAAGTACATCTTGTTTCTATAGACAAGGGCATGTGTACTGAGGGAGTATACATACACTGAGCATGCAAAGAACACACGCATTCATTCTATGTAATGAAGATCTAGGTCTACCAAATCAAGAACTGCACCCCATTTAGAATAGCCATTTAGTACAGCCATTTAGAATAAAATTGATGTTAGCCAATGTACAATTGCTGTGGATGGAAATAATGTATCTGATGCACTCAAAAAACCACCCTTAATTTTTCAGTCCAGAAAACAGGAAAATAGAACAATCAAATGGAGTGACACACATATACGCTGTATGTGTACAAAATGTACACTGGTGAAAGCACACCACCATAAGCAAACACAGCATTCCCAAAAGACTTATCCATACAATAATGTGCTCAAATGCACACAGGCAGATCCTTAACCATATGTTCCCCTGCAAATATGTATCAGAAGAGCAAACACCCATTGCACATGAGGAGCCTAAAATGCACCCTGCAGAAATGAGAAACACACTACACGAATACAACTCATGCGTAGAAGTTTTATATGCACTCCATAGAAAATCCTGTATCTTAAATGAATGCTGCATTTCATAAGCCTAACGCACTGGGGGTTGCATCTTACCCTGTAGTTCAGAGCACACCACAGCATACAGAACAGTGGGCCTGAGGTCACCACTAGCCCCCCAGGTAGGTTTGATACCTGTAGTTCATAAACCATGCGTATAATTTAATCTTCTCCCAGAGTAAGCGCCTGCATTGCTGGATGTAAATCCCCAGAGCTAGCCTACACCTACATAAGCTCCCATGTCAGGACAGCCATGCTGCTGCACCAGCCAAGAGACCATTTGGAGGTGCATTTGCAATTCTCCCACTCTTTCCCCTGACTCAGGGACTGAGGATTCCAGCTTATGGGGGACTGAACTACTGCAACCTTCAAACGGGCGTCCTAACCACCCCTGTGCCCTCCAGTCTCACTACCTAGACAACTACAGCGGAAGGCATCAGTCACAACTTCAGCTGTAGCTTGAGTCACAATCTGAGCAATGAAGCAACTGCAGGAGGTAGAGGAGAAAGGCATTTTACTCCCCTATACTGCCCAGACAAAGCCTCTGATAATTTTACAGTCAGATGATCAAGTATCTAAACAGAAACAAATGCACCTAATGAAACGCACCAGTGGGCAACGCCAGCCCAGCCAGGCAGGGCTCCAATACTAATCAAAAGCACGAGGCAGAATGTACTGCTGCATGCCTGGGCACCCCAAGGCCTAGAGACAGTCTTCCACTACAGAAAAACGTGCACACAGTTTTATGAGGAGGCACCTTACCCACACGTCAGCCCTATTGCACAGTTTCTGCCCTAACTACTCACTCACTACAGGCTAACGGTGAAACCCCAGGACCCCACTGCTGGCCAGGCTCTGGCGTGCAGCTTTAGCACCAGGCTCAGCATCAGCTGCTTCCCATTCCAGACCCACTTCAGCTAAATACACCCTGTGCCAGGTGATTCATCTCATCTGGTGCAGACTATTTAAAAGTGTCTGGCCTAAAGTCA
>JAVJGJ010000060.1:2886069-2901994 GCA_035590215.1 Microhierax caerulescens
GAAGCAGAGGACTGACAGCAATAGCTACTGCTCTCAGAAGAGGTCAGGAACCATGGTGAGCACACCTAGACAGAGAAGTCAGGTATCTCTGTAAGCTCTAATGATAATCCTCCAGCCTAACAGATGGTCTCCCTGTAGTTCCAAAGCATCCGTTCCAGATGCCTAACAAGCATGTGACAGATGTGTTTGCTCTCTCCCAAGTTCATCAAGAATTTCCCGTACTGAGAACAGCTACCCAAATAACCTTAGACTCTCAAGGCAAAATTGTATCATCAGTTCCACCTGCACCTCCACCACTTCAGTCAACACATTCAAGGGTGCACAGGAGATCAAAATTCTGCTCAAGTCCCAGATTATCAGAGCCTGCACGTGACAATGGCTAGGTCTTCAAAGTGTTCTGAAAGAAATTAACTGAAGGGTACAGATATATTAAACAACATACTGGTTTTGCAAAATCCTCCCGTCAGAGAGCTTATTCAGACAGATGGGAAGGTTGTCCTCTGTGTAAGGCTCTGTTCTAGAAGCTCAGAGATGAAAAACAAAATGTAAATCCAACAAGTGAATATTCATAGGATGAAAACTTCACAAGACTATTTTAAATTTAGAAGCCTTTGCTTGAGAACATACCTCCCAAAACCAGACATTTAAACTAGTAAACCATCCAGACTGACACTAGCTCTGAACCTTCTCATCACAGAAGCTCAAACAACTTCTCCTGGGAGATCTGGACCTGACAGAAATGTTCCCCTCACGGGCAGGAACTGAGCCAGCTCTAGATCTACCACTGAAGCCTAAATCTGATTTGTTTTATCCTGTTCTCTCCTCTTCTCCCAACCTCAGACCAGGTTAACAAAACAAGATTTCTCACCTGTGACTTCCTCCTTGTGTTGAAAGAAAAAGGTGGGAAAAGGCCATTTTGACTGACTACTTTTATTCTGCAGACAGCTCCATCCTCCCCGCATGATGACCAGCTCCTAAGCACAGTGCGAGTTTCCCGGCAGTACCACTCTTTCCTTAGCTGAAACAGTATTCGGCATCCATCCCTCCTCCGTTAAACCCCTTCTAGCAGCCTGTCATTTGTTTTAAATCTTCAAAAACACACTTCACTCTGATCTGAGTGGGGAGCAAGACTGAAATTCAGAAGAGACTCAAGCAGTCCAGCGAAAAGAAGATCTAGATTGTGGAGAGTGGATCTTCAGAAACAAATTTTTTTGTGATGGCTTTATATACTATGCAGTCTCTGTCGACAATGAACCCAGACAGGGCTCATTAGTACAGTTAAAAATCAGTTTCTAAACTGATACAGTTATATTACATAAGACTGTATGGAAATTGATTTTAATATCAAGTCATTTTATGATATAGATCAGATATGATATAGATTGGATTATGATATATCGGATCATTTTTATGATATAAAAATATCACAAGCCTACCTTAAATAATAATTAAAAATAATTAAAAAGCCAACAAGAAATTACTATTTCCAATCCCTAATCCTTGTAACCATATCCAAAACTATCACTGGAGGTAAATGATTTAGCAGAACAATGCTATAGATTCCTATTCAGATCACAGTGGTATTTCCTGGACACTGCTGACACACAGGCTAAGACACAGCCCCTTTTTTTCAGGCAATCTTTTCTCTCAGTCTAAATGGATGATATTTACTCATTTCACTTGCAAAATGAAGAACCGAAGCAAAGAAAAACAAATGACCTGCCCAAGAATTCCGTCTACATCAGTTCTTTTATCATCCTCATTACTAAAGTACCCGAGCACCTTTCACTAGGACATTGACCAGACCACAAGACAGAAATAGTATGTGTCGCACAGAGAAAGTCTGTCTCAGAGCCTGGGAACTGAACTTCGATTATCTGGATCCAGGCTCAGTCCCTCCACCTCACCCCAAGGACACCTTCCTCTCAACAGATACCCTGTGATGTGAAAAAGCCTTGGCTCTGGATAGGGAAATAGTGGATTCAGGCAATGTACTATTAGAGAACTTCAGAATCGACTTGAAATTTCCTATCATTAAAAAAAAGTAGCAGCAGTGATGAAAAGCAACAAGTGTTTCTAAGTGACAGGACTGACATTTCTGTAATCTGAAACTCTCATTGCTAGGATTTTAAAGTACTGATATTTTATAGCCAAATTGGGACCCAGCTAGTTAAGTATCAATAACATGAGAACATCAGCAGAGAAACAGTGACCCCATTATATGTGAAAGAGCTCTGATATTTTAGCTGAAGAAATGTACGCGGTTTTCAGTCTTGTAATGCATGGCAGGAGTTCCCCTTTGATTTTTCTTCAGAGAAGCACCATGCAGATTTGCCTGTGAAGCTGTATTGCAGGACTGGGGATACTGGATGAGCCTAGGAAAAGCTGCAGAGCCAGTTGCATGACTACAGATGAAATCCTGGCTCCAGCAAATTCAGTGACTAAATTTTCATTAATTTCAAGGGGGCCCAAACTTTCTTCTGAAGCTTTGGCTCTACAAAACAGTTGATCTAGTTGTGAAGTATCTACTACTAGATCAAAAATGTCAAAACCACACGACAACTGAACTGAGACAAACCGACCTGATACATCTTATTAGTTCGGGGAATAGATGTGCTCCAGAAGAGTTTCTGATGAAGTTAGTGCTGTCTGTCCTCTATAACCAGCATAAACGCCACAGAATGTATTCAGGCTAGTTCAACAGAAACGACATTGTGTGTCTCGTTCATATTGAACACATATACCTAGTCATTTAGCAACATCCAAATGGTTTTTAATGTTCATAAAACTGTTGTCTGTACTCTTACCATGAAGTAAGACCACCTATGTAAGAGGACTAAACAATTCAGCTTTGTGCCCTAACGCATGGATGCTGACCTATGCCATTCTCCCTTGCAGAACAGCTGCATCTGAAAAGTCTTTATAGAAGTGTCACACTGCACAGTTAGTGAACTTGAACTTTGTCCTTTCTTTGATTTCCCCCTCTGTTTTTGTCCTACTGGTGCTTCAGCATTAGAAGAACCCAATTCTTTAACATTATCGTCTTCGGCTTGTAATTCACTGTAGGTTCTGCTACATCATTGAACTCAACTACCTATTTGGTAGTTGATATTATTTGGTATTTATTGTTGATAATATTTGGTATTTAGTAAATAGCCTTATTAGCAAAAACTGACTTCAGAATCCAGCATTGTTCTTACTCTTAGCAGTAAAGACAAGCACATCTGGCACGATCTCTTCTTGTTGTATGGGACTGAATCAGGACAAAACAAGGCAGGAAAGGCAGAGTGTGATAAACCTTGGTAGATACTAGTCTACAGCACAGTTTAACTAAAAACTGAATGCCTAGACAGCACTTGTCCATGAAATACCATGTAACACTGAGCATTGCTGGTCGGTACCAAAGCAACACCGCATCTGTGTAACAGTTGCTTGCTAAAGAGTATCTTGGAATTCCTTCTGCAGTCATTGACATGAAAAGAGGAAGTTATACACCATCAAAAGGATTCAGAAAGATAAAGCACCAAATGAATGACTCCATACAAGCCAGAGAGCAAAGTCCAGCAGCGAAGGGTCACAAGGGAGGCCAGGACTGAAGGTGAGAAGGAACAAAGATTAAGTCAGAGTTGGGATATATTGAGGAAGATGTAGAGACCAAATTCTGCCTGCGGTTATGTCCATGACAACCTGCAGAAATGAAAAGGCTGCGTTAGTCCAAGGTGGGCTACCAGATTAGGAAACAGACCAAGTGCAGTACATATAGATCTGTTTCCAGAAAGAGGGCAGACAACCCTCAAGCTCAAAGCAGGACTACCAGGAAGAGAGATGCAAAAGGTGCGATGAGAAAATATAAAAACAGAAAAATAAGGCAAGCATGTCCAGGCATCATTGCCAAGCTCAGCAGGTATGTTACAGAGTATACCTACACTTCATCTGGCTTCAAATTGCTTCTTTTGCAGGCAATAAAATTACTGCAGAAATCCCAGAGAATAAACTGAGTTAACACCCCATTAAATACAACAGACTTTCAATTCAAGGTAAGGACGTGCCCAGATTAAGCTATCCCTGTACAAACTGGCCCATGGGTAATATACATCAGTTCTACTGACTTATGGTCTTTAAAAAAAAAAAAAAGAAAGAAAGAAAAAAGAAAATGAAAAGGAAAAGAACCTAAGATGCTTGGCAGTGAATTCCATTAGGAGGAATTTCTACAAGGTAAGAAACGATATGTTCTTTGAAGCATGCTTAAACAGCACAACATATTCTTCCATAAACATTCTTTCTGCAGTTGAACACATACCCCAAGGTAAAAAGCCAGACAGCATTCGTTATTTTGTGCATTTTCTTTTATCAGTAACGTGATCTTGCCCCTTGCCCCCCTTCCCCTCCCACCCCCAATTAAGCAGTCTTGATTTTATACCTTCAGTTTGTTTTGTCAGCATCTAGCTGGAAACTGGTACCAGAGGGAATGGCACTGTTGCTGGATTGAGTTGTTGCCCCCATTTCAAAGAAAACAAGATAATATAAAACACTTATTTCCATAGTTTTGCCTTTTCTAAACACTTCAGTTGCAGCAGTTGTGGACCTCTTCCAAATTCACTACTCCCCCCAGTGACATTTGTAGAGGAAAAAAAACTTTATAGGAAAAATCTTTGTCAGCAGAGGCACTTAGTCAATCGTAGCTGGTTTTAAGCTGCAACAGCTTAGCACAAAGGAAGAGGGAAAGAGAGGGACAGAAAAGCAGGACAGGAAAACATACAGATAAGGGCAACAGCATGAATTCAGGCGCTGGATTTAGATTTTCATGTATTTACTGACAACTTTAGATGCTGTAAAGGGGATGTCTTTCCATAGTCTGTCCTCCCACATCATTTCAGTGTACGGTTCCACAAAACAGTAAACCAGAATGCAAGCAAGATACCTCCAGAAAGGAGTTCCTGCTCCCCCCTTCTCTCCTCTCTGATCCTCTGCTCACTTTGCATGAACCCCAGTGCTTGCCAGATCTCTACATGAGTCTAGCCAATTCACAAAATTCAGAAAACTTTCAGCAAGAGAAAAGCTGGCTAATTTTCTACTATTTTGATGAGTTAGTGAAGGCTCACAGTTAGGCAGGGATGTCCTTAGCTGGAGTAAGATCATAGTGAAACAGCTACCACCAGAGAGCTGGCAGTGCTGCTCAAGTGCGAAGCTGTTGCAGGCTCCCCAAACGAAAATCAGCACTGCAAAGATACAGTATCATGTAAAGTAAACTATATAAACTATACCAACAAAGCTTTTGTTACATGGATTTACGTATTCACAGCTCCTGCTAGTTAGAAAGCTAGAAAAGAAGTCAGCTGTGCTGATTTTGCATATCAGCCAACACACAGAATCAGCTTTAGCCAACTAGAAACCTTTATCACAGCCGTTCCTTGCCATCAGAACAACAACTTCAAAGACATGCAAACTAAATTTATGTTTTATTTGTCAAGCGAGCATCCCCTTGTAACACAAGAGTGCTTGCTATACCGCTTCCAGCCCGAACAGCCCTCAAAGTACGGTAGGAAAAGGATAATGTATCTGCATGAAACCAGAAAGTAAAATAATTGTCAAAAAAAACCTAACAAAACCACAGAAACCCAAGAAATTACCATCTACTTGGAACAAAACCAGGGGATTAACAATTTTCCAGACAGAAGCACTCCAGCTCTGGCTCCCACTAAGGCTTTTTCTCATTCAGCGATACCAAGATTTATCACTAGAGGGCACTGCCTCCCCCAGCAGAAAATGAGTTCCGCTCCTTGGGGGACAGGTACTTCAGGCATCTGGAAACGCACATGTACCACATCACTTGAAGTCCTGAAACCAGCGTGCAGCTGGAACTCTTATTTTCAAATTTGCTGTGTTTTCTGCTCAAAACCACTTGAAGAACGTATGGAATTTGTAGGTCTGAATTCAAACTTAATAAGGCTAAAAACTCAACCGTTTCTGCGCTGGCAGTAGGTGAGTGTTAACCTCAAAACTAAATGCAAGTTCTATTCCTGTATCCTCTTATCCGGGCTGTCCTTATCCTGTGAAGTCCCTTAGCACATTTTTAATAGGGTGAGGGTAGAAGGTAATTCTTACTTACCTTTTTTCAGAAAATAACGTGTTGTAAATAGAATTTGACCGTACATTTACATATGCCAGGGCCACTCATTATTAATGCTAGCAAGCAGAAAAAAAAATGACACCTTTCCCTCCTGCATATCAAGTTCATAGCATGTGCTTGAGAGCCACAGGCTGGCACACAGCTAGATTTCTTCCACAGGAGCTACAGGAGCAGATGCCCTACTTCTGTAAAGAAACTGCAATCTTCTGAGCACAATGCCAACACCCTCCGTAACCCATACTTGCACACAAGAAAAACAGCACGTGTATTGCTGTTTCAGAGCATATACAACATTCACACTAAAAATCATGCAGTCTTTTCCGGGAAAGCTGTTAGATTAATTTTCCAGAGCTTTTCACTCTCCTGGGCTCAGCCATCCGGCTGGCTTGCACTTCTAACAAACTTCCTGCATCTTTTTCCCCCAGTTCAAGCAGTTTATTTCTCTTCCTCCAATATTAAAGAAACAAAAACCACTTGGGCAGGAATTTGAAGAGTCATGGAAGAAAAGAAACTTCCTCTGAGATGAATTAGAATACTAATACAGTTGTTAACATCCATTTTGAAGGGTGAGGGGTTGAAACAGTATGTTTATAAGCCTAAGCTTTCAGCTTGGGATTTCTCTGCAAGCATCCTGGACTTAAGCAATATTATTTCACATAAATTAGATGAGGGAATTCTCTCTTGGCTAACACTGGAACAGATTTAATAAAACTAAAACTGCCAATATGAGACAGAAAGAGAAATCCCACGGTACTATTATTCCAGAATGAAAACTAGACCTCTTTTTGATTCCCAGACAGCAAGGTATTCAGTTGATGTGGGTATCATTCTTCTATACAATTCAGGAAAGCCTGATGGACATCTAGCAACCAAGAATTTGTACAGCCAGAACTCTTTATATGTAAGTACTTAGAATCCAAATTTATAAATAAAAAGATCAGATGAACTTCAGTGCACAGACACACTTCTAGGGGAAAGTAAGAATGCCCTTCTCCTTCCACAGCATGAACAACCAAAGCTACAAACCTGTAAACAGCAGTATTTAACAACTCTAGGAGATGAACCATTTCATCAACAGGAAAAGAGAAAGCCTAGGATCTGAAAGTCCTCTTATATCTCAGAATAACATATACCTCGTTATGATTTAATATCAACAAGACCAAATTTTTAAACCATGCTGAAAGCACAAGCACAGGGACAGCTATGGAGGCAGGGGAAAGTAGCACCAGAACTCTGTTGCCAGGTCTCAGCAGATATGCACACAAAGACTGAATTCTAACAAATTGCTTAAATATTTAACTGCAATAGGCCCCTTCAGAGTCCCACTGTACTACCCACTTGTCACAATAAAAAGAGAGTATGCTCTCCTCCCCTGGGCATGCAAGCTAGGGCAGAAGTTTCGCTACCTAGAACCGTTTCTATTATCAGTGAATTATCTACATATACTTACAGAGAAGGATGGGGGCTTAATTTCTGATGACCCAATCCTGGATATAAAGACACAGCATGAAGGAGATGAAGGAAAACCAGTGTTCTAAACAGGAAAACATAGCTAGTTAGCAACACACAATGGCTTCAAATCCCATCAATGGGTTATCTAGGCACACTGTTTTCAGTACTTTCTTAAATGCATTCCCATTAAATAAGTATTTCCAGATATTTTTTGAATACATGCTTCCTTGAAATTTTTGTTTGAAGATGTGTGCTCCATTATTTTTTCTATTTCTATAGCACTGACGTGGCAAGTAATGTGGGGGGTCAACTTCTGTGAGTTTCAGACTAGTCAGCTCAGTGGAACCATTCACAAGTAGAAAGCTGACCTCACACTTAAGCACCTCAGGATCATGCCCCAGCACATTCTCAGCTCTGCTGGGCTACAAATGCCAACATCCAAGCTTCTCATCCTTCCCCAGCACCCCACCAGCCCCTCCCTAAGATCTTTCCCCCCCCATCCCACAATTACCTTTGTCCTACTTCCAACTGCTTTTCTGTGGACTGCTGCACCTTATCAGCTCGTCTTCTCTTGCAGCCAGAACTTCCTCACTCGAATGTTTTCCAGCCGCATCGTCTGGCCATATGTCCATCTGTACCTTCCTTGCTAACATACCAGGCCCTCCTTCTCAAGGTTAGTAGTTATTGTATTTCTTAAGCATTGCTAAACATTTCAAGTTTTGAGCACATATTTATGCATCGGTGACTTTAACCTGCAATAGTTCCCCCCTTTGAGACTTCTTTGGGAGTCTCACTTAAATTGCACAATCCCGATGACATTTTTGACTCTCAAGTATGCACAACTCGGTACAACACGACAGGAATAAAGGTAGGCATTGGATCATGATATAGCACAAAATATATTTAACAACCACGACTATAACCGTTACAAATAATTTGTTTACCTAAGTCAGGTTTGGTAGCCATGAAGTCAACCAACTCCACCACGACGAAGAGGACTCCTTTTGCCTTTCCTACTCTCCCACTGCCCTCTCAATGAGTTTATCCCTTTCTGCTGTGTCTCAAATCCATCATTTACAGATGTACAACATTCTTGTCCTAGAAGAGCGTAAGATGCTCCTTGACTAGCTCGCACATAATTAGGGCCATATGATTTTGTATGTTCGCTATTCTATTTTGGGCCATTTCATACGATGTACGATTCAATACTTTAATGGTACCGGTAGCTACTTCCTCTAGCAAACTGCAGAGTAGATTTATCTTAGTTCCATAGGACACAGCTGCATGCGTAGGGCATAGTGTAAAAAAGAACCTTTGCCCTTCTGATACCACAGGCCTGTTTTTCAAATTTACCTCTCTCCTCCAGTGTGGTTGTCCTGTTGGGAGCTGCTGTAATACTCTAAATGGAGGCATCAATAAGCCTAGATAGCAAGACCTGTACCATCCCCCAGGCAACCATCAATACACCTTTTTCCCACAAATCCAATATGTACCATTAAAGTTACCTTCCCAAGCTATTGTATTATTTTGTAACAGACCCCAAATAGAGTTTGAAAGCCATCAGGTTCTGCTTGATGTTCCATTCGAAAAGATGAATGGTACAGGGGCGTTGTGTGTAGAAGAAATGTAATACCTACATTTACTATTTCCAGCTTGAAAACATGGTGTGGAAGTATTCTTTGTCATATTGCAACAGAGCAATCAGTCTTTCGCTTTTCCTAAATTGATGCCTTTTGGTCTCTCCCCTATTCTTAAGGATATCTTTGCATAGGCCAACCTCTTGAGATCACACTATTATCTTTCTCTAACGTACAATTAGAAGCTCGTAAGTCCACCCTGGTAATATTTTCTTGGTGTAGTATCATTAAGTTATCCTACTTCATTAAGACAGAGTATTCTGGCTGTCCTAGAGGAATAGGGTCATAGGAGAATCCTGTTCCCCCTAACATGACCTGTGAACACATCCAGCAATTTGTTACATTGAGTTTCTCGGCTAATTATATCTTCGCTTCCTCGTAAAGGTTGTCATGACTAGTCCCCTGACGTGCTAACCAGTTGGTGAACATCATGGCTATCCCAACCAAAACACTTCCAGTTTGTCGACTAACTTTCACATTGATTTTTTTATTTTTATCTGCAGAAGATCTTTTATCTGCCAAAATGTCCTTCCACTGAGGATCTTCTCTCAGCAGCACTGATGCTGGTTTTACTTCAGTGTAACGATTCCAGGATTCGATTCCTCCTACCTTGATTGCAGTGCAGGTTGTCAGAAGTACCTGAAAGGGTCCTTTCTGTTTTTCTTGCAGAGGTTTGGAGTCCCACGGTTTTATACATACAAAGTCTCCTGGTTGATACTGATGGATAGGAGTGTCCAATGTGAGCGGCCCTGTCAAAACAATGTGTTGTTGGAGAGCCACAAGGATTTTCCCTAGAGAAATCAGATCTAACTTTAAATCTGTTTTTCCCTTTACATGTACTTCCCCTGGAATCAGTGGCACTTGGTATGGTTTTCCACAGAACACCTCTTAAAAGCTAATTTTACTCCTTGACATTGGTTGTATTCTGATTCTCAAAAGGGCTAGTGGGAGGACTCGTGGCCACTTTAAAGAAGTTTCTTGACATATTTTACTAATCTGCTGTTTCAGGGTTTGATTCATTCTTTCTACCTTCCTGCTTGACTGAGGCCTCCATGGGGTGTGTAAATCCCACTTGATACCACGGGTTTTACTTAACTGCTGGACAAAATCTGCCACAAACTGCAGGCCCAGATCAGGGGACATTCCCATCAGTACCGCAAACTTTGGTATTATTGCTTTGAGTGATAGCTTAGTGACTTCCCTGGCTTTGATGGTGCAACAGGCGAAAGCTTCCAGCCACCCTCAGGAGGTGTCAACCGATACCAGGAGATATTTAAGCAGGCAGCCTGGAGACAGCCAATGCCCCCCCCCATTTTGCTCCAAGACAGAAATCACCATATGCAGAACATACATCATGATTCTTTGTCCTATTGTTGATTTTCTAACTTCTTGGATTAAAAGAACAGTTACAGCTACAGCACACAAACATCCTGGCCATCCTTTACTTACATTGTCCAACTGTTTGGAGAAATACCCCACAGCTCTTCTCTCTATGTTCCCAGTTGTTGAGTCAGCACACGAGGGCAAGGTGGTGTTGCTCATATACAAATAGTTCAAAATACTTAGAGAAATTGGGCAGCCTCAATGCAGATGCTGACATCAGAGCCTTTTTTAAGCCCTTAAAAGCTATTTGGCATTCAGGGGTCCATAGCAGCTGGTTCTCTTTTGACCCCTTCAAGGTTTCATAAAGGGGTTTTACCAACAGTCTGTAGTTGAGAAACTACAGTCTGCACCACTCAACCATAACCAAACACGCTCTGAGTTCCCGTACAGTCCTTGCTCCCAGAGTTTGGCAGATCGCTTCTTTCCTGCTGGCTCCTGGTCTCCATTGTCCTTGTGAAATCTCAAAACCAAAATAAACCACAGTCTCTTTTCCCACCTGAGCTTTGCTTTTTGATTCACGACATCCTCCTTGTCCTAAGAAACTCAACAGGCGTACAGGAACTGCATGCACTCTCCCCGAGTCTCTGCAGCCAACAAAATGTCACCTACATACTGCAGTATTGCTCCTTCGGGGTTTTCCTTCTTCCCTAATTCCAGCTCTTTTGCCAACTGGTTGCCAAATATTGTTGGACTGGTTTTGAACTCTTGAGGTAGCACCGTCCAGGTAAGTTGTGCTTTGCGTCCAGTGGTGGGGCTTTCCCATTCAAAGGCGAATCTTGCCTGCCTCTTTGTCTAGGGGTACGCAGGAAAAAAGCATCCTTTAGATCAAGTACAGTAAACCATTGATGCTTTCTCTTCAAGCATGTCAGCAAGCTATATGGGTTAGGCACTACTGGGTGGGTATCTTGAACAATCTGATTCACAGCTCTTAAATCCTGAACTAATCTACACTCCATGCCATTTTGCTTTTTCGCTGGCAGTATCAGGGTGTTATATTGATTCACACTCTATCCAACAATCTGTAATTCAAAAATTTCATTATTAATTCTTCCAATCCCTTTCTAGCCTCCCACCTAATAGGATACTGGTTTTGTCTTACTGGTTTAGGTCCAGATTTTAGAACAACTTTTGCTGGTTCTGCCAATTTAGACCAATCTGGGATTCCACTAGCCCATACCAAAGGTGTTACTGCATCCCCTACTCCTGCAGGAATTTCTTCCTCTGTTTTTTGTGTGTTCCATAAAATAAAATTCGCATTTCCACAAGTTTCAATTCAGGTATTAGTAGTTGTACCTCTCCGTTCTTAAAAGTTATCTGTGCATCTAATTTACACAATAAATCGCTTCCCATCAAGGCTATCAGATATTCAGACATATATAAAAACTGGAAAAAAGGGGGGGGAGGGGAGTGGAATAAAAACAGCAATGGGCTATAAGATGAACAGGGAGGAAAAACAGCAGCAGGGAGCTGGACAGAGACAGATGCAGAAAGACAAAATAGCACAGCCCTGTAGGACAGAGAACGTGGGATTAAAAGATGGAGAGAGGGAGCCAGACAGAGAGAGAGACACCAGGGGAAAAATCCAGAGAGCCTACCGGAGTAGAGGGAGGAATTAAAAACTAGGGAGAGGGAGCCAGACAGAGAGGGGCAGAGGAAAACAAAAATAGCAGCAGAGTACAGGGCAGAGAGGAAGAACTAGAAAATGGGGACAGTGAGATGGACATAGAGAGATGGAAAAAAGTAAAAAGTGACAGGCTATGCAGCAGAGAGGGAGGAATTAAAATACTGAGATAGGAAGCAAGAAAGAGTGAGATGGAGAAAGGGAGGAGGACTAAAAGTGAGGACACGGAGCTGGGAAAGGAGAGACGGAGAAAGAAAACAGAATCATGACATGCTACAGGGCTGAGAAGGAAGAAACTGAACAACAGGGACAGTGAGCCAGACAAAGAGAGCCAGAGAAAGAAAAATATTGATGGGCTACAGGACAGAGAAGGAGCAATGAACACACAGGGAGCCAGAGCCAGGAAGAGACAGATGGAGCAAGAAAAAACAGCCAGGGGCAACAGGGCAGAGAGAGGGAGGAAGAAAAATCAGGGAGCCAGAGCCAAACAGAGACAGAGAGACAGCGAAAGAAAATTATAGCAACAGGCTACAGGGACATGAGGGAGAAATGGAAAGACGGGGTAGGGAAGCCGGTCCAGGAAGTACAGCAACACCTGGAGGGCAGAGAGGGAGAAATTAAAACATAGTGGCAAGGAGCCAGAGGTGTGGAGGGGGAGATGGATAAAGGGTGAAGGGGAAAGAAAGACAGGCTACATGGCAGAGAAGGAGGCACTAAAATATTGGGATCCAGAGCCAGACAGCTGGAAAAAGAAGAAACTGAAAAAGAGGGAGCGGGAGCCAGCCACAGAGAGACGGAGAAAGGAAGAACCGCAATGAGCTCAAGGACAGAAAGGGAGGAATTTCGAAAACAGAGGGACCGGGAGCGTTACAGAAAGAGACGGAGAAAGGGAAGATAGCAATAGGCCACAGAGCAGCGAGGAAATAATTAAAAGTTAGGGACAGGGAGCCAGAATGCGATGGAGAAAGGGCAGGAAAAAAACTGCTTCAGGGTATGGAGGGAGTGATTAAAGACTCGGGACAAGGAGCAGAATAGAGAACACAAAAATAGCAATGGGCCGTAGGGCAAAGAGGGAGGAACAACAGAATGGGCACAAGGAGCCAGACAGAGATGAGGAAAGACAGGGGATACAGAGCCAAAAGGGAGAAACTGAAAAATAGGGACCAAAAGCTGAAGAATGGAGAGGCAGAGAAAAAACAAATTGCAATAGGCCACAGGACAGAAAGGGAGGATTAAAAAAACAGGATTAGGAGCAATCTACAGAGAGACACTGGAGAATGAAAATCTAAAGAGTGACATGTACAGGCCAGAGAGGGAAGAGTTAAATAAGTAAAGATGGGGACAGGGAGCTGGACAGAGAGACACAGTGCAAGAAAAAAACAGTGATGGGCTAAAAGACAGATTAGGGAGAAATTAAAAAAAAACTGGCAGGAGCCATACAAGGAAAGACAGTGCAAGAAATGAAATCACAACATGGCACAGGACGAGGAAGAACAAAATTGAAAAAGAGAGGAAAAAGGACAAAGCAATACAAAAAACAGGTGAGGAAGCCAGAACATGGAATACTGCGTTAAGAGACAAACAGGAGCAGAACACTGGCATAGAGAGCAAATGAGAGCAACAGAGAGGTGGCCATGAGAGAAAATAGGGACAGAGAGTGACAAAAAGGTGAAGCAATAAATAATAGAGCCAGGGAGCAGCACAGAGTCAGACACAGTAAGAGATGAATAGGAAGGAGAAAACAGTGAGATACAGAATAGAAATAAAAACAGCGACAGTGAGCAAGACAAAAGAAAGAGAGAGAAAGAATAGAAGGAAGGACATAGATATGAAGGCAGGGACACAGAGTGGCATGTACAGGCACAGACAGGAAACGAACACCACAGAACAGGCCAAAGAAATTGCAGGGAAGGAAAAAAAAAAAAAAAAGACACCCCTACAGATCAAGACAAAGATGTAAAGGGAAAAGCAGCGATGGGCTGCAGGACAGAGATGAAGGATGAAGAAAAGGAAGGAGAGGGAGCAGAATAAAAGCAGAGAGAGTAAAAGAAAAAGAGCAGTAGACTGAGAGATAAAGGGAGAATGGAAGAGGGAGCAGGACAGAAGAATAGAGAGGAGAGGTACAAGGAAGCAAAATGTATTGGGTTTGTGTGGCAAAGTTTGGGCAGCTGGGCAGCTACAGGGGTGGCTTCTGTAAGAACCTGCTAGAAGCTTCCCCTGTGTCTGACAGAGCCAATGCCAGCCAGCTCCAGAACAGACCCACTGCTGGCCAAGGCTGAGCCCGTTATCAACAGTGGTAGCACCCCTGTGATAACATATTTAAGAAGGAGAAAAAGTTACTGCGCAAAAGCAATTGCATCTGGACAGAGTGAGAATTTGTGAGAGCAACAGCCCTGCAGGCACCCAGGTCAGTACAGAAGGAGAGGCAGGAGGTGCTCCAGGCACCAGAGCAGAGATTCCCCTGCAGCCTGTGATGAAGACCATGGTGAGGCAGGCTGTGCCCCTCACCCCACAGAGGTTAGCAGCGGAATAGCATATACATATACCTGCAGCTTGTAGAGGATCCCACACCAGAGCAGGAAGATGCCCGAAGGAGGCTGTGACCCCGTGGGCAGCCTACACTGGAGCTGGCTTCTGACAGGACTTGTGACCCCATGGAGAGAGAAGCCCAGGCTGGAGCAGGTTTGCTGGCAGGAGATCCAGGCTGGAGCACTCTGTTCCTAAAGATGGCACCCTGTGGAAGGGACCCATGCCAGAGCCGGGGAAGACTGTGAGGAGTCCTCCCCCTGAGGAAGAAGAAGAAATGACATGTGGTGAACTGACCACAACTGCCATTCCCCATCCCCTGGGGGGGAAGAGACAGGGAAATTGGGAGTAAGGTTAAGCCCGACAGAAGTGAGGGCTGGGGGAAGGTGTTTTCAAGATTTGGTTTTACTTCTCATTATCCTACATTGATTTGACTACTAATTTCCAACTAATTTCCCCCAAATCGAGTCTGTCTTGCCCACGATGGTAACTGCCAAGTGATCTCCCCATCTTTACCTCAGCTCATGAGCTTTTCCCTTATCCAGCTAAGAAGGGGGAGTGATAAGAACAGCTTTGGTCCAGCCAGGGTCAACCCATCCCACACAAAAAATCACAGCAGCACAGGAAAGAGAAGGGGCCAGGGAAGGGGCAGGGAGGGCCCAGGAAGCACAAGAGAGGAGACAGGGCCCCAGGGACCTGGGACTCACCACAGCTCTCACTTTTGGCACTGCTGTGAGAATTTGACAGTTCAGATGCTTCTTTCTCATTCTCTCATCCCTTTCTCTTTTGTAATGCCGGTTGCTTGGCTGTCCTCCACCTAAGAAAACCTTGGGTGTCAATTCTTATGAGATGAGGCCTCCTAGACACAAAACCTCGCCCCCCCGCGCACTGGGTGGCCGCCCCACGCTTTGGGTCATGCACACAGACCCTGCTGTGCACGCCGGCAGCCTGGCCTGCTGCGGGCTACCAGGATGGATGGCTCCTCACCCGGGGGCGCAGGGTCTATGGTGCCTGCAGCGGGAGGCAGCTGCCAGCCAGATGGCCTTCTGTTTCTTCTTCTTTACCTTTCTGTGGCCTCTCCAGCTTCAGCAGCTCCTGTCCACAGCCAGTAAGCACTCCGCCTGTCCCTCTGTGCTCCCACGCCGCGAGGAGAGGGAGGCCAGGCAGAGACAGCCC
>JAVJGJ010000060.1:2902651-2921247 GCA_035590215.1 Microhierax caerulescens
CAGCCCCGGCGCCTCGCTCCGGCCGCTGCGGTTAGTGCGACCTCCGGAGGACTGACGGGCGCTCCTGGAGGACCGCCGGCCCGTAGAGTGCTGCTCCTGGAGGACTGATGGGCGCTTCCGGCGTCGTGGGGAACAGACAGACCGTAAAGCGTGACTTCCCCAGCTGCCGGTGCCGCCGCAAACGTGTCTCGCCAGCCGGGAGCTGCTCGGGGCTCCGTGGGGTGACCCCCTGGCGGGATGTTTTGGGGCCTGGGGCAGGATTTGGGAATGGTTGGAAGCGGGAACTGGAGACCTGAGGCGGGGGTTGGGGTATTTCAGCCCTGGGGACAGGCTTAGAGGCCTTCAGGGGCACTCGGGCAGGGTCTGGTGGCCAAGCAGCGTTTTGAGACAGAGGTTGCTGGCTCTGGGGCAGGGTTTGGGGAAGCTGGGGGGCACAAGGACCATATAGCGGCACAGCAAATGGCTGTGAGAACCCCAAGAAACACAGCACAAGGCCGGTGGAGGCCAAGCAGGTTGCAGAAGTACCCATGAGGCCCTTGCTGCTTACCCAAGCTGAATCAAAAGACAGTTCTGTTAATTGCAAGTAAGGCACCATCAAAGCCTGACTTGTGCTTGTCCTACCAGGGTGTGAGGCCCTTCAGGTGCTACATGGCTACAGGGAGGTCCCCGGGGTGGGGGGCTGCAGTGGTGTCAGCTCCCCGCCTCCACCCTAGCTGTGCCGGGTCATCCTTTGCGTTACTTCACACCCCGGCCATCCCCACAGGCACGAGAGGGGCTGGGACCGAGTCGCAGAGGAGGTGGGAGAGCTCTGGAGGCCTGGTGAGTTCCCTGGTGCAGCCTGACCCTGCTCACCGCCAGCAGCACCTGCTGCCACAGCACTGCATGCTCGGGCTGCTGCCTGCCAGCAGGACCTCACACAACACCCCTGCAGACAGAGGACTTTTTACTTCAACGTGAGCTAGAAATTTTACCAGGAAAGAAAGAAGACAGACTTTGTAAGTGTAGCTACTCCCGTAGTACATGCAGTGGTGTAATACAGTAAGCAAAGCTAAACCACCAGTAAATTATAAAATACATATAATTACATGCTGAGATTGGATCTTTTAATAAAGCTTTTCCCTAAAAAAAAACCTCCACAGTTTGCTCAGCTAAAATGGGTAGACTCTTTCCCTCTTTATGATTATTTTCAAATAACTGATTTGTTGTTTGTTTGGGTTTTGGTTTTTCGGTCTTCAATTTTCACCTAAACCCTCTTTTTTCAATAGGTGTAGGCAACAACATAAATCATATAGTAAGGACGCTTTCCCCACAGTTACTACACAGACCTCTTAACCCCTCATTACCTTGTCCCTGAATCCCAGCTGGTTTATAGTTGAAATTTATTTGGCAGACATTGAAAAGTATTAGAAGTATCCATTAAAAAAAATAAAAGAAAGAAAAAAAAGGGGAGATGATCAATCCCTGCAGCTGAAGAGCTTGCAGAGTACAGCTGCAATTTCCTAATCATCATTTTATAAAGTTCTACCATTACTCCCATCATGCCCAAATCTAAGGAATTTGTTCAAGTCAGGGGTCCTCAAACTTTTTAACCAGGGGGCCAGTGCACGGATGAAGTGGCAGGCAGTCATCTGTGGCTGCTTGGTTTCCCCCCCAACCACCAGCGGGGGGGGGTCTGTAAATACCGGGGGCCAAACTGAGGACCCTGGGGGGCCATATCCAGCCCGTCGGCCGTAGTTTAAGGACCCCTGGTTTGAGGACCCCTGGTTTAAGTCCTTCTACAATACAGCATATTCAGAGGCAGGCAAAAAACCCCAACCAAAAAAAACCACCCCATACAACCCACACACAAAAACCCAAGGCAAAACCTTTATCCCATTTCAGACCTTTCTTTCACATTTCAGTGGAAATTCATTTCTCAAGTATCTCTGTTTCAGATGATCTGGACCATAAAGATTTGTCTTGCATTTGGCAAGTAATTTTCGTTATTGGGTTGGACCACACATGCACCAACAGTAAAGTATGTTTAAATACAGTCTAGACACCAGCCGATTGAAATAAATATTCGCTTCCAAGAGAACTGCAGAAAAGTGATCCTCAGGGTTGTAGCCTTTTCAAAAGCTACGAGTGTCTCATGAGAAAAAAAGGTCCAAGCCAAAAATAACTATTTCAGTGTATATCATAGAAAAAGCAGTTCAATTAAACTCAGCAATCTGAACAAACAACACTAGTGACTTACAAATAACTTAAAAAATACCTCTTAATTGCAAATTTCAATACCCCTTTTTTGAAAACTAAAAATGTTAAGAAAAAAACTGGGGGGAAAGCTGGAGTAACCGATGAATTTAAAGGTTAGGGTTTTTGGTTTGTCTCGTGATTTTTTTGTTTTGTTTTGTTTTAAAAAGAGTCTCTGCATTTTTATTTGATATAGCAGAACAGCCAGTACCACCACCATGGTAAAAAAAAAAAACAAAGTAGTAGAAGAAATGGGAACTTGAGTATAGCTAGAAAAATTTAACTTTTTAAAAGCTAGCCTATTTAAGATAGTCTTCTTCCTTTGACAAGTCTGCAGGCAGAGCCTAACATTTATTGCATCAGATACAGATATATAGAACATTGCTCTAAACTGAAAAAAAAACATTATTTTTACATTTCAAATGCTTTGCAAGCAACATTAAAAGTTAACATGTCAAGAGTTTTTTAAGTTTCCCTCCCCATCCCCAAAAGGCCTCTTCATCTGTAAGCACTAGTAGATACATTCCACGGTTCCTCCATTTAAGAGGCCGTCTGTAAATTACTACAGTGTGATAAACGAAAACAAATCAAGAGAAATGAGACAGTAAAGCTGTTCTGCGTGGCTATAGTACATAATCACAAATAGTTCAGCAACCATTTATGATGCTTACTGATTGCCCAGACCATAGTAGCTCTATCCTGGGAATCGGCTGCCACCACCACCCCAAGCTCGCAAACAAAGGGCTAACCTGGACCTTGACCATTATTTATTCTGGTCATTGCTGTTAGAGATTAATTGGAATGCAAGTACAATCTGCAACACTGTTTTGCTTTCAGGAAGAGGCAAACCAACAGCTGTGCAGTGCCGGCTTTCTCTTCGCACAGGCAACAAGAATTCAAGCCTCACAAAGCACACAATTAGGCAAATAAAGCATCCAGATACCCTAAGTATAGTCTAATATTAGTTTAATCCCCAGCGCCATGTAAAAATACATTCTAAGTTAACTGCTTTTCAGGGGACCTTCAAAGCTGAAGATAAAGATCATAAATAAACAAGAAACCAACTCCCTGCAAACTCAAATCAGGGTTGTCAATTCACAAGAGGTTCTTAGTCCTCCTTCATGATACATTTGATATATTTTAGCACAGCATGGGCATATACTGATACATAGCTACGTCATTAGAAGTTGTATGTGCGGGTTTCTATTCATCTCCCCTCTCACAGACTGGCTGGCAGAGGTTTTACTTCCCATAAAACTTCTTATTCAGAAGAAAGATCAGAAGGTTGACATTCACTTTTGCTCTGTCAAACAACTTCATGACTGCAACGCCTTCATACTGCAGCTGCAAAAGATCCTGCCAAAGAGAATAACTTTATGAGCAAGGAATACTCTAGAGCTTATAGAGAATATATAAGACCCTGTGGTACAGCAGGTTTTTGAGGAGTATCTATCACAAAGTACATGGCATAAGATAGAAAAATGAGAGACTTGTTAAAGATCCACTCGCACTGCATGAAAAATGCAGGCACTCTAAGGCATTTAAGATCTTAAAATTTTAACCTGTGATTATTTAAAAAATTTACAAAAGAGGGCAGAAATAGAAGACCGTTCTAAGAAAGCCAAATTTCAGATCTAGCCACCTTGAGGGTCTTCATTTGCACAGCAGTCATAAAGTTGTGGTAACATTTAGAAAGGGTCTCCTGCATGCCTAATTGTATTATGTACCCATGAAACATTACGACATTCCGCAGTGCCACTTTATAAAAATCCTAGTGGCCATATGTGTCAGTGGGGTGGTTTAGAGCACTGCGCCTCAGGGCAGAGACAAAAACAGCATCTCTGTTTAGGACTGCGTGCACCATGCCCGTTCAGTCTCTCAGGCGTTCACGTGGGCAGTATTTCTAGTTACACTGTGCTCCTCTCAGCAATGCACCTGACAGAGAGAGCACTCCCTGCACCGATGTCTCTCAGCAATTAATTTCTTCCAGCAGTCCACTCTTGAACAATACACTTTGAAGGCGGCATTCAGGTAGTGCTACTGCAGGACAACGCTGCGTATGTTCCCAACTCCGAACATGGCTCCTGCAGCTGTCTAGCCTGGGTGATGCTGGAGCGAACAATCATAAAGCTATTTCTCCTGCCTTCTGTAAAAATTTTGGCAATAGAAACGCAAGTCGTTTTAACTGATGCTACACTTGGATAACCAATGGCAGCTCCCTTGTTGCTGTCCTCTTAGAACACCTCTTTTTCTGCAAAGCAGTGCTACAAAGGCACAGTGGCAAGGCCACACAGGCCTGAGGAGTGAGCAGCCTTCGGCAGCCCCATGAACCACGAAGTTCATGACCAGCTCCAATAGATCAGTGCCAGAATGAGCTTGAGGAGCCCTCAGCACACACAAACAGCGTGCGTGAGGCAGCCAGCTAGGTGGCACGGACAACGCAATGCAAGGTGCTCCCTGCACACAACCTGTTTTGACACCCACGAGGCATCCACAATTAACAAACTTAATGATGCCCAACTTCGGAGGGGGATGGGTAGGGACCAAGGTGGAAGAAGGGGACACAGACACGAGGCATAATGGTACTGGCACAGGAGGAAGAAGGGGGAACCGTTTGGGAGGTCAGTCAGTATGCCTGTTCTAGCAGTCTGGCCTACGTAAAGGCTGAGGACTCCTAAGATCTGTGTGGCTAAAGGAACTGGTAAGCGTAGGGTGGCAGAAATACCACCAACACGCGATGACCAGCTGAAGCCACCACACCCAAGGCCAGCTGACTGCTGCCACAGACTCCTGATCTTTCTGCTGTAGCAGGGAGTTGTTGAAAACGCAGCTTTCATTTGGTGAGTGTACGTGTGAGTGTAAGTAAGAACATAGACCGACACCAGGCTTTCCTTAGTAAAGAAACAAAAGCATCTGAATCCCCCATTTACATTGCATCTGTTTTGCCTGCAACAAATGAGTTGGTTTTGAGAGTGTTTCGCAGACCACTCAAGCAGAAAACGTAATTGTCATTTTCATGAAGAGTCTGGCAAGTGGAATTTACATGCCACTATTAAATAGGACAGTTCTTACCTGATAATGTAACATAAAGGTTTCCATCTGTACTCCCATGAATTTTGCTTTTACCTCGAAATCTCCTACTTCTTCTGTTGGAGTGATTTCAAATATCACGTTTTTAAACCTATGAAATTCAAGAAATGAAACCCCACAGTTCATTACTGAACATTTAATTCCTACTGAAACAGAGAGAAGATATACAAGGTGAAATCTGAAGATAAATTTCTAAGAATTCTGTTCTTAACTCTTTATTCTATATTCCCATTTGGAATGAGACTGTAAAAGCCAACCAGACTCAAAACAACAATGAATGGAAGCCTAACAGATTCTGCGTCTGGTGTCACCCCTTCACACAAGCGTAGTAGGAAATACAGTAATTTAGCCTGTGCAGTCTAAACAGCTTACTTTAGTGCTGCACATCCACACCTTGTTTAGTGTGCAAAGTACAAAATATGGTTCAGGGTTGGACAAAGATTCTAGTAACAGGCAGCTTCTCCACATTGCACAGAAGATATACCAAGTTCTCCAGGCTAGCAAACTGCAGCTGGACAAACTCAAGCTACGACTTTGATTTTTTAACAGTGAGAGCTATTAACCGTAGTAGCATTTCACCCAGGGAGGTACCCTTCCATGAGTGCAGGGGTGACAAGAGGGATGGGGGGGATGAGGATGTCATGTTTAAATCCCATTACACTTCTCTGTCAAAGACCTGCTTCACTTTACAAAAAAAAAAAAAAAAAAAACAAAAAAAAAGCGGGGGGGAGGGGAAGAGGGAAAAAACCCAAAAAGATAACTGAAAAGTGATCACTATGCAAGGTTTCTTGGCCCTAGGGATGCCAGCCTAGATTGCCAACACAATCAGCTTTAATAGTTAAGTCTACCAACAATGTTGAATTCCAAGAACAAAACCACAAGACAACTGTCACAATCTCAAACAAATCTCAAGCTTCTGTTCCTCAGTTGCCAGCACATATACTAGTTCAAAGAAAGACAAGAATTCAACCTCTTTTCCTCCAAGAAGGTTATTTTAGCTCTAGAGAGTTTTAAAAAGATACTCACTGGTTACTTTGCAGGTCCTCGATCTCTAAAAGCACTCCCTTCTCATGGAGTCGAGCTGCTGTATATTTTAGAGAAATCTTTTTACTGTTTTTGCCTTTCATCTCCCGAGGTTTCTTAGACACTCTAGAGGAAAAAAAAAAAAAAAACCAAACAAAACCACTCCCAGATGATCAGTCAAACAAGCAAAGACATTTCAGACAGCAAACATTTACTCCTATTTGGATGAAGGGATGGCACCAGTATAGCTAATTGACTGTGACTAACACAGCTGATAGATGATGTATTTCTAATAGCGAGTTTATCTACAAAGCACTTGTAGCTCAGATCAGATCTTTGATTTTCTACTATTCACCAGTAACTTATGCTACAGGAGAAGAAAAAACACGAAACCAACAACAATCCCCAAAACATAACCACATGGTACTTCACAGAAAGCGGTACCATCTCTCGTTAGGCAAAAGGGGATCTGGTGACAACTGGCATGGAGAAAGCTGAGATTACTCAACACCTTTCTTGCCTCGGTTTTTCAGTGGCAGTTGCTCTTCCCATATCACACTGGGGAAGACAACACTTCTCCTCCCTCCTCCCCCAAAATCTGAATTGTCTTGCACTACAACCGGCCCTATTTGGGATAAAAGGAGGACAATTTGTGATCAGTACTTTTGCTGTAGGTAACTACATTATTTTCATTCTCTGCCCCTAGAAAGGGTGACAGAACAGACTGACTGAGCAGTACGTGCGTTATCTGGGCAACCTCTGCTTCGTTCCCACTGGACTCTCTACACTCCCCTCTCCTAGAGGGACAAAAATTCTTTCAAGCATGTCTTTTTGACCCCATTTGGGGCACTGCCCTCTCCCTGTATTTTCCTACCACTGCAGAGACCCTTTCCCTAGAATTAGCACTGCAGCAGAGAGCGTGGCCGAGCAGCTTTGAGCAGACGGCATTATGATTCTTCTTGGCAACATGTGCTTTCTATAAGATGCACTTCTAGGGCCATGGCATGGTTCTGAGATACATACTTGCCCTTGCTGGCCAGGTTATCCAAGCAGGTTTTGATGTAGCTTTTGTAATAATCCACTTGTTCCCCATAAAAAGTAGCTTTGGAGTTCAAGGCACTGTACGTCTGCTGCAGCTTCACCAGCTCCGCCTTTCTTCTCTGACGGTATCTACGCTGATTTCGGATATCCTACACCACAGAGGAAGACAGGCAGAGACTTAACAGTCATTCAGGCTCTCCAGTTGCTCAAACCCAAAGCACAGTATTTCAAACACACCGTTTGATTTTGCTTAGTCTTGCTTCACGCTACAAGCCGGAGCCCTCAGTTGCACTTGCCCAAGTTTAAGCATCACCACTTCTCTGCATTGTCTATTTTTGGAACTAACCAACTCTACACAGCAGTTCATTTGAACCTTTTGTTGCTTTCTCAAACATCAACGCTGTCCTAGTTGCGATGACTAGAGCAGGCACTGGCAGTACCTGATCTAAAGGAAAGCAGCAGTTTTTGCCACCGCTGGGTAGGAAAGGTACCTTACAAATCAAGCACCGTGCCCATAGCTGCACACAGACTGCCTTATCTTTCTTTGCTGTCAGCCACATTTAAGCATACACCTGAACAAAGAATATTACACGATCAATTTGACTTCTATTTTCATTTCCGATACATGACAGCATGATCCATTCTAATCTGACCCCTAAAGGCAATTATTTATTCACTCTACATACATAACATTTCCCAAATAGTTTTTTAGTAAACCTGATATAAAACACATTATCACTGAAGCAATGTGCAACAGCATTAGATCACATCTGCAAGTTTTTGTCAGCTTTCTCCTTTATCATTTAGGTATTCCTGAATGAGTACATTTAAATAAAAGTAATGGTTTGGATGTCTTTAAGTTATGAGTAACACTTCCTCATGTGAGTAAGTCTGTAGAGGCACTGTTTAAATTAGTGAAAAGGAAAAGTGAAAAAAAAAAAAAAAATCATACATCAAGACTTCCCCTCCAAGCTTTAACACTTTTCTTTAAAACACCTGAGATTCTGGAAACACAGTAGTTTGAGAAAACATAAATGTCCTATAAAAACAAAGGACCTCCCAAATGCCAAGAAGTGGAAACACTGTGGCAAAAAGTAGGCTTTGTGTCTGTAAATCAGCTAATACAAAACTTACTCCTCCTGAAAACGCATGCCAGTTTCACAATGCCCCAAACCATGGGAAAACTCTGCTGTGATTACCAGGAAACCACTGATAGGCATACCTTCGCGATGTCATTGATTAGCTCCTGGTATTTATTTTTGGCATTCACTGTCCCCAGTTCTGTCAACTTTTTCAGGCCTATCTTGATTTTATCTTTTTTTTCTTGAAGATTTAAGTTGCCATCTTCTTTTACAGACACAGATTTTTTCATCTTATCAGGAGTTTTAGCATCACGAATGGCTCGTTTCTGCATTGCTCTTTGATGCTCCACTTCCTAGAAAAAGAAAACAAAATGTTACGAGTTCATTAGTGGATCGGTTTTAAGGTGACAGAGAACCAGAAAGAGATTGTCTGATCTCTGGCATAACATAGGATAAAGAGTTTTGCTTGGTCATTCCTGTACTAACTCAAATGAATCCATGTTTGACGAACACGTTCCATGTACAGGAACTGGCAGAAGCCTACATGCCATTTAAAACCATTTTCTAGATAAACAGTTTCTAGCAACTACCAGAGCAGTGAGATTCACACATACAGTTTATTTCCACTATATTCCCTCCTCATAATCGTTGCACACTGCTCCAGCATCAGTGGAGACAGCTTCAACTGCAGTACATAAATGCAGATTCCCAAGTACACCACATATATCTAGACAGATGACAACTTCCTAGTCTAAAAGGAATGCAGGTAAAAACTTCGTACTTGCTCCGAGGTAGCTGGAGTTTCTAAGATTTCAGACAGCGTCTCCCCTGGCTGGAAGCGGATTACATCAACAATTAAACGTTTTGTGCTGTAAATAAATCAAGAATAAAAGAAAAAACTTTAAACTGAACATTCAATACCGTTCTATTCTGAAGTAACGCTAACGTTACTGATTTATCTGAAGTCCGATCATCCAGATGCCCGCTTAGGTAGTCATAGGCTAGACCAGACCATAACCCTGAGAAGCACTTCACTTTTTTGACAATGTGTTGTCAGAAAGCAGTTCCCTGAAAGGTTCACCGACACCATACACAGGATTTCCTCCCCCGTACCCCCCCCCCCAAACAGCAAGGACGTTACCCCATATATTCCAAGGCAGCCCCAGCACTGCCACGTGGACCACAGAACCTGCAGCTCCAAGGAGAAAGGTAAAGCAGGTAGCAGCGACAGTGAATCTGTGCAGCCAGAAAAAGTCTGTAATATTATCCACCTAAGTGCACTTCAGTGCTTTGTAACAGGTATCAAGGAACTCCCCAGGACCATTTGAACAGTAACCAAGCCAAAGCAGACCCCCAACTCCAATCTGGTGATAGACAGGGTCATTCCTTGATCTCAGCTATGATTTAGTCGCAGCCAGTACCCACTTCTGAGGCAACTCTATCTCTGAGCCACACAATGAAACCAAATAGCACCTTCAGTACTTTGCAGTCAGGCTGGAATTATTTCTGGCATCACACAAAGCACATCGTGCATGCACTTTCCTCATCATCCGCAACTCAGATGACTACCCAGCACCTCTGGTAAATCTCTGCTTTTGAAATCAGCATCCCCTCCTGCTGGTGGGCAGGGAAATACTGACATATCTTTTGAGAAGCCCAGACAAAGTTATTTTTGGAGACAAGATTTTCTTCTGGGAGGTCACTGGTCCGTCTAGGCCAAGTGTAAGCTGACCCAAAGAATTCTCGGTTAAACTGTCGAGCGTCTGAGCAGCAATGCACCGCAGCAGGGAAACATGCACCTGAATGTCAGGTAGCTGCTCTACACACCTCAGCAACAGGAAAAGGCTAAAACTGGCCAAGAAGCAGTATTACTACTAAGTCGTCCTCTGGAATAAAGAGTCCAGCAACAATTAAATCCCTGACTGCCCATTTCTCTCTTTCCATTAGGCTGGTAACACCTCTATTCCCCAAAAAGGCTATTAGGCATCATCTATTAAAAGCCAGCTTTGGGGGACAGTGACAGCAGAGAAAAGGGGACCGTGCCATAAACCAAAAAAGGAGAGCAGCATCAGCAGAAATACCCTAAGGAGGTATTTCCCACAGACAGGGGAAAGCTGCAGGGAGAGTATCGTGAGTTACCATCATCTCCCACTTCGCCATCAGGATGCAGACATAATCCATGCATAAGTTGTGTAAAGAAACTGATTTTGCTAAGCAAGCAAGCTTAGCAACACTGTGTTTTTCACGTACACTAAACATTTAGTTACCCTTAAAATTTCCATATTTCACACGTGTTCTACTGAAAACATTTACATAGCGCATTATATAGGCGAGACAAATATTGATTCATCTAAATTCTATGTAATAGACTTCAGAGTTAAAACCCAATTGTGATGAACACTACAGATTATTTAAGATGATCTTTACAAATTATTCACATGCAGGCAAATCCAACTGCTGTTGTTGCACTTGTTCACTTTCAGAAAGTTTTCTTTTCTGGTAGTTTTCCCCTCCAGAACCATCCAAAACAGACTTTTAAAGAACGACAAATTCAACAGTGACAAAGAACTGACAGGAACAAAATCAAGTTGCAGCATTGAAAGGACATGGCTCTACAAGATCAGTGGATTTGAAGTAACAGTCGCCCACTTGTTTAAACTACACTTCGATTCTCTTATTTTCACGTGCAGATTAACTGTGAAAACGCAGGTTCCTTGTTCTCTTGAGAAACATACCAGGTAGTTACCCCATACTTACTTCAACAGAATTGTCCTTGCATCCATCTCTGCATTCTCATCACCAGGAACGTCAAATTTATTAGTGAGTGTGAGAGAAACCTCAGTCTTTGCTAGCATTTCCCTGTTGGGGTCATTAACATTGCCAGACCCTTCCCCTGCCAAACAGAAAAGAGTTTATAGAGCAAGTTGTATTTTTTTACATTCTTGACTACTAGAGCTTTAACATTTTTTCCTACGTAAGACACCACATAAAAACTACAGTTTCCTAAACTGTCAAAAGGACACTTTAAAAGCCAAAACCAGCTTTTAAAAACATCATCTTGAGCATGTTACAGTCTTTTTCTTCATAAAACTGAGAGAATGCACCAGTGAGAAAGGTACCAAAACCTGGTTCGTATGCCTTAAAGATCACTGTGTATTCAAAGCTTCTCAGCAGAGACTAAGATGCTGAGATACAGAGTAGCTGACCTACCAAAAATATTTTATAAAGAAAAATTGCCATGTTTTTATGTCTATGTCCTCATTAGAACAAGTTTCCCAAGCTAAGAGCAAAGCCCTTGTTAGCAACTACAATCTTTTATGAACAAAGTGAGATTACCCTGTCAAAAGGAAACATTCTTGCGTCTGAAATTTCATCAGAACAGTTGTTAGGATGCTTTCCCTCCCAACACTCTTTTTTAAAGGGCTGCAAAAAGATTAAACTCTGACATAATAACCACATTGCTACAACACATAGAAGAAATGAAACGGGGAAGGAGTGTAAGTTCTAGTTAAACTCAAGGTCCAGATTGGCTCAGATAGCACTTCTTATGTTCTGGTTTTTGCCAGTGCTTAGAAGAAAACATGCCAGCAATCATTCCTTTAAAAAGGTTTCAACTTTTCTCATCAAGTGACTTCAAGATAAGCATTTTGCTGTCAAAGCATCCTCTCCAAAAAAACATATCTATTCGCTTCCACACCCCACCTTGCAAATAAGGTGGGACAGACACAGGCACACACAGAGAAACGGCTCCAGTGTAACGGAACACAGAAATCATGTCAAAATAACCCTCTGGCTTCTAGAGGTGATGGTGGGTGGGGAGAGGAGAAAGCAGCTCTGTTTTTTTCAGGGTAACAAATTCTGCAGTCAGAGAGAACACACTGGAACAATGTGCTGCTGCTTTTTAGAGCATGTTCTCCCAAATGACCTGTGATGATTCCTTAGATAATTTATTTAACTACACTTCAAATCATTTAAGGTAGTATCACGTATTTTTTAAGAGTACAATAAACTAGACCACCTATTAAGGACTCAATCGTAGGGACCTCTCCGAGATCGTCCAGCAGCTCATGAATTGGATCGTTGTGCTCAGGAGCAATTGCATCTTGATGGTCTAAGAGCAACTAGATGAACAAAAAGAACATTTATGTTGTTACTCATACATCCTTTCCGAGACAGTAAAATTACATTACTTTGAGCAGGTATCTTTTAGAAAAAGATCTTATTTCACTGAACTCCAAAGCAGCAATATTAACATTTAAAGCTGCACCGTTATTACAGGCTCAAATACTTTCAAAAGAAACTTAAGAGAAGCCACAAGCAAATTACTTAACCCTAAACACAGACTAGTTCTGGCACACTACAATCAAAAGACAACTTTCAGCCCTGTATTTGGTAACTTTGCATTTCAGCCAGAAGCAGCATTTTCTTTATAAGCACTGCCTATAAGGAGCAGCTGTGAGCGATGTATACTTACAGTGTGTGTATTGATGATTTCACCAATAGAAATATAAATAACTGGTTTAGTAAGAGTCACCAAGTCAGAATATTCATCGATATTAAATTTATCCTGCAATTCAGGAACCTCACAGGCAGCCTGAAAAAAACGTCTGCAGAAAAAAAAAAGAGAAAAGAAGAATCAGTATGACCCCAAGTCACATAATGTATGAAAAGCATTAACTCCCCGTGACAATCCCCAGCGTAGTCTCTCTCCTTCAAACCATGGTACAATACAGCACACTACAGCTTGTCAGCTTGAGTTTAACACGTCAGAAGTAACCCAGTAAATTCAATTATTGGTACTGGCCACGCTGACATTGCCTCATTTGCAGCATTCACAGGACTGGTCACCTTGTTCACACATCCTCCCGCCCCCCCTACAGTAACACTCCTTGCTCCCAGCAATCACCAGATGACAATCTTGAACAAAAACTCACTTCAGCTATATGAACAGCTAAACGCCAACCGGCTTTATACTTGAGCAGCACTGGATTTTCATGTGGAGCCAGGTTCATACAGGACAGAAGAATGTATGTCCATTCTAGTTGTCCACCTCCAAAGTATCACAACAAACATGCAAAAGCAACCTTTATTCTAGAAACCCTCGAGTCAAAATACTTGATTTCACAGTCTCATTAACATATAATGTATCATTCATAAAGAGCTGCCATTGTCACTGATACAGCAGTCTGCAGTGCATTCTCTACAGACCGCATATGTGACAGAGAGAGAATCTATCATACTTAACATCCATTATTTTTCCTTTTTACTGTAACGTTACCCCCTGCCAAACTTCCTAACTTAATTAGCTACGGTCTTCTACCTGAATTTCTGGTATGACTGCGATAGGTATTCGTTAATGATGCTTAAGTGCGCGTTGTCTCCCATGAACATCTTATTGGACGCCGCGTGCTGCAACATCTTTGCAATGGAGCCAAGGTTTCGGCGCTGGTCCGTGGTCAGCTGGCCCCCAGCTGAGAGGTCGATGATGTCAAACGCATCTGGTGCGACAATGGCTGGATTCATGTAGCGATAATAGAGTAAGTTGCCAACAATCTGGGAAAAGTTGAGGAGAGAAGAAACGCATCAAGAAACAATGGTATAGGACCCAACTGCATTTTATTGAAACTACTCTGACTGTGCTTTGATAAATTATTTTCTTGTAAGCGAGAGGCCCCTTCCAAGACAAAGGTTCTGCTGTGCCGCTGTATGCAAGCACATACTATCCCCAAGAATCTACAGTTAAAAAAAAATAATAATTAAAATCATTCAAATGCAATAGGATAGTCAACATGAAGAGGGAAGACTGAGCACTACTAGTCACAGGACAATACAGCAGCAGGTATTCCTATGCATAAAGATGTAAAACTTTAACTTGAAAAGACATACAGACAGGAGATATTACAGGTTACCAACAGACTACTCATATCAGCATGAGACAAACTATCGGGAGAATTAAATGTAACCGAGTTAGTCTAACAGAGGGCAGAATGATCATGGTATAGAGGAACCTGGTAATGCAGTTTCAATACGGAACAAGAGCTAATTCTTAGGAAAGTTCGCGGAATCAGCTGCCATCTCCAACAAAGCAAAAATGGTGAGGAAGCATGGCACACTAAGGAGTTAACCTGAGGAAACTACTTTCTATTCCTTCTCCAAAGCCCTTTTGTCTCTCAGAATAATTCTCCAGTAAGCCAGCAACATTTTCAGGCACAAACCCCCGGCTAGCAAGAGCAACCAAGAAACCATTTAATCCAGAGGTAAGAAAATCAGAAGCACAGAAGACAAGCAGCATTTGACCCTTCAAAATACAATTTACCTAGCCAAATGTGAGGAGCAACAAACTTCAAGGAACAAAAAAAAAAAGTCACATTATCCATATGCTCACAAATATACTTCTAACCTGTATTTGAGATTTTGCAAAAAGTAATTCCAGCAATGAAAAGGAATTAACCCAACATGCTGATGGTAAAGCGACAGCTCTCACACCGCATGCCCTAGTATTTTCTGGTGGTTCACAGAGATTTGCAGAGGGCCAGGTCCCTGAACCTTGGCTTCACCTGCTTGCCACGTGACTTAAATGCACGGAAGAGATTTGGAACGGTGAGAAAAAAGCTAGCCGCTGCCGAGCAGCCCCAGAAATTATTAACTGCTCTCAGTGAGGTCATGTTTTTGACAATTGTTTCACACAAGCCTCTGCTGTATTCTCACAGGTTGTGTTGTGGGGTGACAACAGCCAAAGTTGTTTACTACCAGTAACAAGAAAATACATCTGTGAAAGAAACTGTATCAATAACTTTCAAACTTGCAGCGGGAGAAGAACAGTATATTACATGGATAGCTTTGGTTGCTAAAAAAAAAAAATTAAAAAAAATTATAATCTACAAGTAGTCATTGCACTCAACTGCAGTTTTGACTTTCATGTGGACAGTTACATTGTTTCCACGAGGATTAACCAAAACCGCAGTTTTCCACCTATAATTATAGATGGAAGAAATTAATTCACCTGCATAGAAAGAATCGATGTCTCAGAATGGGAAAGCACAGAACTAGAAGAGAGAAGAAAACAGCATTCAGATTCGTAATTATTTTGTAATGAAGCAGAGGCAGAGAAGTTTAAAGAGACTTTGTCAAGTATTCTAAGATCCAAACTTCGTTTTATTAACAAGTAAAACATTCATGGACACAAGGGCCTTACCAAAAGCCATAAAAACAGCGAAATGGCAAAGGAAACCCCAAAGCTATGCTCATCTGAGAATACCTATTATTAGGATCCTTTTAATTCTCCAAGCCTATTGAAATGCAAAATACAGAACTGACTAGACATCCTGGAAAGTGACTCACTGCATGTTGCTGTCGGAGTGTTACAGACAGGGGAATTAGGAACATCAGAATTTTGCATACAAACTTTTTAACTTGACATTGCCTCTTTAAGAAAGGAGCAGCTGGCTGTGATCATACCAGCAAAACCAAGGTTTACTTTCTAGGAGCCAGAGTACCCCAAGTCAAGACACCTGAAGGACCAAATGCCCAAGATATTAAAAGCACAGCAGAAGCAACAGGATACCTCCTTCCGAACCACATATTGCATCTCAGGTGATGTATATGAAGCTAACAATCAAAAGCCCAATGTGAAACACTTACTATCCGTAGAATAAATAAGCTTTATCTAGGCTTACATGCAGCCCTGTCCACACATACACCCAACAAACTGGAAGAATGAGATGTGCTTGCCACAGCCAATTTGGCTGACGATTATTCACAAAGGCGTCCAGATCCTCACCTTCAGAAGCTCATCCTCACCAGCATCAGGAAACTTGTCATGCAGGGAGTCTTTTAGTACCTTGGCAATGAAACGCATTCCATAACTTTGAGAGAAAGAAAAGGGCAAATAAGACTGCTGCTAGCATGAACCTCGCAACAACTTCTCAGGGGTAATACTGTGGTACACCAGACTCACGGGATTTTGTCCACTGAACTAACAATGGCAGACAGGAACTTGTCTGTCACTGTCCTCATGTTTCTGATTGAGGCATCCAGGCGCGTCCTCACTTCTTCGTGATTTAGAGCTTGTTCAGGTGTAACATCGTAGGGCAGTTTGCTATTAGAAAAAGTCAAACGTGAAGGTGAGTATTCCTCGTGCCAGCATACTTCAAGGATTTCTAGCTTGACATGGAAACAAGTTACATTCACTTGGCTGCCAAGAGCTGTGCACTGCCTTCAGTTAACCTTTTAGGCACCGGAAGAGCTGAAGACTTCTTGCTTTTACTTTTTCTCTACTCTCCCTTGCAATGGCCGCTGTCAGAAAAGGCCCATCTAATTCAAAACTGTATCTTTTTTACAGCATGCATACATACACATCAGGCAAGAAAGTGCAATCCCTAACAGATAGCGATACTTCAGGCTGCAAATAAATTTTTGAAAAAGCAACCTACATATTTGAACATTAAGATGATAAAAGCTTGGACAGAGGACAGAACAGTATCCATAAAAATCTATGTAGCATGCTATTGGCCAGAAGCAGTGCCAAATGAGTAGTTACATTTTCTCCATCGGCTGAAATTGCTGCACAGTATTCAGCTAAGACAGACAGATGAAGCAGATAATTCGTAAAAGTGTCTCCTAAATCTCACATAAAGAGAAAGACCTCAACACCTATCTTCAACTGCATTTTTAACATGTCCAGAATTTTGAACTAAGCATAAGGCAAGATATGACTGCAGATCGCTTTGAATGGGGAAACTCACTCCAACTGTATGGTGGGGGTGTTTTTTAGTGGTTTGGTTTTTTAAGTATATTAAAAAGCAAAACCAAGACAATAGAAACCTCAAGTTCCAGCAAATCACATACACTGGAAGAAAAAGAAACCAGAATGGCAGAAAACCATCTAGCCAATTCAACTGTCATCAGTGGCTGAAACCAATTAGAAAGATGTTAGGACTAAAAGAACTGCAATGTCATGCTTCTCCTCCAGCAAAAGAGGTTTTTCTTGGCTTGCAAAGAACACCTAAAATTGCACAAGCTATATAAGACATGAAGAGAGACTGACACAGAACAGATTCTCAAGCACTACTTCTTATCATGATTTCTTTTAGGTTAGAGGGCATCTCAAAGCTAATTAAGTCAACATAGGCAAACACCAAAAAGCATTTCTTCTTCCATCTCCTAATGAGATCTCCTTTCAATAACCTCAGCACCGTTGCCAGAACCTGATCTTTAGAACTCTCAGATGAAAGCCACCTTGAGGGGATGGAAAGGCCGGTATCAGTTGGACAGATGCACGTAGGAAGCCAGGGATGGTTTGGAATGATTAACTGAGCCGTGCAAAGCAGCCAAGCAATGTTTAGAAAAACACAGTAGTAACGGTTCCCATACCTGGCCTCGCCAGTTTGAGACTCCATCTGGTTAACCCAAGACTTGTAAATATCCACTGGATCAGTTTTGATATTGAGTGATTTGTCATCGATGATTTCCTTCACAACTGGTGCCAAGATTTGCCTCAGAGCATTCTGACCACGGGCACCACGGTTGAAACTTACCACCATTTTAATAACGGTAGGATTCCCAGTCACAATTTCCTGTATTTGGTCTACTTTTGATCTGAAGAAGAAAGAATCTGTATGAAATACGAGGTATGCATAATTCTGTCAGCTTTAGATACACTTCTCAACATAAAACAAACGGTTAAAGAGCATCACCCTCACAAAACAGATGATGGATTTGTACTAAAATCTCAATACAGCAGTAAACTACAACATTGTGTAAGAACAATACTGGAACACTTCTCAGGACACATGAGGCAAGAAACTTATGACCTCTGTTGGGGAAATCCAATGCAACTTGCCAGTAGTCATCTTGACAACAATCAATGCAAATGCAATTGAACATTCTATTTGAGAGCACAATTCAAAAATATAGAGCAAACAGAACATGGTTTATGTAGAGAAGAAAAATAATAGCAGGTTTCTTCCAGTATTTACAGGAAGAAAAGAAGCAAATAGACAACAAAAGCCACTCCTAGTATACTCCTATGTGAAATACAGTGGCAGAGAACAAAGTGTCTACATTTCCCTAGACTACTATTCTAGGCATGAATTTAGGGGGGCGGGGGGGGAAAGTCTCTTTTAGAGG
>JAVJGJ010000060.1:2926293-2946306 GCA_035590215.1 Microhierax caerulescens
GTCACGAAAGGCAGGTCCTGCCTGACGAACCCCATCTCCTGTGACAAGGCGACCGGCTCGGTGGATGAGGGGAAGGCCGTGCATGTTGACTACCCAGGCGTTAGTAAAGCTTCTGACAGTGGTTCCCACAGCATTCCGCTGGAGAAACGGGCTGCTCGTGGCTTGGGCAGGCTGGGTAGCACACTGCCTGGATGGCTGAGCCCAGGTAGCGGTGGGGAACGGAGTCACCGCCAGCAGCCGATCACACGTGGTGCTCCCCAGCATTCAGGTCTGGACAAGGGGACTGAGCGCACCCTCACTCAGCTTGCAGATGACACCCAGCTGGGTGGGAGTGCTGACCTGCCGGAGGGCAGGGGGCTCTGCAGGGGGACTGGGCAGGCTGGGCCGATGGCCCAGGCCACTGTATGAGGTTTAACAAGGCTCAGTGCTGGGTCCTGCCCATGGGTCACACCAGCCTCACACAGCGCTGCAGGCCGGGGGAGAGGAGCTGGAAAGGACCTGGTGGTGCTGGTCAGGAGCCAGCTGAACATGAGCCAGCAGTGTGCCCAGGTGGCCAAGTCGTCCAACAGCATCCTGGCTTCTATCAGAAATGGTGTGGCCAGCAGGACCAGGGCAGCGACCGTCCCCCCATACTGGGCACCGGTGGGGCTGCACCTCGAATCCTGGGTTCAGCTTTGGGCCCCTCGCTACAAGACAGACACTGAGGTTCTGGAGTGTGTCCAGAGATGGGCAACGGAGCTGGGGAAGGGGCTGGGGAGCCAGTCTGATGGGAGTGGATGAGGGAACCGGGGGTGTTCAACCTGGAGAAAAGGAGGCTCAGGGGGGAGCTTAGTGCTCCTACAACTGCCTGGAAGGAGGCTGTAGGCAGGTGGAGTTGTCTCTTCTCCCAAGTAACAAGTGACAGGACAAGAGGAAATGGCTCTGGTGCAACTGGAGGAGGTTTAGATTGGATATGAGGAAAGATTTCTTCTCTGAAAGAGTTGTCAAGCACTGGACCAGGCTGCCCAGGGAAGGGCTCAAGTCACTGTCCCTGGAGGGATTTAACAGATACGTAGATGTGGTTTAGCGATGGACTTGGCAGTGCTGGGCTAACGGATGGACTCTATGACCTTAAAGCTCTTTTCCAACGATTCTACGATTCTTTTCAGTTCTTGAGGAATCGCATCACATGGTATTACCTCCATGAAGACACACGGCACACTTCATATTGTCCTATTCACAACACACTGAATCTGGTAATAAAATTATAGGTAAAGCTTCCTCAGATAAGTTTTTCTCTCTCCAATTCTGCCTGAGAAGACTTTATGGATTGTATATGACATAGAAAATAAATAATAAACCAAAAGTCTTTGGGAGATGGAAATGCCTTTAGATATTTTGTAAAATCATGTGAAAACAACTGCGCTGTAACTGAACTGAACAAAAACTGTCAATGAGCTTGCGTACAGAAAACAATTGCAGGGTACAAATTTCAAACGTAATTAAAGAATATCATTACCTGAATGCAAGTAATTGCTGGGACTTGTTTCTTCAAAAAATTCATTCTTGAGTTGAATTCCTGGCGAACAAGATATCCTCGACAGCAAGCCTGAAGCTTCGTAATTAGGTTCTCATTGGCCAGCCAGAGCTGCTCTCGGTTGTAGGCTGCAGTGACTCCAGATATGGTGCTCTGAATTAGTATCACGGTAGGAAGAAGAGCCAGAAAAAGAGAATGGAGATCCAAGAAACAGGATGTTACATCAGCCTTCCATATTAAGAGACTTCGAGTTTGCCTTTCAATAAACAGCATACCATGGTCCTGTACCCTTTTTACCAACAGGATGAATTTTTCTAATTGGGACAAGGAGTTTTGACGCACACAATCTGATGATGCCCAGTGTAATGAGTTACTAAGCTTGTTAACATGACTAACATTGAGGCATTCTCTCTCAGAGCTGCATTAAGGATAGGAATGACAGGAACATCAACTTTTCAGAGAAAGAGTATGTGTTCTCTATCCTACCTGTATCTCCTCCCGTGACAGTTGTGTATCATTTTGCACAAATTCCGCTGGTTCATCCCATCCTCCCTCTTTGGTCCGCAGGTTATGATAATAATGATAGCCACCTCTCACCCAGTGTTTCACCCATTCACTGCCGTTGCCCCCTAAGAGGGGAAACCGCAGTGTAAGTCACAAAACCAGACAAGTGTCTTATCTTTCCCACAAACAAACGTTACAACTAGGAAATCCACACATACAGATACTCCTTCCTCCAAGCAAAAGGAATAATGTTGTTTCCAAGCCCCTCATGACATCATGCAAGATCTACCTAAACACAACACATTGTACAAGCAGAGAATGTTCTACTATTCACTTTTTTTAAAGCCTTAGTTCACAAAGCATCCACAATTGCGACCTATAACACAAGACTTCTCCCCAGAGGCTTTTTTTACCTCTGGTTCTGATTCCACATGCAATAATCCTGAATTTATTGCACTAACAGTTAGCTACTTGAAGTTTACCTGCTGCCATTTTTTTTCTCTTGACTTCTGACAGCTCTCGCTGATACGTCTCTGCACATTCTGGAGTGACTCCATACAGCCCAACATCAGGTGAACGCAAGGCACTCAGGGTCTGGCTAACAACACCATGGTCTACTGCTTCGTTAATGGCCAGAATTCCTAAAGAGACTTTAATAACATAAGGAAGCTGGTTATCTTGGCATTCAGGGGCTCAGTAATTCACAGCAAACACAAAATGACAGAACAGAGCAAGGCAACAGGAACACACACTTACAGCTCCTGTGTGTGTACATACACAAACATTTAAGTGTCTATAAATACAAAATATATATAAAAAAAAAAAAAAAAAATCAGACAACTTTTAGTATAGAGGCCTCTCCAGGATGGAGTGCCCAGCCACAGGTGGCACCGCACCTGACAATGCATCACTTGTGTGCCCCAGGTCCCCCTATGGTGCTGATTTACCACCAATATTTCTCAATAAATTTTAGCTCTCCTCTGACATTCCCTAAGGCAGTTCCCTCTGGCAGAGCCAGTCACAACTCAAAAGTGGCCTTTTCAACAACTAGTACCATCCATCCCTAGTGAAAAAAAGTATGGAGGAGTTTGCAAACGAGTCAAAAACCTGACTGGGGAAAGACAGGGGGCAGAGGAAGAGAACAACAACAACATATCATTCCAGGGCTACTCCAGAAATGCAACTCAACTAGACACGTTCACAAAAGCACAGGAATCACACTGACAGAGCAAACACTAAATACAGTCCCTTTCAGCACTAGGTAAGACAGCAAAAACGTCTGTTCATACATGGACAGATAAGGGTGTCTGAAGATCTTATTCAGGTTTAAGGGCACATACATTAATCCTGCTTGTGGCCAAATGTTCCTTGGCGTGACATTCAAGCTGCTGCTTTGCCAAAGTGTGCAGTGGGTAGGAAAATGGTGAAAAAATGGCCCTGGTACTGCTGGGAACAGACAGTAAGACAGGCAGGTAAAGCTCTGCCCTACTCCCTCGCCTTTTTTTTTTTTTTTAAGGCAGTTCACAGGGCAATTCTCTGACCAAACAATGTCATTAAAAAACAACTGAACTAGGCTCTGACACAAACTCATCGTGTCTTTTGTCAGAAAGCTTTTTATGAACTTGTTGATTTTTGTCTCTTCTAAACCAGCTACAAATAAAGAATACAAATGGACAAGGCATGAATTTAAAAGCAAGCTCACTTGTGCACAAACAGAGAAAGGACAAGAGGAGCCAACCACGCCAGAAACTCTGCATATCTGATACACAGATTCGTAAGAACTCATGTTGGAGGGCAATCTAGTCCAATCCCTTTCTCAAAGCTGCACTAACTTCAGGACTTTGACCGAGTTTGGAAAATCTTGAAGGACAGATTCTATAGTGTCTTTGGATAACCTGTTTCAGAAGGCACCAGAAAGATTCCAGACTCAGATGAAACTTTTCAGTTTCCAGTATGGTTGTCTATTCAAAGCAACATCAGAAGGGACTGACTGTGCATCTTTGATTAACTCTAAGCATCAGCCTACTGTCAAATTAGAAGTTTTGAAAGTGGAAAGTAAGACATTTTATCAGCACACCAAAGAAACAGAATCAAGAAAAATATAACGTGACTATAAAGAGAGAAAACAATCAGTTTACTAATACTGTACAAATCAAGCAAAGCAAGCAGGTATAAATGTTGAATGCAACAGAAAATTAGAGATGTAGAGTAAATGCAAAGAGAACAGTATCATATTTTAAAAGTATATAAAAACAAGCTCTCTGAAGCATGCAGTACCCAGCAAACAAACAGCATATGCACAAAACAGGCCATTAGAATATATCAGACAACTTTAAAAACCCTCATGGTTTGTTAAACAGAAAGCTTCTGTCGGGAACAACAAGAACAACAAAAAAAAACAAACAAACCCACACCACACACCAAACCCCTCCACAAAAACAAATCAAAAAACCTCAAGTTAAGCAAAGAGTAGCAATTACTTCATTGTTTCTGGAGACAGAAATTACATCATTATATAAACTGGGATGCAATGATGGCTGGGCCAGTCCACCTGCAAACCACACTAAGGAGCAAAGTTGAGTATCACTGATGTGCATTATTGTCTGCATTTGAAAAACATGCCAGCTAGCCTAGAAATAATAGAACCCGGACAGGACAACAGCATTCCACACAAACAAACGATAACACACACTGGAAAACACCATTTAAATTCTGCATGTGAACGTTCTCATAGCTAACTAACCACCCATCAGCTGCAAATGACAAACAATTTGATAAGAGATTTGCCCAATGAAGTAATATGGTCACACACAAAACTGGAAAAATGGCATAACCTCCCCTAAGACAAGAAATTTAATATTTGAAGAGTCTGACACACTCTTCAAAGAAAAACTACTACCCTAGAAGCACATAAGTGCACTGGATTTCCTTTGCCACATTTACATGACATTTCAGGCTTCCAACCTTTCCTTAAGTAACCAGTATTTAGATGATAATAGGGATTAATTGCAACATGGTGTGACAATACTTACATCTCTCTGCCTCCTCTGTGTCCTTGTTAGCCCTATGAATCCCATCCTGAATTTCATCTAGCCAAAGCACAGCTGTTTCATCCTGTGTGTCCTGAAGAGAATATGATGAGAAAAATATACACAGCATGAGGAGAAGAGTATCACTATTTTTCCAAAGTAAAATAACCCGTACTCAACAACAAACAATACAGTGATTTTCCGTATCAGAGGGAATAAGAAGCATTTTGGTCTTTCTAAGTGACTCCAAGACGAGGACAGCATGCGCACTGGTGATTTGCAGAGACTACTATGGCATTACCAGGCTCAGTGCCTCCTCCCAGCCAAAAACTCTTTCCAGAAAATGGAACGAAGAAGAAATTCTGTCAATGGGAGTCACTTTGATAAGCAAAGAGAACACAAGGCCAAGGACTTGGTACCAGTTAGTCCTAAAGCTGGACTTGCTAAAAGGACATGACTTGCTAGGAACACAAGTTAATCCTTCGAGAGAACGTGGCTACAAAGAGAAGAAAAAGCTGCTGATGCACATCTGTGTGCAGAAGCTAAAACCTCTCAGGTAATGAATGTCACATCAGGCTGTTCTTGTCTCTGTCCAGAGAAGTTCACAGGCCTGTACAACCCGACAAACCAAAAAGCATCGTTCATACTGTGGCTGGGTGTACACACACAGCAGGCAAAACCAATTTTAAGTCTTTGTTTTAACAGATTGCTCATCAAGGAGCAGCACTCATACAGCATCCTGTATTTTGGCTGGGATATGAAGAAAATCAATCAACTATCATTACACGTGGAAATTTGAGAAGAGGCAAGTAGACAAGCGTTTAGCAAGTCCAAAAATATACATATAAAGAACAATGACCCAGCAGTTGCCAAGCACAGCTTCTCCCCACCCACTGTTGCTTCCTGTAGGTAACTACTGAAAGAAATACCAAGATGCAACTACCACCCCTCTGACAACTCTGGTTGCACAAAGGCAACACAGGAAACATTTACTTTTGGTATGGAATAATAATCACACTGCACAAAAGAGCCACTATTTACAGTGTTCGAGAGCTTTAGGGCCAGAATGAAAATGAACATTTCCTTACAGGCCCTCCACATTTTTCCCACTATTTTGGAGGGTCTGAAAGTGACACGCTTAATGGGTCTCATTCAGGAGGCTAACGTGTCTCTCACGGGCAGGTTTCATCAGTCCCACAAGAGTGCCAGCAACAGCAAAACTGCTGTCCAGGGAGTGGGGGAGAATAATCAAAAAAAAACAATTTCCTCTCTGCAATCTCCACCAGAAGTCAACCCCAAGACTACTGAAACCATCCTGTGCTTTTCTACAGATTTACCATTCCAGGCTTTCTGGAAGGCACACACCACGTAACATACTACAGGGTCTACTGGTTTGTTCCTCTCTCTACTCACCACACAAAGAAACACGCATCATACAGCGCTCCCCATTCACGTAAGCAACTGAACAACACCTTGTGGTGAACTACAATCCCCCTCAGCCCCAAAGTATGGAAATCACTAGTTAGTCACTATCTGAAGTCAGCTATTACTATTTTCCACACAATGTTACTTTATAATACGATCTCTTGATTCCTGACCTTGCTGCCACGCTGCCGGGAGCAGCCCTAAACTGAACATATGCCTAAATAAGGCCATTTCACGCCAGCTCAGAAGTTACCAGCATGGGCTGGCACAAGCTTAAGCGCACACTAAAAAGAGTTCATTATTTCATTCTGACTCAGCGAGAGGAAATGCTTCAGCACAAAATGGGTTCCTGATGAACATTAACCCTTTCAGGGGCCTTGGGGGGAAGCTGCTTAATGATTTTCATCAGAAACTCATACAGTTTTCAGCTACTGCTATCCTGTCAACACAATTATGCAAAAATTTGCGTTGGTATTAAAACAATGAGCTCCACAGCACACAAAAACCCACAAACCATCCTCAAACCACTGAAAGCAGATGTCTGCTACTCTGTAAATAGATGAGAATAAAAAAAAAGTAAAAATATCAGTATTCCGCCTACACTACTCAAACACGTGCACTCTCATCCTCTCTCCTAAACCTGGAAGATGAGACTTGCTCTTCCTCTCCCCATCTCCATCTTTAGTCAGTTAGTGAAAGCAGCAACTATGTACCAGTAGGTAGAAGTTCCCAGCTAGTAAGACAGACAAATAAGGCTCAAAAAAATCATTACCAATGAAAGTGTCACTGGGTAAACAACAGGCATCAGTATACGTTTTGCTAGTAGCATGTATTTTGCTTCATTTCTTTTTTCTAACTTATCACAGTTTTTCCACTTCCAGAAACATTCTTTTTACCAGATGAAATTATGCCTACAACTACATTAACAAAAAATACAAAAAAGCCCCTACTTAAGCTTGCAGGAAACACAGTCAGAAGTTCAGAACTCCTAGAATGAATGTGGTCTCCCTGCAGAAACAGATGAGGCATATTTTTTCGTAGCAAAAATATATGTATCTCATTCTGGGCCTGGGATTAGCTGTAAAAAGTCATCTTGTGCAGTTAATATCCTTGCACCCATCTCTGTAGTTCATGAAGGTTAATACAGTCTGGCTGCAAATCTTTCTCTAGTATAGAAAGATTCAAACTGATTGGGTAAGATCAGTTGATGGTATGCAGAATGCCCGGCTCTCTGCTTCCAGTTTTGATTCCCTGCTTTCAGAACCAGTAACAAGCCAGTTACACAGATGTAAAGATTTTTCAAGAGGTGCATTTAATTGCACTCACCTGTGCTTTCTCTCGCTTGGCTCGAAGTAGTGTATCCTGGTAATGCTGTGCTACCTTTGGGGCTACACCCTCCAGTTTTGCTGCAGGAATCTGCAAAGCTTGAATAGTCTTTTTGCTGTCCCCTTCATCCAGAGCTTCATTGATAAGACCAATTGCCAAAATCCCTAGGGACGAAGATGTAGTGGGAGAAATAAAAAATTCCATTTTTGGTCAACAGTAATCATAAGCATTGTTTCAGAAGAAAAATGCAATTAGCCCTTCCTAAACCAAGTATCAGCTGAGACTGCAATATGTTTAACAGAAAACGTTATTTACCCATAAAGAAAGTAAGACTTTCTCCATCTTAATAGTAGCCATAAAGCCTGGGCATTGCAATAAAAAAAATTAGTAAAATCAGGGCGACTACATGCAGAGACAGAACTGAGTCCTCAGACATCCAGCTCAGAGACACTAGGAGAGAATTATCAAAGACCAAATGGCCAGAGTTCATAGGTTACAGTTTTCCGAAGTTCTGGCTACTCTAGAAAGAAATCTTCACATGAAGCTAAAGATTTGCATGGAATACCATTTAAAAATACAATGTCTTCATATTTTAGAAAACTCTTTTATTAAACATATGTAGTATCAGCTGTATTATCAGAGATGTGGAGGCTGTTCAAGTACAGTAAAATTTTCCATTCACCTAAATAAAAACAAACAAAAATATTGCTCACTAAATGCAGAGTCTACCTCATACATGCCCTACATACAGCAACCATCTCCTGCAAACCACAAAATAACTTAGGTTGAGATGGACCCTACAAGTCATCTGGTTCAGTTCCCTGCTTAAAGAAGGATCAATTTAAATCTGGTTTGACCAGCAAAGAACAAGATCTTTTAGACAAAAGTGAGTAAGGAGATCAGTGTGGGGATTTCCAACTTCAGTTGATATATCTGAAGACTGTGACTTTTCTAGGCAGGAAAGAATCATAAAACAAAAGTTTACATGAAAACCAGAACATCTTAGGGAAGAGGTAGTATTTGGATTCATTAGAGATAAGTGAAAAAATGTAGTGGAGGACACTGCAAAGACTAGGATCGCTAAAATGGCATGGTTTCTGTCAAAAAGCAGATATGGTAACTGTTAGACTTAGGAAAGGGCACAGAATCCAAGCAGTAATCTGACTAGATTACTAATATGGGCACGAGAAGACTACTCCATGGAACAGCAGTGTGTTACAGTTCCTCACTAGACAGCTTTTTTTAATTTGAAACTATTTACAAGGACAGGGGAAATGAAAAACTCTATGCTTGTATGCCTTGAGGACCTTCTCAGATCATTTAACTTGTTCAGGAGATAAAAGGTGTCCTTGCATAAAGGCAGATATGAAGCAGACCAAGTAATTAAGAAATTCCTCAAGAGAGCAACTTTCGGACTTCTGTTGTGACCTCTTACACAGGAGAGATACATGAAGAGATACATCTGGGTGTGTACACACACCAGTACAGGTCTGTGTTTGTGTGGTTTCAACAAATCAGCTCACCTGACCCAAACAGGAAACCCAATGTCTATTTGGAGATCCAGGAAACAAACTTAATCAAGACAGCAGGCTCTAAATTAAAATGTAACCCTCTCTAGAGTATAAACTCTTTTCAAGGTGAAACACAACTCAACTACACAACAAGAAATGGTGGAAGACACCTGTTTGTCTCAGTGTACAATATAAACTTTATCATCACCTCCACATTTTTCACAAATATCTTCCCTCTTAGGATGCAAGGCTTTGAGCTAAACATTACAAAGATGGTTTGGAAGTACATGTCATGCTACCTGCATAAGCAGGAGGTTTTCAGCACTGGTCATAGCCAAAAACAATGATCCCTTAATGAAACTGAAAAAAAAATAAAATTAAACCACCTGACAAGAGAACTTCACGAGGACCTACCTAAGAACAGGTTTGCTTAATTGCGCTATTTTCAAGGGCTCCTCTATCTCTACTATGGATTTTAAGTCAACTAATAATGTCTTAGAGGAAGGAGAATTACTCCAGTTTTCTGTTTTACTGAAGTTTTCATCATTACGCTCAATCACAGTCTTTTATCACTGCTAAAAGACACTTACTAACATAACACTACTAAAAAACAGAAATAAAAAACAATGCAGAACTAGAAGAACCACAAAGGGAGAAAAGGAAAACCTGAATGGAGCAGAGATTGCAGCCAAAGAGAGAACAAGACTTTAAGAAAAGTAACTTCTACTGAATACAGCAAATTAGGAAGGAGGACAGAGCACTCCAAGACTAGGTTAAAATTAATTCAGAGATTTTGCTAATATTAATTTTCATTAAATTTGAGGGATTGAACCAAAATTAGAAAGTTTTCTAGACTAATCCTAGGCACTGACAGCAGACAACACATTTTGTCAGCCAAAAGTGGTTCAAATGTGCATTAGAAGGACTAATCACCTGTTTGGAGATACTAATTTCAATGTCACGAACACTCCTGACTGCCCGATCACCATTAACAGTCCTGCTGTCATAGCCTTTTGTACTACAGACCAAGTCTTGCTCATACATTAGATATCTAAAGATCTTAGTTATGACACAACTACAAGTCAAACAGTAACTCTGTGTATTGGCAAGCACCTCATTTTAGTACTCCTTATAAGCTAGGATCAGCCTAGCATGAACAAGCAGAAAAACTTACTTTCATGCTCTTCATGCACAACTATGTTCACACGATCAACACACGACTGGATATCATTCCACGTGATGAATTCATTTCCTTCTGCACGTGCTTGAGCTTTCAGCTTCATCAGATCATCGATGTATCTGTCAAAGAACAAAACCCAAAACCAACATACATCATGTTGCAACAAGCTGGCCAGGGACACACAACACAGCATGAAAGTTGTACACAAAGTGTAAGAGGTAACACAAGGGTTGAAATTAGAACAAATGTGAAAGAGAGGAAGAAGAGCAATAGCAAAGGCTGCATGCACGATGGTCAGCCTAAATGTGAAACAGTCCAAAGAGACGTATCAACAAAACAGACAAAATTGTCAAATAGACATAAACACTATAACTCTGAACGAGTCCAGGGCAAAGAACACGGTGGGTGAGCTGGCGTAGTATCAGCAACAACCTAATGGTATCACAACACGGCTTTAACATGAAATAGGTGAGAAAGTGTTGAGAGACAGCACAGAAATCAGACCAGTAAGAACAGTAATCGCAAAAACAAGATGGAAGAGCCAACAGAGAATCAATACCTTAAGAAATAAACTAGAAAGAATGTGAAGTGGGGAAAAAAAGTTTCAGAAAGTCACAGAATGTAAACAACATCAAGGACAGACATGACTTCTTGAAATATCCACCTCTGAGAGTTCTCATCCTCAATGTTTGTAAGCCCTGTGACAGGACTGCTCAGTTGTTTCCACACTGTATTCACATCCCCTGAATCCAAAGCCCTATTAATCAGGGCCACAGAAGACAGCATCTCTACAGCAACAGATAATTCCGGATGGGTGAGGTTACCCTGCAATAAAAGAGGACAACAAATCAATTCCACGTGCTCTTTACAACCTATTGTTGCACACAACACAGAACAGTTGTCAGAACAGACATGTAAGAAAGCAAAGGAACAACCTTTATGACACAGAAGTAGAAAGATGAGAACCATAAAGAAAGCTAGAACACCAAGTAAAAGATTAAAGTAGAATCTTAAGAGGGCCAAGTAACTCAAGATTCAGGGATTAAACTTCATGTCAAAACAGACTGAACACCAAAGCAGGTCTAAGAAGATTCAAGACAGGTTTGTTGCAGAGAACATATTTAACAAAACAGACAAGGTAGACCCAGTGATCCATACCAGCTTCCAGAAATAAGAGAGAACACGGTACTTACTTCAGGGCTCTGTTGCTGCAAGGTGGCCAGCTCCCTTTGGTAAAGATCTGCAGCAAATACATAAACCTCTGGTAACTGGGCCTCTGGATTCATCAGTTCTGCCACTGTCTTCTCAGCATCACCCATTCGAATTGCAGAATTAATTCTGGCTACTGCTGCCAGCCCTAGAAGTTCAAAGAGGGAGCATAAAGAATGAGGAAGGCAGACAGTCAAGTCCCCAGTAACAAGAACACTTTTATTCTACTCAATAATCAGATACCTAACAAGAAAAGGGATAATTCCCTTAGTTTCAGGAAATGAGCAAAGCTTTCTGATCCATGCTTCCCCAATTAGTCTCCCATTACCTCAGGCAACTAAAATACATAATGCCTTCTTTAAAATAAAGCTCATGTTTAAAACCAGTACACCTTTTTGCTTGTTATCAAAGGACTGTTTCACAGTTTCAGTCTTCTGATAGTATTAAGCCTCCTAATTGCAAGTTTTGGGATGGATGAGTAGTATCAACTTTTTCTTCCTGTCTACATCTATCCTGCATCTCTCCTGCCTGAAGCAGTAACAAGCACTCTATAGTGGGTATGCAGTGGCCAAATTTAAAATAGCACAAGTAAACGAACGCTGAGCTCCATGCTGAACAACTAAGGTACTTTGAAGGTAGCCTCCCAGTTATTAGGCATTCACTATTTTCCTCTTGCATTCTAAAACTCCTCTCCCCAGATCTCTAGTAGTCTCCTTTCTACCTACTGCAAATTGAACTAGTTGCTCCTGCACAGCCAGAACTGAACATTCTTCTCCAGAAAAAGAGAGCTCTGCATGGTGTCAGAAGCATCCATCAAAAAATAAACGGCCATTACGATCAGCATTTTATTTGCTACCTGATATAAGAAACACTTAAAGGTTCTGGAGCTCAAACCAATTAAGGTTTGCATCAATGGTCAGCAGGTAACCTAGCTTTCACACCTCGTGGAGCAACCCAGATTTCCTTCACAGCTCCACAGCACAAAAACTCATGTAAGTGTTCTAGAAAAAGATGTTATTTGAGGTAGACACAAAAGCTCCACATTTCTTAGTATTTCAGATTATATGCTGTTATCTCCAACAGTATTTTAAGAGATGGATAAAATACGCTACAAATAAACAGGGCAACTGCCTCTCTTTAATGTTCTTGGCAACTGTGAAGTACTACAAGAACATTCATAGCAGCCTGAGAGAGACCTCACATATCCCCACATAGACCCAAATATTGTGCTGTCTCATCCTTTTGATGACATCCATGGTCACTTTGCTGCAATAATTTCTGCTGATCCTTACTTTGCTGATACTGTTGTGCTGCCCTGTTAGCAGCATCCACTCCCAACTGCAACTCTTCCTTCTGCAGAGGACCTGTAAGGCCAGCCTGAGAGAAAAAGAAACCACAAGGGTGAAACAATGTCAGCTTATTAATTTCAAATAGCTCAATAAAAAGACAAGAAAAGAAAAAAATCAACAAAAAACAGCTCTTCCTTAAAACACTCTTCTGCATAGGACACCATACACATGAGGAAGACAGAAACCACTCACCAGATTCTCCACTCACATGGTGAAAGACTGTATGTGTACAACCTGATAGCTTTTACAGTATTAGAAGTGCAGTCCCATGAACACAGCAATTAAAGCCCCAGCCTCCAGAATTATAACACATTTAAGACAAAGGAGACAATTTTGAGGGAAAAGACTCCCTGTACATGAGCTGCATGCTAGAGTGAAATTAGTACTTGCTTAGTTAGCCATGAAGTGACACAGCAATGTTCCATTTTACACCTTTACACAGTAAAGATGGTAATTCTCCAAAAGCACCAACAGACCACATTTATGTAACAAGACCGTTCTGGAAGAACGTGCAATCTGACTTTGCAGTTTAGAAAATGGCTGAACTTGGTTTTTGTGGCTCCTAAAAAACCTGGTAAAAATCTTCCCTAGAGACACCTCTGGGTAGCTATAGAAAGTTTCTACCATGATGAAGCTTGGCAGAACTTTTAGAAAAAGTCCCCGCTTTTCCAATTTTATCTTAATTGTAGGTCCCAAGAAACACAGCTTGTGAAGATCTTTCTTCAGAGACAAGTGACAAATCTTAATAGCAACAGCTGCAGGGCTGTGCGCTGTGGAAGTGCTTGTACCCTCACAGAAGGGACCAACAGCAACACACACATCCTGCAGCTCGCATCATTCATGCAGAATGCAGATGCCACCTCAGCCTCTCTTAATATGTCAGATGCTCTGAGCCCTTAATCAGTTTCTCAGCCCTCACTAGACTTGCTGCAGTATGTCCCTGTCTTTTGACCTGCAGAGCCTCAGAACTGGGGGCAGTACTCCAGCAGTGGTCTTCACCAGCATCAAGCAGAGGGGAGAGGATCACCTCCTTCAGCCTGCTGACAACGTTCTTCCTAACGCACCCCAGGACACTGCTGGCTTCCTCCACCACAAGGGTATATTCCTGGCTCTTGGTCAAGTCATTGTCCACCGGGACCCATTATCCCTCTTCGCAAAGCTGCCTTCCAGCCAGTGTATCCCCAGTCCATACTTGTGCAGGAGGTTATTCCTTTCCCAAGTATGGGGCTTAGCATTTGTCTTTGTTGAACTCTGTGAGATTCTTAATGGCCTATTCCTCCAGCCTGTTGAGGTGCCTCTGAATAGCAGCACAACCAGCTGGTGGTGTATTGACTGCCCCTCCCCGTTTCCTATCATCTGCAAACGTACAAAGGGTACACTCCGTCCCATTTTACAGCCATTAGTGGGTTGTTAACTAGTACTGGCCCCTGTACCAATCCCAGGGGTACAGCACCAGTGACTGGCCTCCAGCTGGACATCACACGGCTGATCACAACCCTTAGAGCCTGGCAGTTAGCTAGTTTTCACCCTACCTCGCTGTCCGCTTAGCCCACGCCTCAGCAGTTTGTCTGAGGATATTATGGGATGCAGTGTCAAAAGCCTTGCTGAAGTCAAGATAAACATCCATTGCTTTCCTCTCATCTACCAAGCCAGTCATCTCATTGCAGAAGGCCGTTAGATTGGTCAAGCATCATTGCCCCTTCAAATACTCAACACTGAGCACTCCTAACCACTTTCTTGTCCTTCGTATGTTTGTTGATTGTTTCCAGGACTATTTGCTCCATCATCCTCCCAGAGGCTGAGGCGAGACTGACAGACCTATAACTCCCTAGATTCTCCTTGCCCTTCAAGACATTGGGGTGGCATTCACGCTCAAGTCCTCAGGAACCTCCACCAATCTCCCTCAACTTTTAGAGACCGCCTAGAGTGGCCTCACAATCACAGAGGCCAGCTCCCTCAGCACCCACAAATGCAGCCCACCAGCTCCCTTGCCCAAGTTGTTTAAATGGTCCCTAACTTGATCCTCCTCTACTAAGGGGTAAGTCTTCCTCCTGAGACACCTGACCCTGCTTCCATCCACCTCTTGTATGCTTCCCTTTTCTGTTTGAAAGGAGAAACTACGGTTAACCTTAGCTATAGAATCACTTCAGTTGGAAAAGACCCTTAAGATCATCAAGCCCAACCATAAACCCAACACTGCTGAGTCCATAACTAAACTATGTCCCCAAGCACCACATCTACAAATAGAGTACAATGGTAGTATTCTGCACCGTGGAAGTAGCGTATGCTTATCTGATAGGTGTTTCTACAACACAAATAGCCACATTTGGGCACAGACAATAGTAAAATGAGAGCAAAGACACACCTATATTACAATGGTTCTATACAAACGTGAGTTAGTATTTTAAGGTTTGGTGAAAGTATTTTAATTATATATACATACAAGCATTATACTGGCCTTTCATATGCAAAGATGAAAACTAAATGATATACATGTTTACTGTATGCTTCTCTCTACTAGTATTAACTTTTTCAAACCAACAGTGAATTGTAAGCAGGTAATTAGCAAGTGATTAGCATGCAGTGGTATGGTAAAGGGGGGCAGGGGGAAAACCTTCTGGATCAGGGTAGGCTTTTCCATACCTCCTGTTTCTGTTGTCTGTCACTCAAAAACTGCTTGAAATACCAGTCACAATTTTCACGTAGCAATCCTCGGAGTCCCAGGGCTGGCGTTGCCAAAGCTTCATACAGTGCTAATGCATCTCCTTGTTCCAAAGCTAGGTCAATCTTTGATATGGCTGCATGTGCTAGCAACAGTAAAGCAGAGTTTTGAGAGAAAAATTAAATGAGGAAGTCCCATGTTTATATAACCTACTGCTCAAAAAGAAATACTCTTAGACCTGATAGATAGCAAATTAGGTATGTGATCCAAATGGAAGACTCTCAGAGTCAACTGCAAAGTAGCACTTGAAAAAGGGGCTGAAGTTTGGAAATAGCACGCATTACTCAAGTTGAAAAACTTGGGGGGGGCAGCGACATGGACAATCCATTTCCTAAAGGAAGGGCAACAGAAGCCAAAATGAACTTAGCTTACAATTACGTACTAATAATGAGTTTAAAAAAAAAAAAAAAAAAAAAGTAAAACAAACGCACAAAACCCCAGAAAAACAGGGCAGATGCCTTCTACTTTTGTTAGCATTACAGAAAGCAAGGACAAGTAGAGGTATTGTTTCCCAGTACTCTTTTAATCAAGACTATTATTTCAGCATGATACCTACTGTTCACTTTATTGATGTTTCCCTGGATTTCAGCTTGAGTCAAAAGCTCTTCATACACATCTCTCTCTCTCTCTGAATTTTCAGAGGCAATCTGAAGATGAAATATAAAGTAATCAGTGTTTCTACAGTTTCCTTTGCCCTCAGTTCGTCTCATTGAAAAGGTCAGGGAGGATAACTGTATATCTATATAGAGTTGTGATAGGTCATAGACAGGCTACCTCTACACAAGCAAAAAGAAGCCCTAGAAATAAATAAAGTAATATACTCACGCTCTGAAACAGACAACCTAGAAACACCTTATTTCAATGTAATGGCTCTGTATGAACACACAGGAGAGCTCCACAACACAGTAAGCAGTACATATAGCTAGGCACTTGATACACAACGTTCTAAAACAACACTGACCCCTTTCTGACAGCATCAGTCAGTTTTGCTCATCATTTCATTGCTCAGAAAACATATTTATAACATATGACAATGCAGGGATAACACTGCCAACATAGAAAGACCGATATTAACTCTGTATCTGTGTGGCCCGTGTTTCAGACAGCTAAACAGAGTAACACAGCCAACTGCTGCTTATCTTCTACAACAGGAAGATAGGTTACTGGGGAACATATTAGAATACCACCAGGAGTAAACCCACCTAACACTATACACACAGGACTGTAACACCCATTCTGTGAATTCTCCACAGTTTACACTACAGTACAAAGTTGTAACGCATGCAAATAGGTGGTTTGAAAGAAGAATTGATCTACCCTATTTTTAGCATTCTCCATCTTGTCTTGCTTTGCTCTGTAGAGTGTGTCTTGGTAAGTGGATTCCAGTTGATCATCGAGATTTATTAGCATGGCGTTAGGGTTCTTCATGGCCATAAGAGTGTCAGCTGGAACCTGATGGTCGATTGCTTCATTAATGGCAATGACAGCAGCATGTACTGAAAAACAAGTCGCAGTCTGCCAGTTAGTCCCAAACACAACAGCTCTGTTAAAAACTGAGAACTTAATTGGCAAGGGCAGAAGAATTACCTGGAAATACTGGGAAGCAAGAGAGTTATCAAAGTACCTCTCATTCCATCACTTGTTCTTGACAAAAAATGGCAGCCTACTTCCTAGCACAATATTGTACCTAGTTAGATCATCATGCTCCAGAAAGAAGAAGAAAAAAAAAAAGGGAAAGACGACCCTTTTCCCAGTCTTCCAAAAGACCTATCAAAAGGACTGTACTGTCTTAAAACAGGGGGCACTAAAACTAACACAAAAAAAAAGAAATACCTAATCTTCTAGTTTGACTAATCACCAAAAGCAAAACTACACTTTTTCTTACATGCTGCTTCATCCACAGAAAGTTCATTTGCAAGAATTCCGCCAATCTTGCTGAAGGCAGGCATCTGAATACCATACTTCTCCAGTTCAAGCCTCATGTTACTGATCTCCTCCTCTGAAACACACATTAAACCAGTGTTATACGGGCTTAAACACATCAGGAATCAGCCCTACTATACCAACGACTATTACCAAAAAAATTTCTGATAACCACAATAAATTACAATTACTGTTTAAATAATACTTTGACTATAACTCAGTAAGTGAAACAAAATAAATGAGAACTGATACACATTTTGCACACTTTCCTAAAATCTACATTTCTCCCAGATTCCCATATGGGAATATTCTGTAGTCTTTCTCAGCAGAAAACCACACATGACTCATAAGGAGCTGGAAACAGACTATTCTGTGATGCTTCCACTACAGCTGTCAACAGGTCAGGAAAATGCACAGGTAATATTTCAGCATTCCTCTGCCCGCGCCCCCCACCCCCGAGAGTCTATGCTAGAAAAGCAAATAGAGGATATCAAGACATGCTGCTGCATGTAACAATACCATACAACTCAACGAGAGAGTTGACAGTTTAGCATTTTATAGGTACAATCAACAACTGTTTTGCAGGATAACGGAAGTTTATATACCTTTTAAATCAAACGTGTGCGCTCAGGTGGGAACCTCACTAATGCAAAACACTGAATTTGACACTTTTGCAAAAAAATCAAGGAACTGAAACCTTGAGGTGGCACATGGATGTGATACTTTGTGCTGAAATCTCCTGTCGCAGATCAGCTGGCAAACTCTTACTCAGCTAATGGCACCTCTACTTTAAAATGTCAAAGGAGATCAGAACTATCTACCAAAACTTCTCCCAGAGGAATGGAGGCAAGGTTTAAGTGTCTTACAACAATGGCAAAAAAAGGGGCTGTTATTTGCAAAATTAATGATTAGCAAACCAACAGCCTGGCTCAGAAGTACTCAAATGGATCCTTTTTCTTAAATTACTAGAACTCACAGACATTAATTTTAAATTTAATTTGCATTTAGGATATCAACATTAGCCATCCTTTAACTGATCTATACAACATCTAGTAGAATATGAGGTAAAGACAGCATATGCATCAGTGGGGGGTTGGGTTGGTTGGGTTTGGTTTTTCATTCTGTTTTTTTTACCTGTGAAGTCCACCTTCCCATATAAATCCTGAATCTGAGGGGCAAGACCCAGTTTGAACAGGTACAGGCTAGAAAAGAAAATAAGCAAGTAATTAGAACTAGTCATTTTTCCCTGTGGTTCTGACAACAACACAGGTCATTTTAGGAGATACAGATTCAAGAAGCCACTCAGGTAAGCCAATGTAATGCCTCATAATCACCAAAAGAGCGAGCTGACTCCCCTCCTCCCCTCAGCCACACATAACTAATAACTGGCCCACCACTCTGAATCTTGACAGAGTTACAGAACGGCTGAAGCTAGAAGGGAGCTCTCAAGTTTGTCTTGTTCAAGCTCTCTCCTCAAACAAGGTCACTTAAGACCAGGTTCCCCAAGGTCATGTCCAGATGGCTTTTGAATAGCTCCAAGGGTGGAGACTCCACAACTTCTCTAGGCGATTTGTGCCACTCCTTGGTCACCCACACAGTAAATAAAGTGTTTTCTGATGTTCAGGAGGGACACTCCTGTGGCTCAGTTTGTGCCAGCTGCCTCTTGTGCTGTCATGGGGTACCACTTAAAAGAGCCTGCCTTCACCTCCTTTGCAGCCCCCCATCAGACAGCTGCACATTGATGAGATTCCCTTGGAGCCTTCTCCTCTCTGCGCTGAACAGTCCCAGCTCTCCCAGTCTTTCCTCATAGGAGAGTGGCTCTAGTCCATTAATCATCTTAGTGACCCTTCCTCCAACCCTCTCCAGCACGTCCATGCCCCTCCCGTGCTGGGGAGCCCAGAACTGGACACAGTACTGCAGGCATGGCCTCACCAGCACTGAGCAGAGGGAAGGCATTCGCTCAGCTCATCTGGCTCACTGGCGCGGTGTTAATATATCCACGTGGAGCCTGACGAGAAACAGGACAGCTACACGGGAGGGGTGAACCCATACAGCTAAGGACAAATGGGACTGGGGAACGAGAAGCAGCTCATCTCCTTTTTGCCTGTCAGACCAGCTCAGCACAGATAGTGGAAAGGTACCCTCTGTTGAAATAGCTGGTAATACAGGAACATCAAAAATAAACTATACGTTCCTTTGGTAAACCCAGTTTTAACATGATTGGAAAGGAAAACAGAGGGTAAGCACGACCTCAACATGACAAATATAAATCTCTAATCTCTCTAAATCTAAGCAGATGGGGCGGGGGGGGGGGGGGGG
>JAVJGJ010000060.1:2946406-2975004 GCA_035590215.1 Microhierax caerulescens
ACCCACATTACCCCTCCCCCCCCCCCCAAAAAAAAAAAAAAAAAAAAAAAGAAAAAAAAACCCAAACCAACAAACCCAGAACACAAACAGCAGGCAGGAACATTTCTGACCTATGGACTGTCAACAAAACCACATTCTAGATCTTTATTTCTTAACTGGAATATAGAACAAGGTTTTTTTTATATAAAAAAAAAATCCTTTTCCACATTTATATTTACATGTCAGTGTTACTCTTCTTTCCTTGAAAAGTAAAATCACTTCAATGATAAAATCTCGAGGAGGCTGCCTTTGCAGAGAAATAGGCTACGTAACATTTCAGCCAAAAACCTTTAACAATTGAAAAAAAATTAAGTAGTATGGAAAAGGTACTACTAGATGAAAGATTACACAAGAAATTCTACAGTCTTAACTACTGGGACCGTTTGCATCTATTAATTTTACTCCATGAATTCATTTTCTTTTCTTAATTATGATCTAGAAAGATCACAGCAACAGCAAACTTCATTTTCTTGGGAAGCTTGGTAATTGCTCACAATTCAGACTACTAGGGGGGTGGGAACAGCCAGGATGTAACAAAAAACATGTAACAAGAATATATGCCAGCCAACCCCGGCATAAAGCAGCTACAGTAGCTATTAGAAAGCTGCCAGCAAGGGAGGAACTCTGCTGTAACCTGAACAAAAGGGAGCACTGGTCTTGACTGTGGCAGTGTACTCCTCACTGCTTTATAAACTCCAAATGACTTATTCTACAGAGATAACTCATTTTAGATCTAAAGCTGGGATCAAGCTCACTTCTATAGTAATCACAACATACTTGACTGGTTCTTTTTCCTTCAGCATCTGATCTGGCCACTGCCCAAGGCAAAATACTGGCTTCACGTATCTTTGCTCTGACCTGCTAAGATTGTTTTGCTAGAAAATTCATCCTCATCCAGCCTTCAGTTCACTTCTCTCCCCTCCCACCTTCCAGCTTTGCAGAAAGACTTCAGAAGCAATTAGATTTCTGCCTAGCACGCCTTACCTGAGTGCATGAATACAATAGATACAGCGTGGCATGTTCTTGCGATCATAGATATCTGTAGTTTCTGGGTAGAATATCTAAAGACAAAACAAAGTTAGCGGTCTGAATTACACTATACAGCCAAATCGCATAACTGTGGTAAGCCCAATTCTTCTGCAGCACGCTAATGAAACAGCCCACAAAACAAAACTCTCTGAGCTTCTCTGCCCTAGCCCGACATTCCTCCTGCTTTAAGTGCCAGCCAGTCCTTTCTTTTGTTCCTAGCACCCAAACCAGGGCGCCCCTTTTCCTGCCCAGGTCCTATTACACATGGATGAGTACACCCCTTCTTCCATGTGCCCACCAAGATACCAGGTCAGGAGGCATTAGCAAGGACTTTGGTGAAAACCAAGAGATGAAAAAAAAATACTTGCAACAGAACAGAGAAAAAAGGATTTTGTTTGGACTAAACGTGGTTGAGAAGCAAAAGACAGTGACAAAGGGAAACTGAGACCAGCACTGAGGTGCTCCGCACACTACATTGGCAGTTAGCTGGACCCAGAAGCTTTCAGACTTTTCAGACTCAAGTCTCAAATACAAAGCACATCAAAGTTTAACATCAGGGGCTAATACTGAAATGTCAATTCATTCAAAAGTGCTGACAAGGTACGTTACGTTCTCGTTATCGGGAAGATACTTGCTGTTGCCTATGAGCAGAAAATAGCATTGCTCTTTCTGTAAAGTCAAGAGCAAGTGAAGGACCCTCACAATTCCACAGTTATCAGTTCCCTGGCTCTGCTGCATGGGAAAATACTTAAAGCACCGGCATCTCTTTGTCGATATATTGGATCCCATCCCAGTTTCTTTAACATATCCTCACACATTTATCTCCCCCTCTAAACTCACTTAAGACCTGAAAATCTTGGCTCATACCTGGCACTTAAACTCTCTCTGTCTAGCTACCTCCTCATTTATTTTCACCTAACAACCTTAACAGCGTACTTCAGCATGTCCTAATCCTAAATTTGTTCCTGTAAGATCATCATAAATCCCAGCAAGGCTCAACTAGTAAATCTCAACAGATTATTTCAAAATCTTTGCCAAGAATAAAGTGTTCAATTTGCAAGCATGTATGCAAACAAAGCATACATCAGATTAAACTACGCAATGTTGGTTTTGGAGAGACTAAGTATAACACAGCCTACAAAAAAAAAAAAAGTTAAAAAAAATTACTTACTATCCATGTATGCAACTTTACTATCAGCACCACCCCAGTTTGAGATATTTTTAGGCAACAGTGTTTATTAGCTCACAGGAGTTTATCTGGACATTCCCCTAGTGAAGCCAATAATTTATATTTGATTAAGCTACACCAGGAATGTTTCAACTTGATGTGAAAGTTTCATAGAGAAATCCAAAGAAACAGATAACACTATTTTCTGTTGCATTGCTTCTTTTAGCATTGATTTCTAAAAAAGCTTCCTCAATCAAACTGTAGCTCAGATACTGCTCAAAAGAATGCCTGGCAAGAACTATGCAATGCAGATGTTATGCAAGATTAGTGACATTAAGGATATGGTACAGAAGGAGGAGTTATTTTGCTCCTAATCACTCTCACACATATAGCAGAATGAAAAATTTCAGCAAGTTTTAGGAGAGAATTTCTACAGGGACGTCAATCTAGAAAATGAAGAAATAACTAGATGAAGTCTGCCGATTTTCGTACAACAGCAAATGCTTCCATGGAACGCAAGGTTTTTCTAAGATTATTTATCTACACATACAACATAGAAATTACCTTGGGGAGACCAATCTCAGCCATGGCATTCAGCCACTGGATTACATTATCTGTGTGCCGGAAGTGGAGACCAGTTGCCTAAAATAAAAATAGGCAAGAACAACGAGGAGGGCAGTCAGAAATAAAATACCACGGCTGCCAAGAACGGCAGGGAGGTTCATTAAGATGGGTAGTGAAAACAGTACTCTTACAGAAAGGAGGTCAGAAGTCTTCTATATACTATTGATTGTTTAAGACAAGTTCTTTCACGTGAGTGCAAGCCCAGATATAAAGCCAAGAGCCCACCCCCTCTCACTTAATCATTGTTCTATAGTAAAGGTGGAGTTTCTCAGGTAATACTAATATAAACTTTCTGCTTATTTGCACACTGTACCTCCATGTGCACATTTTCCTATTTTAGATGTCTACCTAAAGCAGTATCTATGGCCAACAGCTCTCACCTTATATCTAGTCTGTTCCCTATCATAGATTTTCTTCACAGAAACTACTTTAGGGGAGAAGAAGTTTCCAAGTTTGGCCAGGTAGACTCCATTTCTCAATCCTTCTTCCAGCTCTGTTGTGGGAGGCAGCTCCTCATTCAGACAGGCCTCCATCCATCTGGAAGAGCAAGAAGAACAAAGTTGGTCACGTGAGTGTATTTCAAATTTGTGAACAGAACTCCATGCTTAAACAAGTTTCATACTGCTACTGCTGTCATATTCTAGCCTACTATTTACTTAGCACTAGGGGTTGAAAGTGGGTATAGCACTACCACACAATCTGTCATTAAGATGCTAGTCAGTAACACTTCAGACAAAATATTAAGTACAGAGCTCAGTAGCCAGAGTTTCACAAGTAATTAAGATACCGTCTCACCATAGGTGTTTCTCCATCAGCCCAAGATTTAGCTGGTACTGGTCTAGATACAGTGGCCAACCTGTCCTTTAAACTAATTTAAATCTTCCTCTTGAGTACAGGCTACTCTCACTAAGTATTTGCTAGTTATTTCATGACACTACCACTTACTCAAGCTCTTTTTAGCTGATCTCGTAGAGAGGCCCTACAGCATTGTTATCAAGTCTACCTTTCTAACCTATATATTTTCTCCCACCCTACTCTACATTTTAAAGATGGGGTGGAGGGGGAACCAGAACAGGCATTCCTCTCCTCCTAACAAGTTATCTTCCCTTATCTCATTATTATTATTATTATTTTCTTCCATCTCATTTAATGGTGTCACAGATCCTCGTGACAAAAACAAAGATTACAGCAGCATGTAATTTAAAAAGTCACTGTGCTCAAACCAGAGGTGCACCCTGGTATTTCCCCTACCTGAGGCTGTATAATGCAAGCTCAGCTACACACTGTCTTCCAAAGACGACACACTCCCTGGCTGTGCGGTTGTCTGAAAAAGGGAGCTGCTCGGCCGTGGGCCGCTTTGTAACGCGTCTTCCCTAGATCACGCCTCGCGTGCGACTGAGCTCTACAGCTCTTGCACGACAGGTGAGCCTTGGATCAGTGAAGACCACAGAAAAGCAGCCCAGAATAGCAGTAGCCCGTATCATGAAACAACTGACTGTAACATAAGCCAGGTTAATGATTTGGCTCATGGGGATGGTCAGTCCACATTACTGGGACTGATCTCAAAGACAGGCAAGTAGAGGACCCTGCTTGCACCCAATGAACAGAATTTTAATATTCTCAATACTGTTTCAGATGCATGCCTAACTGTAAACTATTTAGCTTCACATGAATCCAAAAATAACAGGAAAACACCATGCTGGGTGCATAACTGTAGTAATTGACACAATTTCACAGAAATCAGTCCCGTAAAACACAGTCGGGAAAGCTATGTGGCTCTTTTGACCAACAAAGCCGCACACATTTCACATCTGCGAGGTATGAGGTTTCATGTCTCCTAATATTCCGATTAAAATCAAGCACTGTACATACACACAAAAACCAGCTCATATATACTAAGAACTAAGACTACTCCAAGCAGTGTTTTCATGGGGATTCATTGACTAGTGCTGTTTCTAATGGATTTGGGCATAAATACTATATATTGTATTTATATTTATATTGTATATATAAAAAAATATATATTGTATTTATATAGAGAGGTGCTATAACCCCCTCTTTCAGTTCTCCAGGAAGTAAACGCAAAAACTGAGGCTGCAAAATTAGAGAATTACACCAATATTAGAATAACTGTTACCTGTAATTAGCACACAGGTGGTCACAGCTTGAGTAACAGGACTGTTCAAATAATCTAGGCTTTAGACATGGTTAAATATTAGGTCATTGATCTAGATTTTCTACTGACTGCGAACTGTATCCTAGAAGACAACTGCAGCACTGCAAAATGTGTAATGAGTACAGCACACAATGAATTAAAAGTTTAAAGCTATAAGAATTAATATTATGATGGGGTGTATACAAAGGGGAACAGTAAAGGTAGGCACTACTGTTCTTTTGTATACAACACTGATGAGACTAACCTTGTCACTGTGGTCTGCATTTTTTCAAACTGGAGAGCAGGAATAAGACAGGAAAGAAATTTTTGATTAGCTACGATAAAACTTCACAGTGAGAATCCTGAACAATGCAGTGCAATCAGTTTGTTGAAATAAAAGCCCGAGATGCAGCTTGGTGCTCTGACAGTCCTTTGGTAGCAGATTGTAATCAGATTGAAACTGTAGTCACTGACATCAGCCTGTTCCACCTTTTCTGATAAAAAGCACCAAATCTAAGGCAGGAGCATATGAACTACACATGAATCAGCTTCTGAACCACTATTTTCAGCCCAGCGTGCAAGGCTCAATGGAAAGCACTAAAAATTATTTAACCTGCAATATGCAAGATGACCAAATAAGTAACCAATCTTTTCAAACTGAACAATAAAATATGATCATTTCTTTACAGTAATTTAGAAAAGCAGTATTATAAACATAAAACTTAATTTGCATTCTGTGGATATTTTTGCACAGTTTAGTCTTGATCTCAAATACAGAACACTCTAGCAGTATACAACAGATATGAGACGTGTTCAAATTCACCACGGCCAGTTTTTCATCTCTTCTGAGAAGGCAGTACACTCCATTACTAATTATAGAAGACGGGTAGCTGTTAGTGAAAATGAAAAAATCTGACAGGCTACAATATTTTAACAGTCAAAAGAAAGATAACTTTAACTAGTGCAATTGTGCAGTTTTAGACAATCTCAACCATCTTATCTGTATTCAGTTTCAACTCTCTCTAAGGTTCACTTTATTTAACCTACTACAGAGCTGTTACCCTACCACAGCTCCTCCGTTTTCATGCCTATTAGCATCAACTGACTATTTGCAAAAACATACATTTCAGATGAATGCACATCTTCACTATTCAAACTCAAGGGGAATGCCAGTCAAGTTCTCATGTCTGAATATGTTACTTCTCCATCTCTCCCTACTTGAAATGTTAGTATACAATGTGGTCTTATAGTACAAAGTGGCCATCTGCCTTTTAAGATAAACAAGCCAGTGTTCTTAAAGCCACAAAAAAGGCATAACACTGGTGCTTTCTTCTTTGCACTGATTCTGTATTTGCCTAAAGGTACAATTCAAACACATCTATTTAACTCAGCTGCCACTAATCCTCAAATGGTCTTTTCTATTAGCTAAAGTTAAGATCAGCTGTAACGATTCCAATACCTACATCCAAGAGCATCTAAAAGGTGACTGTAGAGCAAATACAGCTTGAAGTCCTCAGATTTTTAATTCATCCCTCTTGCACTTCTGAGGTTTTTTTTTTAAAGATCTAATCCCTGATGCTGTTTTCCTATCTGTGGATTCTGCAGCAGACAGTTACTCTTACAGCCTCACTGTTGAGGGGAATACTCATGATTCAGTAAAGGTTTTACAAACAACTTTATTTCACCTGTTTCCTTGGTTATTCAAATTGTTTTCAATATCTGCATTCCTCTCCAGATAACACAGAAGAATGTGAAGTTACTTCAAAAGAAAGACTCACTAACATTCCATAGCTGCTCATCACGAAGTACCTACAATCAGCCACTGCTACAATCCCCAAACCTACCTCTGTTCTACTGATTCTTCCACCTGAATGCAAACAACTTCTCAGTTTTAAGACCCACCCCCTCTGCCCAGGAAAACATTTTCCTCTCACTTGGCTTCTCTACAGTTCCAAGCAGAGGTGACACCTTTGAAAAGCTAGCAAAAGCAAGAAAAAGGTGCCACAAAGCTTTTCAATGAGGTTGCCACAGGAACTAATCACAGAAACAGGTCAGCAACCAGATGTCTCCAACAGACCCGGTGGTGGAGATTTCAGGAGAGCCTGGAAGGAGGAGGGTGAGAAAAGGGAAACGCCACATTTCTCAGGAACTCTCAGCACTCACAAAAATCAAGAGCAATAAACAGTTTCATGTTCCTGCTGACAGCCCTCCCACAGCAGGGAGTGGTTTCTGCAGGAAACTGGCAACACACCAGATCTTCCAGCTTCTGCTGGCTTCTCATTCTCCAGCCACCTCACTTCTAGTCTTTCTCAAACCCCCAAACCAGAATAAATTTCCAAATTAATGTCTCACAAAACTCTTTGTAAGATGTACAACATGACAATTCTAGCCTCTGCTCTGAAAGTCCAGAGTACAAAGGCTCTGTGTGCAGAAACTTTGAATCGGCAAACAAGTAGCTGGTTGGAATGGCTGAGACAAACCATAAAAAAAAAAAAAAATGAATGGGCCCTAGCGCTACTGATGAAAGTGGGACACTGCAACACCACATAGTGGGGTACAGAGGGAGAAAAACTGCCCCTCCTCAAAAAAAAAAAAAAAAAAAGGTGGATACTCTGCAGAAATCAAGAAGTATCCTTTCATATTCTGGAGAAGAACCTAACATTATTTGGAAAGGTATATGAAAATGACACTTGAAGCCTTAAGTCTCACACACTCTTTGTGGGTTCTACTCACTTTCCTAAACAGCTGTGGAAAGTCAGAGGACTGATTTATATGCTGTTTGATAGCACCTGACTAACTGGAAACGATAATTACAGTCACTGCATGATTTATTTACAGAATCACTGAACAGCCCAAGTTGGAAGGGACATTGAAAGATCACCTGGCATAAGCTCCCACGGAAAAGGGAGCCTAGGTGAGATTACCTAGCACCCTGTCCAGTTGCGCATTGAAAACCTGCAGCAACGGGGACTCTACCACATCCCTGGGGAGGCTGTTACAGTGGTTGATGCCACTGCAAAAAATTTCTTTCTTGTATCAAGATGAAAACTCTCCCAGTGCAACTTAAACCTACTGCCCCTCATCCTCTCCATGTGGCTCCTTGCGGAGAGAGTGCCTTTATCCTCTTTGTAGCTACCCTTTAAGTATTGGAAAGCTATGATGAGGTCCCCCTGAGCCTTCTCTTCTCCAGGGTGAAAAGACCTAACTCTCTCAGGGTTTCCTCACAGGGCAGGTTCTCCAGCAGCCTTATCATCTTCGTGGCCCCTCCATTCACATATGAGAAAGTAATCAGTTAGCCACCAGATGATGTGCAGCCATGTTCTCTCCCACCTTGTCTTTGAGCTCCTTGCCATCTAACTCGGGGAAAAATAGGAAGACTGTTTATGCAAAGCCTGTAAGGTACAGAAAACAAATACAACCCGAAGGACATGTTAAGGGAGTAAGGAACTGAGTCAAAGCACACGTTACAGAAAGCAAACCAGTTCAGCAAGTTCTGACAGGAGTTCAGTACTCAATGTGAACAGCTTAGAGTTCTGTGCAGTAAAGGGATGGGAGCGCAGAAGGCATCAACTCGGGACACGTACAAGTCACAGATGGCAGGGGCTACATGTCAGAAGAGTTCCAAATAAGATACAAATCAAAATACTCCATATTAGAGAAGCTTCCACAGGGCAAAGTCCCTCTAGTTTCAGTGAAAATAGTAGTAATAACCTCAGAAAGTCTCACAGACCTTACATTTAGTACTTCAGGTATAGTGCACTTAAACAGCAAATAACAATTTTGAAGTTGAAAAAGTATGTGTGTGTGTATAGGAAGTTGTTATTTTGAGCCTAGTTTAGCCAGGAATTAATTAGCTTTCCTGCAAGCTTCTCAACAGTCTCCTATAGTACGAGTCTTAGTATCATACTTTCCTTTATAATGTGACATACGTACACTGTTTTGTGACACTGACCGTGCTGCTTCAACCCAAACTTCACAGAATCTCTGAGGCTCGAAGGGACCTCTCGCAGTGTAGTCCAACGCTTCCCCACCTGCACAAGCCCCCTTTTGCCCTTTCCTCCTCAGTGGGGCAAGAGCCTTCCATAACGTCACTTGCATGCCTTAGACCATTACAGCCAGACTCCTGAGAAGACCAAGCTACTCCAACCCTGGAAGAGTCCAAATGCTAGCAACAGGGTTCATAAGACCCTGCCAAGCGCCTTAGTGGCGCAACAAACAAAACCATCCACTTTGTTCAACCCAGGAAGACCTAAAATGAAAGTAGAGGGGACATGCAACCACATCATTTAATACCTTACTGAAGGCCATAGAGGCGTTCCATTTAAGCGTCTCCATAAAGTAAGATAAATAGCCCATAATTAGAACATAAGCTGTCTCAATGTACTCATACCTGTTTCGACAGGTTCCTAAGTGGGTGTTAATATAACTACAAAACTAAGGCAATTTACATACAATAATGCTCCGGCTTGGTGTGGCATTGCTTAACCATTTGCTAGGCCAGAGGACAAAGCCACGTTTTCAGAAAGCATTACGCAGTACCTTTTACATTTAAAAGCTCACATACTCATATTAAAATTAACACCTGTCATCCTTAAAAGGCAGAAATCAATGCAGAATTTCCAGATGAACATGAGGAAAGCACTTCTCCCGTCTCGTGGCGGGTGGGAGGGATACCTGGTTGATGGGCAGCAACCTCTGCTCCCTTCAGACGTTAGGCATCAGAACAATACGCCATCAATACACTTTTCACAGAAACCTTCAATTCTTTTTTGCTACTGCAGCAGTTTCCAATACGTTCCCTCCCTCTTGCCAGCACATGTAAGAGAATTTTTAACGCAGAATTAATTCTTCACTAAAATTCAATCAATCACATGACTGCATAGGTAATGTTGGACTCTCCAATTTTACTGAAGCTAGCTCAAATTAATCATTGCACCTCTCTAATCAGTCAGTCCTACAGCCGCAAAATACACATCACCCTCCTAGAAAAAGGATCCTTGGATATCTACATGCAGCTGCTACCATCAGCTGCCATTTAGAGCCAGGCCTTCCTGGAGAAGACACAACACCAAAAGTGTAACATCAGGTACCACCAGGCAGCCAGACTCTCAAGTAATAAGTCTTCAGACTTTTGAAGGAAACATTGCTCCATTAGCAAGGACTGGAAAAAATTAACATCAGTCATCAAAACTACCAGCTTGTTTACTCCCTCCAATACACAACATTATCAAGGACTGTGACAAGTTATACAAAGGTGTCATATTTTTCAGCGTTATCATAGGCCAGTTTTAACCAGAACTGGAGTTTAGACACAGCAGAAACTTAACATCGATCACATGGCACACACTGTGCTCTCACACTTGTGAAAATGTTAGAAGCCTGGCTAACTCTGAGACAATGGGAAAAAATGGGGAAAAGAAAGAAAAAGTCACTGTTTTCCTCGCAAACTGATTATAGATAAGTCTGAGGAAGAAGAACTAACAACCCATCTCCCCAGAAAGTGTTGCAACAATACTCAATTTAATAAACAAAAACAGCAGAGCAGACAATAAAAGAACTGGACAAAACCTGCAAGCAACACTGCTCGTTTCATGACAGGACCGCCACAGTTTTGTTCCAGCAAAAAACCAAAACAGAACGTGACACAGAAAACACAGAAGGCATTAACAGTCAAAAAAAAAGAAAAAAGTAACTTTAATCAAGCAATGAGAAAAGCTCACTTCTTGATCATTACTAAGTGGTAGTAATTTCAAGGTAAAATTAATCACTTGCAGAGGCCAGAAATAACTTTTTCTAAATTCAGCTGGCCTAGAGCTCCAAGACAATGGCTCTTCCTTGTGCACACAGATCTAGCCAGTGACATTTTCAACTCTGAGACCAGACTGCAGCCCAACACGCCATCCAGGTCTGCAGCCAGTGGTCACTTCCACCATGCTGGCCTCAAGAGTACTTCAGTACTGGTAGCCATTAAGAGCTCCAAGATAAAGTATGTAACACTAACACATCACGCTAAAGGATAACCAATACCCCTTCGTATCAGAGTCTGCCACCAATACTAAGTGCTGGCTGAAGCGCAGCTGTCCACAGGATCACACCACATTCTGCTTATTGCACACGTCTGCAATTTCATTAGCAGGAAAGCTGCAAACTGAACCTCAATGCAAAATTCTGAGCCTCTGGTTTGGAAGAACTAGCCACAGAGTTCTTGATCACAGGCCAGAATCACAGGAGTCTCCTCTTTGCAAGCATGTCAGTGCCACAGAAGCCCTTGCTTGCTTCTAGTGGTCCCCTACCAACTCCATCTCAGCAGGGTGTTGTCTCCTTCTTCAAGGCGGCTGAATATGCTTTATCTCCTGAAGGAGGTCTAGAGGTGGACTGGAGGGACACTGAGCTTGATTCTCTTTCCAGGCATGTATGATATTTATCCTCCAGTCTTTGTAACGCTGTCTGTATACTATACCAATATATTTTAATTAGCAAAGCAAGCCTGCCTAGACTTGTGCTTTACTAACACAGACAGTCTTATGTACGGTTACTGTCCTACACATCTTCGAAACCATGAAATAGGCAGGGTATTTACCCAAGATTGTTCTTCAAACACAGCCTCAAGAGGTGATCTCCATGTGCACGCTCACACGGTGGGTACATATTCTTGAAACAAGGTGAACTTTTTGTGCTTTCAAAGCAACCCTATGGGTATTCACCCATTGCCTGTTGCTATATCCCTATACAGACAGAAAGTGCACTTTACACTCTTCACTTCTAATCTCATAATACCCAAAATTAAACAGAAGATAAAAGAAATGATTCAATTTGAATGGATGTACTAAAAATGCCATGAAGAACTTCAAGAGTTTTTTCCAGTTCCTTCCCCTTCCAAGTGTTCACTCCCTAACATCTAAAATGCAGGCAACTCCAGGCAGCACTGTTCAGCCTGCACTGGGATGTGGAGAGGTACCTGGCTGCTGTCAGAAAAGGGACTGAAGAGCTGCTCAACCATTAACTGTGGTTGGAACTTGGAAGCTGTGCAAAAGCTACATGTAGTGTTTAGCAACAAAACTGCTGACAAAAAAAAAGCTTCAAAAGGTCTTTCTCAAAAACACCCAAGTCATTTATAACTCTTGGAAGGTATTCACAGCACAATGATTACTGGAACTCTTGAGAAGGTTCTTAAGAGTCCAATACCATGTGCAACAAACACCTGTGTGTCAACATAAACAGTACAGGTGTCCTTTGCTGTGCAAACAGAGGCCAGAGAGCACGCTGGAGCCCTTCAGCCTGTTAAAGATACAGCATTCAGGGTGTCCAAGAGTACGAACTTGTATTTGTAAATCCTGAATGAGCATAGCTCAAAGAAAGAGTTATTGACAGTACTCCATGCAAAAAAACACAGCTCAGGAAAAAAAAAAAAAAGATTCTAAGCAGTGAGAGCCTTACAGCTCATCCCCACTGCTGAAGTGACATTCTGTCAACCTCAGAGAGGCTCCTACTCAAATGTGTCCAGCAAGCAGTCAGTTAAGGGACTGCCAATGTATTCCCTAAGGAAACAGCCATCCTGATTTTGAGACAAGTCATTAGGAAGGGCATGGAATTGCGATTCACAAACACCGGGATCCTTTCACCTAGTGCTGCACGTCAGGCTGGGACTCTATACAAGCTCCTGGAAAAGCAGGCCTCCATGTGATGGTTAGATGAGCTAACCCCAGAACATCAAGGCTGAGATCCCTGGGGATATTGGTACCTCACAGGAAACTAACACAGTTCTTTAAACACAGTCACCTACAGAAAGACTGAGAAGCCCACCCTTCAAACTCCTACAGTACACTGTGTCTTCAAATAAACCTCTGTAATTCCAAGCTGGACCTACAGCAATGCATTCTCCCACTTCATTTATCAGAATAAGAAATCTTTTTGCTTACTGCCCTTGAAGTAAAAGGTTCCTGCAAGAGTTCATTGCTTACATCTCCAAACTAGCTAGCAAAGATTACCAAAGTTTATACTTCATCTCAACAGTACAGCTACCACCATATAACAAACAGCCTTCGCTGTTGGCTCCCTGCTCTTTTCTCATACCAAAATACACCAGACAGGCAACTAAAACTAGCCAGGCAGGTGGCATACCCAAGCACTTACTGTAACAATATTTTCCTGCCTACGGAGAACTGGGGGGGGGAGGGGGGCAGAATCTCTCCTTAGGATTTTATCCACACACACACACCCAGTCACACCACATTCCCAAATGCACACCAAAAGTTACAAAATAGAGGTGAAAGCATACCAACCAAATGCCAGAAAGGGGCAGGAACAAACAGCTTTAGAAAATTCAAGCCTCCCAAACTGCTGTAGGATCATCTACATCTCCCCTAGGCAACTGCTCTATGCTCATTTCTGTTCCCTTTCTATTTTTTCTGATAGCATCTGCCTGCACTTTATGACTATCCAGTCTAGCAATCTGGTGAGCACAGCTGCTGCTGCTGCCGTCCAGCCACCTCAACCATATTTACCACAGGAAGCGATCACCAAGGAAGGCACAGATGACAGCTGCCCTACGCCTGCTCGTGGCGTCAGACCAGAAGCTCCCACCCCACACAGCCCAACACCCCGTCTCTGACAAAGGCCGGCAAGAGAGATGCAAATAAACAGCTTTTTAAGAAACGAGGTAACTGACGGCTCAGCTAAATATGGCTCTATCTGTTCATACTTACCTAAATGACTGTACATAGCATGTGTTTAATTGACTGAACTTTTATTTTCAAAGAAGTTTATGAATGTCATGTTTATGAGTTCATCTAATATGGAAGAACGTATTTGGGAATTCCAAAACTATTAAAATGCATAAAAACGGGCCTTAGATTTGCTTTCACTAGCTGTATCTCAGACACAGAAAGTACACAGGACTTGAATGTTTTGCTGTAACACTCAGGCAAAAGTAGTACTAACTGTAATCAATGAACAGACAGGTTTTAGGCAACCTAAATCAGACAGCTGTATTCACGTAACCAGAGATGTCTATAGATACCTAGCAAAACATTCAGAAGTACTTATGTACACCAATTCCCACCTCCTGCAGTAATCAGTGAAGATCAGCTGTTAACCTGCAAGAACATCTTTTAAATAACATTTGACTTTTTAGATCTTTGAAGCTATTGCTCTCTGCCAGTTTTTTTTTTTTTTCCTTAACTGAAAAATCCTCATTCTTCTCATGGACTTAACTAAAATAAGCTTTCTTGCACTTTTCCCCCTCACGTCTCTACCATTTACAAGACTGAACAAAACATTCCAAACCAATCGTATTCTATATATTGCAATAACTTACAAAACAGAAGGTAGTTTTGAAGAAGGTCTTTTAAAAGAAGTTTTTTTGTAAACCAACATACTCATTTCTTTCCCTTAACCATGAGCCACATGGTCTTAGACCTCACCCAGATACTGACAGCCAGCTCGAAGGATGCAAACCTTGCAGTCGCACCCCCACTCGCACGCTGCAGGAATTGGGAAGAGGAACAGCCAAGTGCCTGCACTGCTCCAGACACAGACACCACACATCAAACAGAATCCAACTTTGCTTCTCCCATTTTGCCTTTAGCACTCTAAGGCAAGATAACCCCTGCGTATCCAAGCAGGGCAACGCCACATCAACACACCACATATCAAGGATACATGCAAACAACTTATTCAGCATTGAGAGAGCTTCTCTTAATTGGTACAGGCAGGCCTGGTACAAGCCTTAATCTCCCCTCCGGCCGGGAAAAGCCCAAGTGTCCTCACATGGCATGCTTATGTCTGCGCTGGTGTATTGGGTTTGCACTGTGAGGTTTTGGTAGCAGGGGGTCTACAGGGGTGGCTTCTGTGACACGATGTCAGAAGCTGCCCCCATGTCAAACAGAGCCAGTTCCAGCCAGCTCCAAGATGGACCCACCGCTGGCCAAGGCTGAGCCCGGCAGGGACTCTGGTCACACCTCTGGGATAATGTATTTAAGAAAGGGGAAAAATATGCTGTGCAACAGCAGCTCGGAGAGAGGAGTGAGAGAATGAGAACAGCAGCCCTGCAGGCACCAATGTCAGTGCGGAAGGAGAGGCAGGAGGTGCTGCAGGCACCAGAGCAGAGATTCCCCTGCAGCCTGTGGTGAAGACCATGGTGAGGCAGGCTGTGCCCCTTGGGGGACATGGAGGTCCACAGCGGAGCAGATATCCACCCACAGCCTTTGGAGGACCCCAGGCTGGGGCAGGGAGATGCCCGAAGGAGGCTGTGACCCCGTGGGCAGCCCGCATTGGAGCTGGCTCCTGGCAGGACCTGCGGCCCCATGGAGAGGAGCCCAGGCTGGAGCAGTTTGCTGGTGGGAGCTGTGGCTCTGCAGGGGATCCAGGCTGGAGCATTTTGAATGCATTTGATGCAGTCCTTCCATTTTGAAGGACTGCATCCTGTGGAAAGGGCCCACACTGGAGCAGTTTGTGAAGAACTGCAGCCTGTGGGAAGGAACCACATTGGAGAAGTTTTTGAAGAGCTACCTCCTGCAGGAGGGACGCCACGCTGGAGAGGAACAAGAGCACAAGGAGGAAGGATGGGCAGAGACAACGCCTAATGAACTGACCACAACCCCCATTCCCCTGCACCACACAGGAAGGACACAGAGCAGTCGGGAGTGAAGTTTGAGGCCATGGAAGACAGGAACGATAAGGGGAAGGCAATTTAAGATTTGTTCTTATTGCTCATTATCCGACTCTGACTCGATTGGGAATAAATTAAATCAATTTTCCCAAGTCTGTTTTGCCCATGATGGTACTTGCCGAGTGATCTCTCCCTGTCCTTATCTTGACCCAGCAGTCTTTTGTCTTATGCTCTCTCCTCTTGCACAGTCGAGGGGAGGGAATGAGAGCAGCAGCTTGGTGGGCACATGGCAGCCAGCCAAGGCCAACCCACCACAAGAATCCTCTTTGAAACCCCCCCATAAAGTGGTCCTCCAGAGCAGCCAGACAAGTAAATTATTATTTATTGTGGTACACAGAAACCCCGATTATGCACAAGCCATTCACTGTGCTTCAGCAATTATTGTCCAAGCCATCCCTGACCCAGACAGCCCATAAAATGCCATAAAACATGCAGCATATGAAAAAACAAAAGTGAGCACGGGACAAAGAAAGCATACTCCAAAAAGCAAAAAGAAAAAAACCTACCTTGGCACTCTCAAATCCAGTGAAGGATTGTAGACACTGCTGCAGAAGGCATTAAATAGAGGAAAAGGCAGAAGCTTTACACCAGCTGAGGGTAAAAGAAATCATCTTCAGGAGGAAGATACAGAAAATGAATTGGCCAAACCTACTGTCTTTGGCCAAGTGAAAGTAGTAGGGAAAAAATTATTACTTATGACACGCACTGAAAACAAAAACAAGCTTGAATGTGATGTACTGGGAAAAGGAAACTCAAGGGGAAACCAAAGAGAGACAGCCACCTGACCAGAGTAATAAACTAGCAGGAAGCAAGAACAGGCATAAGGGTCTAGGCACAGATGATAAATCTAAAACTGCACGGAGATAAAAGTGGCCACATCAGGGCACACCTACAAACGATAAATCTCTTTCTCTGACTACAGCAACAGACTCCAGCTGTTTCCCTGGAATCCTGGAGGCCCGTGTGTCTCAGCAAGCAGATTCAGCCCAGTCACCCCACAGAGAATGTCCACACCCACCATCAAAAAAAAAAAAAAAAAAAGACAGATTATTTTTGCCAGGTCAGCAAACTGGCTATTAGAGAATATTTAATCACTCTTAACTAGTACAACACAGATAAAAGTATTGGCAAGAGTAGGAGTCTCCACTAGCCAAAGACGGTAAGAAGCAACAGCTAGAAGCTAAACCAGGAAAAACTACTGGAAATCACACAAACATTAATCCATTGGAACAATCTACTTAGATACTGGCTGACCTCTCAGTACCTGGAGCCTCAAACAAAATCAGTATTGGTACCTTTATGGTCTAACTCCATCAAATGTCACAACACTGATGCATAAGTCACATAGTCATCCAGTCTGGGCTGGGTTCCAACAAAAAAAAAAAAAAAAAAAAAAAAAAAAAAAAAAAAAAAAAAAAAAAAAGGCTGAGGTACGGGCTGTTTTAATACTTTAGAGTGCCTGGGGAAAGACTGAAACACTTTCTCTCTTTTCCTTTCAGTAGTCTGGAGGGTAAAGTGAAAGGTAGAATAACAGTTTTGTCCTCAAGAAAATAAAAGGAAAATTTGCACCTGATCTACTAAAGCCAAAATAAAAAACTGCAACAGTAAAAACCCAAAAACATTTGTATGCCTCAGTTTTTGGCAGTTAATTAGCTAGTTTCAGAATTCATGGATACCTACATTTTGAAAAAAAGGACCTCTAAATAACATACCTGTCCCTGTGCTGAAAAGGACTTTTATTTTAGTAGAGAGTAGTTTGCTTCAAAGGACTTTTGACACAGTAAATGATTCATCTTCCTCAAGCAACAGAGGTTGCGATAACATCTTATTCATGCGGCTGCTGTAACAGGAAAATTTGGCAAGAATCTGGTAGATTGTAGAAAAACTGCAAGGAGAAGAGGGCAGAACCCTCTGTCAAACTGCGTTTCAGCAGTATATTCAATATAACTGCCAATAGAAGCTGGAAACAAGCCAGCAAAGACTGCTAAGCAGCCGCTCAGTTCATACTACAAAAATGACAAATTACACCGCGCACAGATTTTCAGAATACCAAGCATTCCAGTTCAGAACAACAAAACCTCAAGGGAGAGAAGCTGTCTCCTTTTCCCAACTCCCCACCAGGTTCACTCACCCTCGGGTCAGGATTTGTGTAACCCATCACTGGTTTTCCCCGTCTTGTCTAGTACCCTGCACCGACAGACAGAATTGCAAACATGACACCTTTTGCCCAACAACTCACCCTGCAAAAACAGGGCTCACAAAAGCGGGCTGAGGGACACCAGCACATTTCCAGGCAGCAGGTGTCCAAGCTAAAGGAAGGCACCAACAATACTTATTTAGAATTCCACTCTTCAAAGAACATATTCAAACCCACCGGGGGAAAGGGGAGGCAAGTTGGCTTCCGCTGTGGTTTAACAATCAACAACCTGGAAAACAAGATCATAGTCAAGAGACTCGGTGTTCAAGATCAGCCCCTTAAAGTCTTCTAAAGCAGGTAAAGCTGAAATCACACCTGTGAACACACACGGCTTTGCTCAAATCGGTATGACGTGTTAAGTCAGGTACTTTTACAGCTATTAAAATTACACTAGCAATTACCACAAAACAATCAGAACTGTAATTTGAAATATTCTAATGAGCAAGATCTGTTCCCTAAAGCACATTTTGACTGTCCACTGGTTTATAATTCTCTTCTCTAGTTCTCCATCAAAAGCAGCACTCTCAATTTCAACTCCAACAGCTTTTAGCTGAAATAGAAATGGAAATCTTTGCCCCAGAAAAGAAAAAGCTCTGGAATTCAACTTAGGTCTATAACCAGTGTCTATTGAAGCTGTAAAGGTGGCAGGCGTGTAGGAGATGCAGTTAATAGCAAAACATGCCAGACCTTATAGAAGGAGGAAGCTGATTGTATTTGACAAAAAAATGAAAAAAAATAACCAGGTTTGACTCAATCTCAAGCACCAGAAAGCATTTGGTGCCCAAGAAGTCTGTCCAGCCATCCTGCAACCAGGAGAAGGGCGTTCAGGCTGTCCACCCAGCAGTGGGTCATTACACCCAGCTCAACAACAAGCACTAGGAGGTCCAGGATCTGTTGCCCTGACACGGAGGGCAATGGATGGATGCCATTTGCCAAGTTCTCCTCGTCTCCTGGGCTCTTCCTCAGCTAGCAACCACATGCAGATTTAACACATTACAGATGGCCTTTTCACAGGCACTTGTAGCTGGCAGTGATGACTACCTCTGTCCTGTGCCACCTCCATGACTCACCAGGATTTGCTCACTGTGCTCTGTCTCCAAAGGGTGTCTCGTGAAACCGAACACAAACATTCTGGGGTCTTGATGACTAGCTGCTAACCGAGCACTTGTAAACACCAGCCATTCCAACAGCCCTTCCCCCATCACACAGAGTACCCCCACATCTAGACATTTCCATTCACATCCATTTAGCCCTGCTATTGCAATTCCCTACAGGTGTGCCAAGCAAAACATGCATGGCTGCAGCTGTACCACAGCAGAGGAAAAAGCAAGCCAGAGCAAAAGGGCAGCAACCCTCATGGTGCCTGCATTTGCCATCTGAAAGAATGGACAAAGCTCTGGCTTAAAGGCTTTTGCACTAAGTACTGCCAACAACACAGGTATGGCATTTAGGGGGCAGATCATACTATTCATTTTATTGAAAGAAGAGGGATCTCATACTCCAGCAGATCATTCCCTCTATATGTGAATTTCAAATGTTTTTAGGATCAGAAGAGAAAACGTGCAGACAGCCTCAGTCCTTTATCCAATTCACCCGAGCACAGGCATTAGACAGCCATGCAAAAATCCCAAACACACACTTCTCTCTAAAATAACTCATTTTACCTACTCTGAACACACACGCAAGAAAAACCACCCCAAACAAATCACCCCAGAAGAAAAAAGAAGATCTCTCAGAGAGGTAACAACAAAGTAAAAGAAATTATCACATCAGGAGTGTTCTGTTCTAGAGAAGTACGTGGAAATTTAAAAGCGTTTCACTACAGTTTGTGCAGGAAGAGACTCAGCCTCTCAAGCAAAGAGCTAAGAAAACAAGTGCTGCCCACAGGTAAAGGTCCCAGAAGATTCTCATCATCCACAGAGACATTTTCTTTCAAAGATACCAAAAAGCAAAGGATTAGCAAGTAACATAACCCAGATTTTTCCCAATAATTGATGCACCCTCTCTGGCAACATGCAGCTTGAACCAAAGACCATAATAATATTCTGGCAGTGAAATCCTTTCCCCTCACCCCCTTAAAAGTAAATAAAATTAAAAGTTCCACTGCATACCTGCCAACAACTGGTACAAATTACCTTACTATTTGCTCTTCCTGACAGGGTTCCCATCACATTTGCCACAAGATTCATCCTGAAGAGCATTCAGATGAGTACCAAGCACAGAGCTGTGAGGAACTTAATTATTCAGGTATGGAAAAATAGTTTTCAAGGCACAACAAACCACTGTGTTGCCAAAGCTAACTGCCTTGATCACCTACCATTGGAAACCGAATAGGCTCAAATGCTTGGAAGGTATAATATCACTAAAGTTATCACCTCCAAACCAAGTTGTTTTCTGTAATTAAGGGTTATAAGCAGCACTCCACATTACCCCATAGTCAAGAACTGTTACGTGACAGCTACTTGCTTTGGTTATTTTGGGCTGCTCTCTTCCTGCATTACATACAATATTCCTTCAGAAACCGCCGTCCAAACAGCAAAACCCTGGTCTAGGAATTGAATTCTGTGCAAACAGCTGTTTCTCTCCTCCTGGCCTGCCTTGCATTAATATTTCCAGGGAGTCATAAAAATAAATAAAATTAAAAAAAAAAAGTGTTCAGAGTGAGGCAAGGATGGTGGTACTCCACCACTGTCCTCCTCCCCCCACCTCCCTCCACCCACTTCTTAGAAAAATATAGTTCTGAACATGCATTCCAAGACACTTCCAGTGCAGACAGCCACTCCCTGCCAGCTGCATGAGGTCATCAACGAAACAGTACAGGAACTGTAGAGAAATATCTTGTCAAGTCCAAACAGGAGCTGATAAGAAGCCCCAGATGAAGTGGTGAGAGCTAAAACACTGCTACTTCAACTAACAAAGCCTTACCTATTTATGGGTTACAACCTAACACGAGACCTGCACCATATCTCACAGAAGCAGAAATCAAAACACCACACACACAAGACCCCCAGCAAACTAATAACCAACCCAAAAAACAGTACATGACCCAATTTACAAGTGGGAATAAAATGGAAATATAAGGAAATTTAAAAAAAGAAATCTCGATGAGACTAGGCTAAAAAGAGGAACCCTGGTTATGCCACGTAGAAGTTCTGCTATGTCAACTAGTGACCGTCCCACCCACTCAGCTGATCTAGAGGGGTCACTTTGGGTGGGAATTCTGTAAATCATTTTCAGCCAAATGCCAGTTCCTGTGATACTGTGACTTGGATTATACACAAATATATTAAGACTTCTCACATACAAATGTATCTACAAATACATCAATTCGTGAATGAGTTTATTTCTCTCTTGACTCCACAACTGTAAAAATCCAATTATACTTCAATATTACAGATGGTTTCATAAACAAAAAAAAGCAAGCCTCATTCTAAAGTTAGAAAATAAAAACTCCAGTAACTCCAAAGAGGAGTTATATATTTGAAATAGAACACAGGCAAACCAGACAGATGTCATTCAAAAGTCTCAGATTGCCTCCCATCGAAGTCTGAAGACCTCATCAGTAAGAGGAACTCTTGCTTAGGTTCTCCATTACAGGATACTGACTAAATTACTGCAAATGTTTTCTAAACATAATCAATTCCATCTTTAGATCTTCTCGAGCACCCAATACTGACCAGCAATTATTAGAGGGGACCACTATGATCTGACAGGTTAAATGTAGACGCAGGCCGAGCCACGTAAGGCAAAATAGCTTTCACATATCATAACTACAGAGTATGTTTCATACCTAGTCTGTGAACAGTTTAAGATCCACTGCATTATCTTTTCTGTTATTTGCAAAGTTGCAATAATTTCTATGCTTCTGAGGTAATACAATTAATTGCCCATAAATCACTGAAGGACACTAAACTGTAGCTGTGCTGCATACACCTTGGACATTAGAAAATGAATGCAAATAGAAAAAAGCTGAAAGAAACCCCATCCCACAAAGTCAGGCTTGAGGAGAGAAAGCAAGACATGAAGGAAAAAGAAAACAGAAAAGAAAAAGGAAAAAATGAATGAGCTCAGACATAAACCCAAAACAATCCTCACCTTTCTTTTTATTTGAGGAAATCCAGAGTTGCATTACGATTCTTGCTGTCTCGAGATTTACAATACAAACAGAATTTAAATTCTTCAACTGCAGCTCTGGTTTACACCCCCTAGGTTGTACTCCACAAACTGCTATTACCACTTCACCCTCAGAATCCTCAAGAGGTAGCGCACTAACTCTAAGCTTCAAAACCCACAGGAAACTTGCCTGTATCTAATTTGCAGATTATTTAAGCAGGATTTAAATAAGTTATTCTGCACACGACTTGCTTATTTAAGGCACACTGAGAACCGTACAAAAGTAAGTGAGAAAGCCTAATCCTGCTTTTCTCTAAGTACCCTACTGGTACTTAGTGCTCTATTGCAGCCCTGTTCTTAAGAAGCTCATATTTTAACTAAGCTACCTTAATTTTTCCAAGTTCAGGTTCATAAGATAATGGAATCAACGCAGTTTGTTGCCTTTCTGAAACAAATCTGTGATTGGCAATGAAGTCGCCTCTTGAGACTAATTCTGTGTAACAGAGCAACTATCAGATTTGGCTCACAAGCAGATTTCAGCCGCAGTGCACTACCTCCATCTTCGAACGAGAGCTCCTTCAGCAACTGATACCTACACCTCTACAGACACTGATGAACCAGTGTTAGAGAGTTACTCACGGAATAAGCTCTACAGAGCATCCCATCTAGCGCTAACTCTAAAGGTCTGCAATCTGTCCAGAAAGTGGGGTCCTCTATAATTCTTCCTCTTCATTCCTCTGGGCACCCTACACCTCTAAAGATAAGAAACACGTTTAAGCAGATCTTGGATGACTACACAAATTTCCAAGAGACAATGATACCCATTTCAACCCACAAGCTGGAAACCCAAAAAGATGAAGACCAGATTTTTTCTTTAAACACTAGATTTCATTTAGGAAACAAAATTTACTGGGTCTCCAGCATAAAAATTCAGTTTATTTTTTGCTTAAAGACACAGACAAGTTATCCCAGTCAAAAAAAACCTGCTCCCCACTTTAAAGAGAGAGCACAGGCATGAGGGGCAGGGGAAAGTAATTCTTATAGAAAAGCAATCGATGGGAAATACTTCAGCCTTTACCACACAGGCACAAAATAGTAATTTCTCTCAATGGTATCATCAGTTTACACTCAGCCATCTAACAGAAAGAAGGGGATTGCCACAAAATCATAGTATACTTCAAACCTGAACAGATTAAATCAGCAATAAAGAGCAAGCAGCACCCTTTTCTTATTCAACACAAAACATCACCTACAAGAAACCCCAAAAAGGAGGGAGGAAAAAAAAAAAGAAAAAAGAAAAAAGCCCTATGGTCAGATTCTACCCTGATGGATACAAGAAATGCACTGCTCAGGCACAACAGAAGTTACACACTTACTGGAAGCCATGTAATCTGCGCACTAAAACGCTTACACTGTGCTAGGGCATAACCCAGAATGAAAGTATTTTCCTGCTATCCCAGGGGAAAAGCATGGTCCCATCACCCAGCAAGCCAGATAAGGAAACAAGAGAAAGAGGCAACAATGTTTTAGTTTCCAACCCGAAGAACTTAAAATATTCCACATTGAAAGACAAAGCTTGTAAAAGCCTTTTCCAAATGGAAAAATGCTAATTTCATCATGAAAATGCCACAATACCCCAATAAGTAGCCCACATAGGAAAAAAGGCTATCACACAACACAGATGAATAATACTATAGTGCACCAGTTTGATAGGTAAGCATCACAAAAAGTTCTTTTGGGCTGCTTCTGTTCTGGATAAGTATACCCTTACCCTTCTGCGAGCACAAGCTGCCATGTTACAACAGAACAGAGTACCACTTACAGCTTTATCTGCACTGCCACAGCTTTTCTGTATAGATTACTGTGATTGGGGGGAGGGGAAAAAAAAAAAAAAAGAATCACAACCACCAAACACACACACACAAAACAACAAACTTGAAATATTACACAACACTTATTCATAAAGCTATTTTTATTCAAGATTGAAGTATCTGGTCCAAGCATGCTACAGGAGCCCCTCTATTCACAATTTTCATTTTAGCTCCAATTTTCATTTCAATTTGTCATGATCTTGAGCAACTTAGTTGCACTCTCTGCCTCCCCTTCTCCAGCTACCAAGAATAACGGCTGTTTCACCAGACTCTTGCACATTAGTAGCTGAAGTCAAAAACGGCTAAATAATGGAGCAACAGTGACAGCTCAAGATAAAGCAAAACAGGCTGGAATGCCATTAAGTACGTACAAGTTATTGATATTCCTCTGACAATGCCTCTGATGTTTGCTCCTTAGCAGACAGGTACTCCAAACAACTTCATGAAATACTCAAAGCTACAGCATATGCACTGTTATACCAGACACTTCAGAAATCAAGGCTTTTCTGGATTTTTCATTTCAGCATGACGTGGGGCGCTAGCCAATTTTCATCTTACCTTATTTTAACATTTATGAAACATTTCTGCTTCTAGATTCCATATCCGTTGCTCAGTTAAAGGGATAGCAAGCCTCTGACACTACTGACACAATGCAAATCAGCATGCTATTATTCACGTCATGTCGGGGGCCTTTGCGTTCTAGAAAAAGTGAGTACCAACTACAGTGTCTGAATGCAATATTACAAAGTAATAGGACGATATGGCTACAGGGGGAAGAGGGGGGCACAAAGAGCTGTTCTTCAGCTGCCTCCCACCCTGCCTCAGCTGCTGTCAACTTTACAACACCCACCTTTTCAGCTTCTGAGTGTGACACAGGGAACACCAGATAACCTTCCTCTGCTCCTAGGTCCTCCTCTTCTCCTTACAGATACAACCTCCATTCTGAAAACCTCTTACTATGAAGAAAGATTATAAACCCTCTGGTCCACGCCCATAGCTCTGAGGCACTGTTAGCAACAGCACAAACAAAATGCTGCAGCATCCAATTCACGTTATGCCTCAGTTACACTACCAGCAGAGAAGTCAAACACAGAAAATCTCAGACCAAGGACATTAATTTCAAATATAACAATCTCTTACAGTTCTGCTTTAGTGGTTTTTGTTAAACTCCTTTCCAACGATGCAGCCATGGGCCCTCTTTCAGGCTGTACCAGTAATAATAAATGAAATTCAAAGGACAATTTACAAAAAGACTACTCAGCGAGGAAAAAAAAATTTTTGGGAGTGGCCTATGAACTCAAGCTTTTCTACTCTCAGTTCTATATCTTAATTATTAAACTAAGGCGTCTGGTCCTCTCCTTCTGGTCACTTAATCTTTAACTCTTATGCAAAGTGGCATGGGCTCAGCTATAGGAGCCGGGAATTCCCACGCACGTAGGAATGAGCAGCCCGTAGGCCACTGAGCAAGTTGAGCGTTGGAAAAGGGGTATTTGAAGCTCTCCAAGCAGACCTTCTACTTAACAAGCTCCAACTGCCAAGGCACATACAAGGAAAGCTATAACACCACTACTTGCATTTTGAGCAACACAGCTGTTGCTTCGTTCATCACAAAATGTACTGACAACCACTAGGCATTAACTGAAACATCCGAAGGCTCATCCCAATACAAAACAGTGAGGACAAAAAAAAAAAAAAAAAAGTATCTTGTTTCTGACAAGATGCAGCAAAATCAAATGCCCAGCCGCTCAGCCTCATCAATACCAAGGCAACAATTGGAAGCAAAAGTAAGATGGCCAAGAAACTTAAGAGTCAAAAATTATTTATCTAAAAAGTAAGTCCCCATGATTAAGCAAGAGCTTAATTCAAAATATTAAAGCTGTTGCTGTGTAAGGCATATTTGCCTGATTTTTTTGGAAATCTGGACATGGAATTGAACGGACAAGCACCTCAGAACGCATGTACTCTGAGGCCAGTGACAGAAAGAGTCCACAAGTGATGGACCTGGGGCTCCTTCAAGCACAGACAGCGACTACAGCGCAGCTCATCTCTCCCCGTCACCCAGCATTTGCTCCGCAAGTCTTTGGATTCAAAGGGAAGGAGTTACTTCGACATATAGTCAGATCTTTCTCACTACTTCAAATCTCATCCAAATGCATACAGACAGAAAATTGTTATCTGCTAATAACTAAGCAGCCTCTGTGGGTCCGTAGTAGTGACAATTGTTATGAAGCACCTAAAAGACTATAGCATAAACCAAGTGCTCACTACCCCTTCAAAAATATACTATACATTCTTGGTAAGGCAGCATGAACTACTGAAATCCTGGAATTAATTCTTCCTTTATACTCTGCCAGCAGTGAACTTGAACGAATGCAGCATTTCCCACTCAATGAAATCACTACAGCAGAACACACCTGTCTTGCCTGGGAACACTTACACAGACATATCCCAAATTCATCACCCAGCCCGTGGAAGAGAAAGTTTTCTTGCTCTTAATCCATATCATCTTTATAAGGACAAAGACAGACTGAAGTATTCAGTGGGCCATGACAAAACATGCTGTTGACTACTCAGATCATGTTTTTATGCATGTTCTGTACTTTTTCTGCTGCTCCAGAAGTTATTTTCTGTGGCATACATATTGCTAGTCTGCATAGATCTTTGCGGAAACAAGGAAAATCTAAGCTCATAATCCATTTCCCAACTAACTAAAAAATACAAACTGAAACATTACCCTTAACTTTCAAAGTGTTGGGGGCAGAGGAAGTCGCCAATACAAACATTACCCGACCTCTTTTTTAATTTACTCTCATCTTGATAATGTGTCTTTGGTCTCAATCTCAGCTTCAAAAAAACATTTTGAAATTTCAAGTAAAAAATTCAGTTTATACAAAGGCATGAAAAGACCCAGCTGAAGGGAAGGAGTAGACAAACTGGTCTGTCTCATTCCTGTCCCCCCATGTACAACATAGAGGATTGAATATCGGGGTACTCAAAATAATCCTTGTGCTTTTGTAAGCATGCATGTTAATGCCCCTATTGGTAGATTCTTCTGTTTTGGCAGAGCACTTTCAGAAAGACACAGAGTGAGTGGAGAGAAGTCGGAACAATCCAGGGAAAAGTACTAGAGAACTGTTAAACAGGACACACAGAGAAATACCTGAGAATTCGGTTTTCAGTCTAAGAGAAGGTAAGTGCAAGGGAAATACACTGTTACAATTTGAATTTGTAACAGGTTGCAATTAAGATGAAAGGAATAACCCCTTCTTCATGTCTATTGATAAGCAGCAAGGTAACATTGCGCCAAGACATACAGAAGTTAGTTAATAGGGAGAACCCATCCAGTGATAGGAATACGGGAGCACTAGAGCTCTGGAGTCCTTGTCAGAAGAAGTCTGTAAGAACAGGTTAGATAAGCACATTGGGGGTCAGTTGCTTTTGTGAGGATTTTTGTTTGGGTTTCTGGTTTTTAAAATGAATCTATACAGCCACTGGGAAACACAGACAAGAGGTAAGCTGCATCCAAATTATTCCCATTACCAAATATCACAACTTCTTTTAAAGCATGAGCAGTTTCAAAACTACTTATTCTTACCTCTTTGCTTCCTCCAGATGACAAAGGTATTCATAGGCAACATTCTGTCGTCTTCTTTCATCCATTTCCTCTGCTGTTAACCTCTCATTATCCAAGACAGCTGCAAAGAGGCAAAACACATTCTCAGGTGGTTGAAAATTGAATGTAACTGAACAGGCACACCAAAACTCATATCTAACCTTTCCCACAGAAGCTTATCACAGGTTTTATTTGATTCAGGAAAATGAAGGATTAAATATACTTATTCTTTGCAAGCAACAGAAGACACCTTGTCTCCTTAGCCTTCCCTCCCAGTCACATAAACTTGCCATCTTCCTTCCTTCCAATTTGTCAATTTGACTGTGATCCAACTTCTTCCATCTTCTTAGATACAGTCCTTCATTTTCTTATTTTCTTCTAGCTTTGCCTCTCTCTTCCTCAAAAGCACATGTGCGACCACATGTCCCTCCATCTATCCTCCAATTTTGGTAGTCAAAGATTAAGCAAGGACAACAATATATATTCACATCACACAGTCCCTTCGTGTCTTTATAGTGAATCTCGAAGATGGAAACGCTACTCACAGTCCTCATCTGAAGGGATTCATTCGGATCCACAACCTGCGTGTCATCTTTGAACCAAGCTGAGGACCTACACAGGGCTACGAGCCCCCCTCAATCTTCCAGATTCGGCGTGTTTAAAGCCTCGGTGATAAAACCTGCTCCTTCCACCCTCACGGCTAGGGCCTCATCCGTGCTCTCATGTCAAAAAAACCACAAAACCGACCAACAACTTCTCCGATTTCACGGACCAACTCGACAAATAGGAAACGAACCGCACACTCGGCAAAGGGGAGCTTACACCCGCCGTGCCTCCCGTAAACCCTGCGGGCAGCGGGGCCTCAGCGACAGCCCCGGGGGCCGAGGACCAGCTTGGATCACGCGGCCAAGGGTCCCCCCGACCCCCGAGGCCGGCCCGCCACCCCAACGGCACCTTCCTCCGCGCCCCAACCGCACCCGCAGCGACACGAGCCGAGATCTGTCCCGAAGCCCGGCGACAGGCCCGCCCGGGAGGGGACATCCCTGCCCCGCTCCCCGCCCGTCCCCCGGTGCTGCCCAGGTGTCCCCCAGGCGAGCCCACCCCCCAGCCCCGAGCCACC
>JAVJGJ010000060.1:2979115-3001908 GCA_035590215.1 Microhierax caerulescens
CCCCTCCTCCCCGCCCGTTCCCCCCCTCACCGCCGTTTGCCCCCCCTCACCGCCGTTTCCCCCCCTCACCGCCGTTTCCCCCCCTCACCGCCGTTTCCCCCCCTCAGGTGTCTCAGGAGCTGCCGTTCCTACACCCCAGTGAAACCAGCGTCCTGAACCGGCTCTGCCGCCTCGGTACCGACTACATTCGCTTCGCCGAGTTCGTGGAGCAGTACACGGGCCATGTACAGCAGCAGGTGGGGCCGCTGTGTGTCCTGGGCGCAGGAGGTGTCCTGCAGCGCTTACCCGCACCAGCACGGAGAGGTGTGATTCCCCAGCGGAGCTCCAGAAAGCTCTGTGTGGTGCAAACAAGGGAGGGTGCAGCACAGCGAAAAATGAACCAAATATAAAATCTCATTCTTGGGGAAGCATGCTGTAATAATTTCTGGTCACTGCAGGCTGGGCAGGGTTTGTGAGGTGTATAGGATGCCTGTGTTGTAGTAAGCCCTCCTTGCGGCGAGCTTTGAGATCCAAGAGGCATGCGTAGGTACAAAGAAGCGCTGAAGTTACCAGTGGTTCCCAGCACTTGGCTATGTCCATAGAAGAGACAAATATAACTCTGCACAAGTAACCCTCCTTGTGCCAAACTTCTGGGTTTGTTGTTTTTTTTTCTGGGCATTTTCTGGTGGGCTAAGGTGTGTTCCAGCATGTTTGGACCACTGGCTGCTGGTATAACGCTGCACAGAGACTCAATTACTCTTTAGACCTGCGCAGGGGGGAGCTGATGTAGATCTTACTGTTTGTTTTTAGGACCATCATCCATCTCAGCAAAACCAGAGCAGATTACATGGCATTTATTTGCGAGCCTTCTGTACAGGTCTCGATTCAGTGCTGCAGCCATATCGACAGGCACTACTTGACCTAGAACAAGAGGTAAAGGAGAGAGACTTGGATCAACAGGCTGTCCAGCTGCTGGCAGATGGTGGAAAGTTGTCCTTTCTGGAATTAATAGGCTAAGTAGTAGTAGCTAAAGAGAAGACAAGGTACTCTGCTTTCCACATCAGGAATATTTTCCAAAATATTCCTCTGAGGTGGCACTGAAATGACTCTTCATCCTAATAAGTATTATGTTCCCTCTGCCTTTGATTCAGTAGGTGCCCCATCTGCCTCAGAGCCTAGTGCTGTCTCAGATTATTGCGATTTCTGTTTTCAATTGTAAAGGTTTTGATTAATCTCTGGTAGATTAGTAGCTGTGTACTGTCACCATCCAGTGGTTGTTACAGCCTAAAATGGGGTCAGCCCAAAAATATGGGGGGGTGGGGAGGGTGGCAGGGGGAAGCTGTGGGAACTAAAAGTTTGGAATAGAGACCCAAACGTGCTTTTTTTCTTGTCCATACCTTATTTAAAATTTCATTAATTGCTTTGTTGTTCTTTCAGTTTCTAGCTGACCCACATCTTTCCATCTCACACGTTAATTACTCCTTGGACCAGGTATGTCATATTAATGAATAAGTAGTATTCTTTCTTTGCACTCTTTGGTTACTCTTATCACTCCTTGATTCTACGCTTGCACTTCGACACAAAACTTAGGTCCTCCACCTTGACCCTCACATCTTCCTCATGGCCTGTGTTTAGCCTGAACTGCAACTTCAGGCATCTTGGTCCGATGGAGGGAGGACAGACTTCCTAGAGATTTTCATGTCATGTTTCTAATTTGTGGGGAAAATCAGATGATTATTTCATAAAATTACTGTAATCAGCTGCTGTCCACATTTACTCATGTATAGTTTCTCTCTCCCTTGCATAGCAACCTAATGCATATTTTGCTCCTTGTTCTACAGTTTCAGTTACTCTTCCCCTCTGTGATGGTCATGGTCGAACAGATCAAGACTCAGAAGGTACAGTAGTAATGTTGTAGGTAGTTTCTCTTAACAAGTTTCCTCTTGAGCTGATAAAGTTCTTTCTGACCCCATCCCAGACTTTAATGCTAGAAAAGAATGTGTTTTCAGTAACAGGTGCCCTATTCCTCTAGTACTACTGTAAGTATTGAGTAACTGTTTTGCAAATCCATTTACACTGGATTTGACTTTTGCGTTATCAGCATGATGTTTGATGATTTGCATTTTATAATCACAATACATTTCATAGTATGACCTGCTGCTGGTTGGAATTTCCTCTTTTTCTGAGTGTTTTCTCCCACCATCACATGAAGAAAAAAAAAAAAAGGCAGAAGCTAATGTTTTCAGAATCCAGAGAAGCTTGCTTTTTGTTAAGGGAAATTTTTGAGAGAAGCTTGTGTGTAGAGACACACATAGAAGGCCTCTTTCTTCATTACATAATGTACATTACATCTTTCTGTAAGACTTCTGCAACTTGTTACAGCATTTTCTTGTTAGCGTAGTGTTTAAATGTCTGAAAAGGTCAGTAAAGATCCAAATGACAGACCTAGTCTAACCATGTTCTCTTTCTGCAGATTCATGGATGTCAGATATTAGAGACAGTCCACAAACATAGCTGTGGGGGGTTGCCTCCTGTTCGCAGTGCTCTGGAAAAGTACGTAAATACTGTAAAGCTACTATTACTTCATTCTTTTGTAGTAACTGGAGTTAGTGTCAGAGTATGCATCTTACTTGTGAAAAGAGTGCATGGAAAACAGGCTTGTGTGATATAAAAGTAGGAGAGTGTATGCAGGGAAAACTGTCACAGTCCCCAATATTTAACTAAGGCAGGCTGATGGCCCGGATTCAGGCTTTCTCTGTACTTCGGAAACGTGGGGCTGAGGGAAGTTCAGACCCTGTGTTTTCTCTTCTTCTGAGGCCTGTGTGAACAGTTTGCATATGGTAGACCTGTTACTGGTTTTTTGATCCTTCAAAAGGATAAAGTGTGCCTGAGTGAATGTTACTAGGTTTGTATGTCCTTGGGGAGAAAGTCAAGACTACCTAAGAGATAACTTGTGTTCATGCTGAAACGGTAATTTAGTAGAAACAGCAGGACTGGGAAGATACAGAAAACTTACTTGTAATTCTGGTATGCTAGCAGATCTCTGTGGAGAAGCCACATATTCAGAGGATATGTTTGTTTAGCTTTGCAAGTGACTGGTCTACCTTCCTCTGTTTAAAAAGAAAAAAAAATTATAAAATTCCACATTAGCCATTTAGCACTTGCCATATTGTCTGGGGCTGGCTAACTGGACTTTCCAGAGTGATGTATGATGAGGTTTTGATTGCTGTGTGCTAAGGCTCCACTGTCTTGTTTCTCTTGACCTCAGGATTCTGGCTGTGTGTCATGGAGTCATGTATAAGCAGCTCTCTGCCTGGATGCTGCATGGATTGCTACTAGACCAGCATGAAGAGTTCTTTATCAAACAGGGCCCATCTTCTGGGAATGTTCCTAGCCAACCTGAGGAAGATGACGATGACCTAGGAATTGGAGGACTTACAGGGAAACAGCTACGAGAACTGCAGGACCTGGTAAGACTGCAAGTTGTAGCTTGGCATCCTTCAGTCCTTAGGGAACTAAAGAAGAAGTGTATTGTCTTCTGCTTCAGTGCAAGCTATGCTGGACTGGACATACACTGGGACCTGGAAGGGTGGAAATCAACAGAATATTGTAATAGGTTGCAGCTAGGCATAAAGGACAGAGACATATGGTTTGGCACAGTTGGATAATATCGGGGCAGAAAGCCCTGTGCATGGAATCCATAAACCGACACCAAGTGATTGGCAGTGCTGTACTCACCCTGCTCTTACTGACTCTGTCACCACTGTGATCTGCTCCACGTAGGCATTGGTGGTAGTGTGAGCAATTGTCAGGGAAAGGGTGTGGGGAGCTTGGGTGCGGACATGATTTGCACCCTTTCTGTTGGCAGCCGGGTCAGGTACCTTTCTTGCACAACCATCTGTTGTGCAAATGTTACCCAACAGGGTAATAGTACTGACATTACTGGGGAAAAATGTGCTCTGTGGGACTCGAGAGGCTGCTAAGAACATGAGCAGGATGCTAAGCTAAGCAAGGGAGCAACCTGCCAGCTGTAACTCCTCATGTAGATGGTGTACCATTATAGTTCCCTCGTGCAGAGCAGCTTTCTCAGTGGAGTAATCTCCCACACTTCGTGCATCTGAATAGTGTCTGCATCAGGAAGCAGTGAGGAGCAACTGCAATTCAGTAAATTCACACTCTAGTTTACTGCAAGAAAACATTTCCTGGGTACCCGTGGTGTTAGTGTGCTGCATGCAGCTTCGCTGTGAACAGGCAGAAGATTCACTCCTGAAACACCCTGTGTTGCACACTCGTGAAGTGCCCTGTGCAGACAGTCTCTGCTGAGGACGTGCTACACACAGGCAAACCCAAGGTAAACTGTTAGTGAAAAATCTATTATTTCACTGTATTGGATATAGGAAGAATGTGAATACTGGCAAGTCTTCTAGATCCATGGTGGAAAATGTAGACACCAAGAGAGCCTAATTAACTCTCTTCTTCAGTACTATCGATTAATAGTATTGGCAATTCTTCAGTCAGAGAGTAAAATAAGAAATCCTGAGTGTTGATGGGATAGACGGATAAAATACTTGGGTATTTCCTCAACTAAAAGTGTCAGAAGGTTCTTAAGAATTGCTGAGCTTCTAACATCAGTATACAAACTTGCACCGAACACTCCTATTAAAATGAAGAATTCCGTAGATGGCAAATGTTCTCACAGATTTGTTAGTGCAGTGCTTTTTGGATTATGGAATGAGGAACCTAATTCTCCAGTAACAAGAGAGCCAAATTAAATAATCAGTATTGCTTCTCTGAAGGAAAATCATGCCTCTGTACTTGGAGTTCTTTATTAATATATTCAGCTAAAAGATTTTACTGCATTGTTTTAAACATCCTTTGCAGGAACTGAGAAAATTGCCTAATTTATGCTAGCAAGCCTTCAGCTCTTTAACCTATTTGCTCGCTGTTGTTAAAATGTACAGGAATGGGTGTAGCAAAGTTATTTTTGGTAATGCTGTTAACATTGTTACGGCTGCAAAAAACCTAATGTAATGCAGTTGCAACAAAAATGGCTTTTGCTGATGTAACATTATCCTTCGGGAGAACCAATTTACTGCTACTTTACAAAGGTTTAGGTTCTCCTTTTCCTGCTTCTGTTCCCCTCTCTGATGAAAGCAACATCTTTTCTAGGGAGATCTAGTGTACCAGACATATAAAGAAATTTGCAGGCCTACTTAAATGAGGCAGATCAGGTTTGCTGCCTTTCTGCTTACTTCCAGTGTACTTGGATTCTCCCTCCCACACACACCACACCACCCTTTATACACTTTTTCTCTCTGGTTTTCTCACACTTTTTTTGCTTGATTTCTTTTCCCCTGGGATCTCTGACAGCGCTTGATTGAGGAGGAGAACATGTTAGCTCCATCTCTAAAACAGTTTTCTCTGCGAGTAGAAATGCTGCCTTCATACATTCCTGTGCGAGTTGCTGAGAAAATCCTCTTTGTGGGAGAATCTGTACAGATGTTTGAGAATCAGAACGTTAACCTGACCAGAAAAGGTAAGGAACATCTTTCTTGTGGCCTTTGCTCAGTTATGAGTGCCTGAAAAGTATCTTCCAAAATCCTGTATTAACTTATTCCTCAACAGTTGCTGACTATTGGCTGATACTCTTCAGACCATATGGATGGTTTTGCCAGGGCAGAGCAGAGGTCCCAGTGTTCTGTTTGTTTCCAAGGGAGCAGTATAAGAACAGGATGAGTAAATAATAGCACTTTCCAAACATAGTCTCCAGGTTTCCAGCAAGAAGTCACTATGTGATTTGCTCTGGATAAATAAAGCGATTGCAAAGGTCGTGTTTTCGTTTCAGTTTGTATCCCTGCCCCCAAAGGGTGCAGACAGACACAGGGCACATCTCGCTCTGTGTTGTGTTGCAGAATGGTGTCATAGGATTAAAACAGGTCCACAAACATAAGAGATTCATTGTAAAGTGGTCTTAAAGGTGGCTGCGGAAGACAAGTGATCAAGATGGAGCCTTTAAGACAAGCAAGAGAGAGAGAATTCCAGCTGGTGGTTCTCTTTGAGAGATAAGTTTACATTGGAGATGGTTTTGGAAATTTATTCCTCCACCATTGGGGAGGACTGTGGTGGAGGCTTTATCGTGCTTGTCTATGCAAAAGTACTCAAATGACTCAAGCGGCACTGCAGAGAACAAAGGACCATTGAATTAGACTATTTGCTTGCTTTAGCAGAGGTGAGGTGAAAAGAAATTTGTCTAGCTTAGTTTAAAAAAAATAAAAATTCCCAAGTTCAAGCAGTGAGATCGATTTGAAAGGGGCTGGGTGGGTGGAGAACCAAACCAACTGGTTAACATGGCACAGAAGTGGGTTCAAAGATGTAGCTCAGCCCTAGGAAGGGGGCTGTTAGTGGCTGTCATTTACATAGAAAATATTTGGGGTTTTTACTCATACCCCAGCACTGCCATGGCAAGTGTCTGTACCGTAACTGTACTAGCAGTAGTAATCTTGTACCTTGGTACTTGTACTTCGAGGCCGCCTCAGCCTCGCATTCCTTCCTGACCTGAGGTGGTGCTACGTACGGGGACAGCCTTTCTGCCCCGCTGTGCTGGAAGGGGTCTGCACTTCTCCAAATGGCATTTCTTTTTTTTTTTTTGACCAAAACACTCTTCTCATTGCTGCACAGGCTCCATCCTAAAAAACCAGGAGGACACTTTCGCAGCAGAGCTACACCGACTCAAGCAGCAGCCGCTCTTTAGTCTGGTGGACTTTGAGTCAGTGGTGGACTGGATACGGAGCACCGTTGCTGAGGTGAGGATCCTCAGAAGGGTCACGGCTACGCAGGCTGAGGAGCATTTCAGTTTTGTGAAGGGCTGGGAGGAGGAGAGGGCTCTTTAGCATCAACGATTGAACAAGCACGTGGATGTCACAGGTAGCTTTCGTGTTCTTATGGGGCTCAGAGCTTCATGTTACCCCAAGCTGCAGTGACAAAAGGACATTAACAAACACTATGGGCTTTCATGGGGGAAAGAAGGGAATTTTTATGTATTTTTTTAAATTTCACTTAAAATTACTTCAGAACTTTTTATCATGCTTTCAGCATAATAGATGGTGTCTCACTGGGCAAATTGTTTGCTTTGGCAATTTTAAATCTTTTTTTGTTTGAGGCGGGAGGGGTATGGAACCTGAGAAGATGAGGAGGTTAGAGAAGTGAAAACAAAGCTGGGGTGGAACTGATTTCCTAATAATTTGGTTATTTTTTGCTGTGGATCTTCATGTTTCTTAGAGTTTCTTGCTGGTCTGGTGTGCATCAAGGGTGTTCTAACTAGTAGCATGGGCTGCCTACGCACAGACTCCTAGTGCATTCTCTTGTGCTTTGTATAGCATTTTATGTAGGTGCTTTTTTGTGTGCGTCACAAGTATTTTAAGACGGCTGCTGTTCTCCCTGAATGGGTTTAGACAAACCTGTTTGGTTCTTGTTTCCTCACTAGCATCTTTGGAAACTGATGGTGGAGGAATCAGATTTACTAGGACAACTGAAGGTAACGTAACTGCTAGCTTTTTTTTTTTTTTTTTTTTTTTCTTAATGGCTCTTTCCCATTAAATACTTTACTGTCTTAGATTCTGTGCTTTATTCTTTTAGGTAAAGCTGTTTTCATTTCCCAGGTTTCAAGAATGAGCAGAGAGTGATAAACTTGGTAGAGACAGAGTTAGAGGGGTTTGTGTATGTGGCTTTGTAGTTTGCATCTTGAAGCAAAAACAGCGTAGACTTTTTGGGCACTGGGTGAAATTCAGAGCTCTGCAGCTGCGTTTTGAAATGGCAGTTGTCCAAGCGATAATAAAAATGGATGCTATCAGCTAGGATGCTTAAAAATTCTGCTTAGTTTTTCATATGCTTATATACAAAAAACTTATCTCCACAGATTATAAAAGACTTTTACCTTTTGGGAAGAGGTGAGCTGTTTCAGGCCTTCATTGACACTGCACAACACATGCTAAAAACACCACCTACAGCTGTAACTGAGCATGGTGAGTGTTGCCTATTCACTTACAAACTGTCCTCGCTGTGGTATAGCAGGGAGGTGCTTAGCCACGTCCAGTACAGAAAAGGTCTGTCATCCTCTAGATGTTGTCGTCAGTTTTGAAAGAGCAGCACTTGTGAATTAGTATGTCTCACAGAGTGGGTGAAAATAACACCTCAGGATCTTTCAGGTGGCAGGTTTCTCTCATTTGAAACTGCAATGAAATGAAATGAATGGAAATAGCACGTCGGGGTTGTCTTTTATGGCCAAACATAAATAATTAATGGGTGTAAAATCAGCACTAGCTGCATCATCTTGTCCTGATATCTGTGCTCTCTTGTTGTCAGATGTCAACGTTGCATTTCAGCAGTCTGCTCATAAGGTGCTGTTAGATGATGACAACCTTCTTCCTCTGCTTCACTTAACCATTGAGTACCATGGAAAGGAGCATAAAGGTATCTACTTGCATATTTAGTAGTGAGTTAAGAGGGGAGGTGATGACCTTGTTTTCAAGTCCTATTGCTCACCCTTCTCTGAAGTTAAAGAAAAATTAGTATTGTTCCTTTTGCAGCCCTATGTGATGGCCTAGCCTGCATTGGCTCTTCTTCCTCTGCTTTTCCCCCTTTTCTTCTTTGCCATGGTTGTCTTGACTGAGAAGACAACTTAACTCAGCACCTCATTTGTTTTCAGATACTTCCCAGACTCGTGAAGGGCCTTCCCGAGAGTTATCCCCACGGGAAGCCCCTGCATCTGGATGGGCAGCTCTGGGCCTTTCTTACAAAGTTCAATGGCCACTGCATATTCTCTTCACTCCTGCTGTTCTGGAGAAGTAAGTACTAGGTATGGTCTCTGTATATTTATCTGTAGGTTCCCTGACTGCAGGCACTCACTAGTGTGTTGGGTTTTTTTTTTTTTCTCTCTATGGAGAGAAAGATAGAGCTACAATACTTTTTCTTGCCCCTTGAACTTTAAAATGACTCTCACACTTACTGAGAGCGCTTGTGATGACAGTTAGACCTGCAGGATGCTGACAGACTGGCGCTATTTAGGAACAGTGCTACTCTGACAAAACATTGTCAGCTCTTCCCTCCTTATGGTGAAATTAACTTTTTATTTTTTAGGGCAGTTACAAGCAGAAATATGTTACTCTGAGATAGGCCACCACCTGACCTACCCTACCTGTTGGCAGGCAGCCATCTCCTCCCTCTTTTTTCCCATCTTGGGTTGTTAAGGTTCTCCAGTATGTGCACCCAAGGCAGGTTTTAATCTTAAACAATTTTGTGGTGTTTTGACTGTAGGTACAATGTTGTGTTCAAATACCTGCTGAGTGTGCGACGAGTCCAGGCTGAGCTGCAGCACTGCTGGGCTCTCCAGATGCAACGGAAACACCTGAAGTCGAACAGAACTGATGCCATCAAGTGGCGTCTGAGGGACCACATGGCTTTCCTTGTGGACAATCTTCAGTATTATCTGCAGGTCAGGATTAGAAAGGTGAACTGTATCAGTTACCAGAAACCGGCAGAAATGCATGGAGGGAGCACTCCCAAGTCATGTCTTTCAGGGCTCAGATTCTTTGTGCTTTAAGGAAATCAGGATTTTCTTTGGAATGAGTCTAGAACTTTCTCTGAGTTACCAGACTTAGTGCTACAGTTAAGTTTTGGGGCTTGTGAATCAAGTGAGTGTTACTGGAAATGCAGGAGTTTTGTGTCTCTAGTGCTATGAAACATTAGTGAGAAGCCATAGTCATCTCTGAAGTAGCATCATTAAGATACCATCCTGGCTTCTTCCCTTGCCGCTTTAAGTGAATTCCAGTTTGAGTTAAGTGACAAGTTGTTTTGGGGTTTGGTTTTTTTGGGGTGTTTTTAAGAATTGAAGCTATATTCTGACCATTTGAAGACTTTTCAAATTGACACACCTGTTAGTTACTGGTAGCGTGGGTTTGCGAGCATGCCGGCTCACTGTGGCACCAGGCACAGCGGCGGGACCGGGGGCCTGGCTTTCTGGATGCTGCGGTGACCCAGCTGAGCTTTTGCACTGTGGCCTTTGCCCTCAGGCTCCAGACAGTAGCTCCCAGCGTAAAATTCAGAGGTGACTATGGCTACAGGCAAAGACCTTTGTTATGTGCTAGCTATATGCTTTTTCAGTAGTTAAGAAAGCAACTGTTTCCCTTTCTACTTAATACTTAAGCATCAAAAATTGTCCCCACTACTCCACATTATGTACTACTGTTGTATATAATTCCCCATTCAGCAGGCAGACAGAAGGTGATCCTCCACCTTTAATAGAAGAGTAGCAAGAAGGAAAGTAATTTTCTTACACAAAACTTCTGGCTGCTTGGAAGTACTTCCATTCCTTAAGATAGTAATGACATTTCTTTACATATCCATCAGGTGGATGTACTGGAATCTCAGTTCTCACAGCTTCTGCAGCAGATAAATGCCACGCGGGATTTTGAGAGTATACGATTGGCTCATGATCATTTCTTAAGTAATCTGTTGGCTCAGTCTTTCATCCTCCTAAAACCCGTAAGTAGGTCTTGGTTTCACCTTTTTCTACAAATTCTCCAGCCGCCCTAAGAAACACGCTTTTTTTCAACAGCTAGGACAAACCATCGCTTCTAAAACAGATCAGTGATAATCTCCTGCAGAGCAGAAATCACAATTCTAGGAATAAAGCAGGTATAAACCAGAAGAGATAATTGAATTAAGATCATTTAATATACAGTGAGTGAGTGTGGATGCTCCACTCCTGCCACTTTTAAATCAAGATTATTCCAGTGTTAAGACTCTGTTTAAACTACCATCTTGTACTTTTTATCCCCTGCAGGTTTTCCACTGCTTAAATGAAATTCTGGATCTCTGCCACAGTTTTTGTTCCCTGGTCAGTCAGAACCTGGGCCCACTAGATGAGCGGGGAGCTGCGCAACTCAGCATTTTGGTGAAGGTGACTGTTTCCATGCAAGCGTTTGCCTGAGCAGCCGTCTTGGCTTTAGCAGCTGCAGAACAAGAGCGAGTTTGAGCCAAGACCTTCTATGCAAGTGCTTGCAGTGATTTTAATTAATTAGCTCTTCCCGAGTAGAAAATTCAGTGTGCACAGAGAGCAGAAATAACCCTATCGGAGGTGGCTACCTGTCGGGGTGGTACCCCTCCTTTTGGATACCTAACACCTAGTAATGCTTGCGGCTGACAGCTTACCTCATACTGGACCACAAGCATCGCTTCTGTGCAGCAGTTATTTTCTTTAGGCTGTTAAAGGATTGTTTAGGCAGGAACACAGATGAAAGGGTGGCTGGCTTGTGCTCTTGAGTGCCCAAAACTGACAACTGACTTCTTCTGACTTACAGGGATTCAGTCGTCAGTCGTCACTTCTCTTCAAGATTCTCTCTAGCGTTCGCAACCATCAGATAAACTCTGACTTAGCTCAACTGCTGCTGCGCTTGGATTATAACAAATACTACACCCAGGCTGGAGGAACCTTGGGCAGGTAGGAATAGCTTCAGGGTTCCCTGTAGCGTTATCCCAAGGTACTTGAAGTACAAAGTGATCTAAATGATCGTAAGTAGTTTTTATTGATTGTGTAAGCCAAAATAATTGGAAGCAAAGTCTTGCTAAATGCTATGGCAGAAAAGTAACAAATCAGCATGAGGTAATTTTTGGTGTTCATATGCTTTCTCCCCTTCGAGTTTGTTTTGGCCTGCGGTTGAATTAGCTGCTAGCTCATACTGGCTGAAAAACACCGATGGGGGTTGATAAAGGGAGTTCCTTTCAATGTGTAGTTAATACCGTGCCCTTCTCTTGCAGTTTTGGGGTTTAAGCACTTAAGACCTTTTCTTCAGGCTGTGACCTGCGACATGTCAAGCAGCGGAGACGGGTGCTCTTGAGAAAGTTTGGACTCAGCTGCGTTTTTCTGTGTAGCCGGCCGGCTCTTGCCTGGCGAAATGCTTTTTCAGAAGGAGGTGGCAGGAAGTGCCACTTAGGTGAGGCTGTCCAGCGGCTGCATAAAGCTACTCAGCTTTTTTCAGGACTATTAAGAGCATGCTTTCTGCAGCCCTGCATGTACTTATAAATGCTTCCAGGGTGCGAGTCTGTGCTGCTTTGGAAAGTGCAAAAACAACAAGAATTGCAACATCTCGATTCTTCAGCTGGACTGCTTTTGGGGTTGGAGTGCGGAGGATGTGGTCCGTTGTTCTTGGCGATGAGTGAAGTTCTGGCTGTATCCAGAAGTTCTGCTTGGACAGTACACAATGTCTGCTAATCAAACACACACCTCCAGGTGAATGGAACGACTGCCTGCGCAGTGTGAGGGGAAGGGGGAAGGAAGAAGAGGTAGATTTTAAGAATCTCTCCTCACGCACTGCACTGTTCTAGCATATCTGTGTAGGTAAAGGTGCCACTTGTGTCACATGCTTTCTCTACATATAAACTTAATGCAATTTGCGTGTTAAAATTACAAGACAAAGGAGCTTTGCCCTATCCAAAGTACAAAGCTCACGCTGCCAGCAGAAGAACATGCTGGAACTGAAACTATGGAAAAACTTAACTAAGATGCCAGCCCTAAATGTACCGTGTTCATGCAAGACTATTTAGAATGCCACTAGTGACTATCCTAATGAACCAAAATAAAACCACCTTGTCACGCAGTTATGTGGAGTATTGTCAGTGTCTGCACCCAAATGCAAAGGGACTAGAGCAGCACAGCATCCTGTTTCAGTGAAGTGCAGTATCAGGAACTCCTGGCACGTTACCGGGATTTCCCAGCCTCGCTGTACCGAACAGACTGTCTTGCCTTAAGTCCACGCGGCCTGAGTGGCAGAAGAGCCCTCCGGTGTCACCCTCACCAGGGTGTAGTATCAGGTTTCCCAATTTGAGCACAAAAGCAGCCTGCCGGGCAGCCAGCCTTCCCTTCCCAGGGCTGGTGTTTTCACACTGTCCAAAGCTGCAGCTCTGGGGAAAGTTACACATCCCTGGGGGAAACATCCTCTTCTGCTCACTCACAGACAGTAACGACAGACAGCACGTACGGCATCTTCAGTCTGCTACAGCTGTTCACGGTAGGACTGGGCCTGATGCAAAGTTTAAAATCCTGTCACCATGAAAAAAGCTGGAGAAAGGGTGGTGGAGTTCAGGTGTGGGATGTACAGACCCGCCCAGGCAGAAGGTGACTGAGCCGGGAAATTATAGGGGGAAAAATAAATCTCAAGAACTTACACCTCCGCAGCAGGGGAGGACGGGCTGTGCACGGGGCTGGGTGGAGGCCCAGGGTGCCTCCAGCCCGTAGTGCTGTTAAGTTGAGCTCAAAGCTCTTCGCTCTTTTGCCTTTATACAGGTTGACTACTAAGGTGAAGTGCCCGGCTGTGAGTGCAGCAGCTCGGCAGCAGCTGACTGACCCCACTGCCATTTAAACAAAGACACGCAGCCCTTACGTGCTCTTTGCAGCTCAGTCTCTCAGCAGTTCAGTCATCCTGGGTCCCTGCATCTTGGTCCCTACTCAGGTAGTGCCTGTCTGCACGAAGGCAGGTTCGTGCCTATATAATTACAACAGGAAAAAAAGAGAGGTAGCCAAAACAAAATGGCATTTTGTTCTAGAAATTCTTACCAGCCACTTCAGCACCGTCTTGGATGGCAATAATGGAAATAACAGCAAGCTGGAGGAGCACCCAGCATGCTACTCCTCCAACAAAGGGAAGTCCTGCTGCCCTGAACTTGGTCATAGGGTACTCGCTTCTAGAAATACAGGCTGCCACTTGAGAGCACCGCTTTGCTTCCCTTTCTAATGGACTTTGTGTCGAGGGCAGCCTTTACTGGAAGTAGAATACTAGTGTTATTCAGCTCAAAGAAACATAAGCATTTCTTTTCTCTCTGCCCTCCTCTGGAAATGTGGCCCTAGAGTAAGGAGGAGTCCCAGCAGCTACCACAAGAGAGTGAACATTTATTTCATCATAAAAGTCCAGCAGATAAAACTATATACAGTAATCCATGCACACTGTCCAATTACACAAACATTTAAAATCTGATTAAAACACGGTCTGCACAACAGTGGGACAGCAGGGCAATGCTTTAGTGGGGGACGTAGTCATGTTTGTATTTTGGATGCTGCTTGTAGCCTACTCTCTCCCCAGCAATAAGGCTCTGGATCACCCACTCTTGCGAGACAACAGGCAGCCGTAAAGCTTCTGCACACTTCAAGACACCAGCTGGGCAGGAAAAATCAGTCACCACCACGTCATAAACACCCAAAGCAATATCTGCACAGAAGGAAAGACAGGCACCTGTCAGGTGAGAAGAAAATGGATCTCTGCAGCAGCAGAGGAGGGCATTTCACCACTATGAATCTCTTCCACATCCTCTCATTCCTAGCCAGTGAATTCTCTTCAAGAGACGCAAATGTACTTTACACTTTCTGAGTAAGAGATTCCCTCTAGCCCAATAGAATGAACAAAAAAACAGCAGCCAACAGTACAGGCAGGACCAGATCACTAGGTCCTGACCTCGGGCTGTGAGTACCAGGGCCTACATCCCCTACGGAGAGGGAGAGAGAGCAGAATAACAAGGGAGCACAATTTTAGTGGCCTACAGAAGGTCCAGAAGCAACTTTTGCCTTCTTCCCCCTCAACAGAGGCTGGCAGCTGATGACTTGTGTCCTGAACTGCTGCACCTCCTCTGGCCGGTGCATCTTTCAGATTACATTCAGGCAGAGCACGAGTGTCTGCACTTCGCCTCTATGCTTACAGCCTACCTTGTGAGCCACCAAAACCACTTTCAAACCATGCTAGGGACCATGGTGGCACAGGATTCCCAACTACTAGGCCTGAGAAACGGGCCAGTGAGTACCTTTGTTGTGAGCACTTGAGTAGTGCTGCTTAACAGCTGCTGCTCCCCCCGTCATGAGGATTTCAGACCACAGATCCAGGAAGTTCTGCTGCTGGTCGGACACCAGGAGAACCTTCAGGTTATGGAATGGGTTTTCTCGTGGATGCCTGAAGAATGAAGAAGAGAAACGCAAACTGCTAAGCATACCCAGCAGTCTCAGACTTTGAGGACCGTTATCTACTACTTCTAGTTACCTGACTGGCTCCCATATTGGTTCTTTGAATATCTTGCATACAACGACCTGCTCTCTTACCACCCCTCCTGAAATACTTGGAACAATTATCCTCTGTCTATAGATAGCAGAACAGAGCTGGACAATGTTGGTGGGACGTGTGTGCAGCAGCCAAAATCCAAAGTTAGGCTAAGCTACTCCTCAATCCTGAACCACTGCTGCAGTGCATACCCAAAATGCCTCCACTTGCACAGGGCTGAGCAGGCAGGCTTCAGTCTCCTGCCCAGAAGCCCACAGAGATTTACAGACTGCTTTTGTCCACCCCTCACCTTGCCTGAGGAGCCTGACCTGGCAATTGTTCTCTCAGAACAGACCTACTGGATTAGACTCCATAGAAAACGCAGAAGCTGGCTCCAAAACGTACCAAAGGAAAAGGAAATTGCAGTAGTATTGCTCTCCTTTATCCATTTCTGAGCAATTAGAGAAGTCAGCCAAGTGTATGGGAAGCCTTGCCTGAATTCCGTCTTCCTCATGAGGAGACTGACATCTTTCTTACTTCCCAGGAGACTTTTTTGTGTATATGGCACTCAAATGTACCTTGGCATTAGAGGTCACTGTAAATCCAAGGAAAGAGATGGAAGTGCTGTTCCTATATGGAAGGGAAAGCATGGGGAGCAGTACTAGGGACACCTTCAGTACTTGTAGTATTCAAGAGCCTCTCAAGCATAACAGAGTAAACCCTCAGCCTGTGGACTCAGATCACAGTTATTTGGCGCTTACCATTCTAGCAGTTTTTGCTCCTGGAGGCTATAACCAGCTGGCAAAAGGTAATTCCGATAATTTTGAAGCTGGTTAGCATGACAGCTATCTTGGACCCAGACATGAGACACACATGGGATCCCTCTGGCAAGGCACAGCAAGTATTTCCGAGTTCGACAATGCTGGTCCGCAATTAAAAGACACTGATATGCTGCATTGCACTTCAGGGGAAATAAAAAGACATGTGAAGAGGAGACAATGCTTGCAAAAAGCCCCAGAAGTTATCCAGCTGCTAAACACTTTTAAGAAGAAAACAACTGAAACCCCAATTTTCACAGCCATTTATGTGAAAGGTGAATTAGAGAAAGCGATTCCGGCATCAGGAGTACCTATAACAATCACCTGTTCCAAGCTGTGCAGTTCACAGGCAAAATCTGCCTAGTAGTTTATCGTGAACTATCTCGTCCAGTTCAGACAAGAGAGAAGATTAATCTTTTATTTTGAGACTCACTAAGTCACCAGAGAAGACCGTGCATCCTCAGGCAAGATGCTCCAAGAACAATTTACCTTCTCTAATAAAAACTTAAATTTAAGTAAAAGTGACACTAAATGAAACTAGTTGTCCACGTAGATCTGGGTAGGTGAAGAGGAAATAGGAGGGTGTACAAAAAACGGGGCCAGACTCTCCTCAGTGTTATAGACCAGAAGGACAAGAAGCAACAGGTACAAATTGAAATACAGGGAATTCCATTTACTTTTTTTTATTTATTTTAATTTTTTTTTCGTTTTTTGTTTTTAAACTGGGGGTGGTCAAACGTGCAATCAAGCTGCCCAGGGAGGTTGTGGAGTTGCCATCCTTGAGGATACTCAAAACCTGACTGGACAAGGACCTAAACAATCCACTCTATTTGATCTTGCTTCCAGCAAGAGGGTTGGACAAGGCGATTCCTTCCAATCTCGACTACTCTGTGACTTGCGTTCTAGATCACTGAGTGAGCCCTTACCTGGGTTTCATTGAAGTCTTCCAGGATATAGCCAGCTCCTGCTCGCAGCTGCTGGGCTATGTAATGTTTGTCGTACGGAGTCATCTCTAAAAATTCTACAGCAGAAACAGAAAGTTCAGGTTTTGGCTATAATCTATCTGCTTATGACCATATACTCCTCAATTGACACAGCCCTCATCCTTGTCGTTTTTCTCATGCTGCAGTTCATGGCATGAAACAAAGGCAAACTGGAGCAACCCATTCATGCTTTCAAGTCCTGTATTTCCCAGCACGACCCCTTATCTCTCAAAACCTTTCTTCTCCTATTACACTATTCTGAGACTGCTGATTTCACCAATTTTCACACCCTTAACTTGCTAAGCAGTCCTGTGCTCACCACTGAAGTTTGCCACATTTCTGGCTATAAATTCTCTAAATCAAAAGACTGAGCTTTAGGTCCTTTCTGCAAGGGATTAAAGAGCAAAAGGGTAAAACAAACACACAAATGCCTGATGAGACAGCATCCGGCGTTTTTCCTAAAGCTATAACATCCCACTTGGAAATGCAACAAGATTTGCCTCACCTTCTTCCTCCTCACTGCTCCCTGTGGGACCATCTGATTGCTTCTGGTGATTGACCAATTTGTCACTGGGCGTTGCCATGGTGAGGAGAAAGGCATAGCCCAAAAAGAGGGTCTTATTTTGGGGCAAGGGTCCATGATGGTCCTCCAGTACTGGGAGATCTACAGCATCTACACCTTCACAGGTGCTTACAAACTCTCCGGCTCTCACAGACCCTGCAGGGAGACAGAAACATCGTGACCCTCAGAGGTCAGGTTCAGCCCAAAGACCTTGGGTAAGATTTGAGATACGTTCAACTTCAGTTATTTCACTTGCAGGGACAGAGGGAGGCAGGGGTTTGGGTTAGGATTACACTAGGATAGGCAGGGACCTTTTACCCTTCTGGATGCAAAGAATCTTCAAACCAAAACCTGAATGACTAATGGGACAATGTTCAACAGCATCAACATCCTGAAACAACACTGAAACAACTGTTGCAAAGGGTCCCTTTACCAGCTAGACATTTCAGGACTGACTAAACAGATAAGAAAAGAGAGAATAAAGGAGAGAGGCAGATCACAGCATTAAGGTCAGAACATTTGTAAAAGGCTGAACTGAAAAGATGGCAGTAAGTACTCAGACTATGCTAAAAATATCTCTGGTAGCTGAATGCATCTAGGGAGAATCTGTCTCAAACCCTGCAGGGCAAACACGCAATCTCATCTACTTTTTGCTTATGGGAAGTGGAAAGATCAACTATAGAAATACCAGGATGGAAAACAATAGCTGAATGCAAATTTAAGAGCAGAAAATAAGGTTCTCACCAGGCTTTATCACTGCTGACTTGCGGCCACGTTTAGCTGGGGATCTCTCATCTTCAGAAGCAACAAGCTTCCTTTTCCCAGACAGTGTGCCTGGTGGGACGCGTGGACTCTCCTGCCCTTTACGAGTGGGAGTTGTGCTGCTGCTGGAAGTGCTAGGAGAACCAAGGTTACTACGCCGCTTCCGCTTCCCCTCCACAAGATTATCTGTAATATAGCACGCAGAGATCAGTCACTGGCTGTCACCTAAATCCACGAGCTTTCATCCAACCTGTACAGGGGTGGCTACACTCAATAGCACCTAGAAGGTACACACTGCCACGCTCCGGCAGAGAAGAGCAAGCAAACTAAAACAAAGCTCTCGTGCTTCTGTATGTTTCTTCTCAAGCCCTGTACTCTGCCCATCCATCTCTGTCTTCTTCCCAGTACTGCTGAAGAGCCTGTACAATAGCAGCCATCCACCACGCACACATGAGCACAGCAAGCACCCCTGCTGTAGAAGCAGGCCACTCTCCACAAGCCAGTGCATACCAGTAAGTCTCTGAGCAAGGCGCAAAACAATAAAAGGATCTCTAAGATCCCATTATAAAGTACCGAAAGCACTGCTGAATACCCAGAATGATTTAAACACTGGCAATTCAGGTCAGGAACTAGAAGCATCTCAAAGGAACAAGACGCAGAACAGCACAGCCAGCTGCTCCACAGCACCTCCCCTTACCGAGACTGATGTCAGCTGCTTTGGTCAGGGGGGTGACAGGTTCATAAGGACCCAGCCCAAACTGCTCCCGCAGCTTATTTCCTTGTTCCAGAGACAGGATAACAGCCATTCGTTTGTACCACTTCCTCTGGCCTTCCTTTTCAATGCAGTAGTACAGCTCTCCAGACTCCTTCCTGTGTCCCTTCACCACACCTGGCAAGACAGCGCGTAACACCCATTAACCAGCTACACCCAAGGCTTCTCATCCTCCCAGACAAGCACCCACTTCCCACCGCATTCGACAACTCAAAAAACCCGGGGATGGAGCTCAAGCACTGCTCTTACCTGCACTGAAGTACTCATCCTCTGAGAGTGCGGTCACCTCAGTCTCCAGTGGGATAGGATCACAGAGTAAAATATCTTTTCCTAGCACATCACATTCATATCCATCATCAAAGAGCAGCTTGTACTTTCCTGCCCCAACATCTTGAGTAATCATTCCGGAATAGAAGTACCCGTTTGAGGACCACTTTGCTACAACCCTGAGGCCCACAAAGCTGCTCCCAGAGGATGAGTCTGCACAGTCCGAAGGACCAGTCACCCCTTGTAATGGGATTTCTGGAGAGTCACTTCGACGTAAGGCACAGAAGCCAGAAGTGTCAGATTTCTCCCCTCCATCTGGCAGGCGAACTGAACGAGTAAATGATTTCTCCTCAGGTGATGCTATTGTTGAAATATCCTCCACACCTGTCAGTCCAGCTAAATCTCTGTAGAAAAGAGAAAAGCAGTCCCAGAAGGAAAAAAAGAGAAAAGCACCCCCGGAAGGATCAGGAAATACAGTTACTAAACAAAGAATATTTGGGCGAGATGCTTGCAGCTGCTATGTGCTATCACCAAAAATCAGCTCCTGAAACAGCCAGTACCCCTTTTTCCTCTACCACATTAAGACAGCAGCTCCCCATTCTCTTCCTGGGCAACAAATTAAGTTACAGTCTCCTTTTTCCAGGGTACCTTGTTCCTGTTGTTCGAGATGGTGGGCGGCCTCTTCTTCCTCGCCCACGAGGTGTCACAGGTGCTCTGCCACCCTGACGAGTGCCAGGCACAGAGTCATCCTCTTCCTCACCAGGCAGTGCTCCCGGCTGGCTGACTCTGAGCGGAGATGCTGGCTGACCAGCTCCTTTCCTAGGGCTACAGAATGTACAAGTTAACTGTTCTGAAAAGCAGCCAGCTCATTAGTAACCCCCATTTTCTCTGTAATCTCACCACTGGTCAAGAGGTTTGCCTCACCACTGCTAAACTGGCAAGAGCTTAGGCAAAGCAACACCTTGCAAGGAAACAAACTACTCCTTACTAAGAACAGACGGGAAAGCAGACCGTCCCCTTACTTCTGTTCATCATGCTAGATCCTTCCCAGAAAATTCTTGGTTTAGGGTGTACCCTACTTCACACTCCACCCAAGCCAGCTCTTCACTTGTGCAAAATACCTGTTCTTCCTTTCCCAAGGCTCTGCACCTACCTTAATTTTCCTAAGATGCCTCTGCCGACGGGTAAAGCAAACTCTCCAGTGTCTGCCCCACACACTTTCCCTTTGACAGCTCCAGTGCCTCGCCCTGAGCTGCCGCTGCTGCTGTGTGTGGCAGAGTGACCACTGCTTGCTCCACTGGATGTACGGTGGAGGCTTGATGCCTTAGATGAGAAGGAGCTGACATCACCAAGGTCCCCTGAGGTCAGTGACGAGCCCACTGCAGTTCTAGAGGAGGATGCATCAGTCTCACACTCCTGGCACTCGACTACAGGTTCCTCAGTTTCCTTAAGAGAAAAAAAGAGGCTTGTCAAAGGTGATGCACTTGCTAGATGGAAGCTCTACAATCACCAGGCAAAAGTGCAGACAAGTTGAGATCATATTCATGAAACTGAAGACAGCCATGCAGATGTGAGTTGGGAGTGATCAGTGGTACGCAGCGTGTCTCTCGCTACAGGCCTGTAGCTGCTCTGTATAAATAAGTCACATTAAGAAATCAGTCATCAGGACAGAGCTTGGTTGGCAGCAAATTCATCTGGCTTCGAATAATTCCCACCCTTCAACAGTGAGAGTGCAACAAATACATGAGACACTAACTAGCAGCCTTTGGTTACTAATAATCCAAGATCAGTTTCAGGCAGCTGGTCATTTGGGGCCATAGAAGTTTATGGATATAAAAATATGTATCTACAAAATAGCAATGTAAAATGTTGGTAGATAAATTGGAAATGGTTATATGATTGTGGTTACACAACCTATGTAAGCACATCTCAGGAAAATTCTCCATTTTACTGTTACAATAAGCAATTTCACATGTAGTGTCAGGAGTGAAAGTATAACCTTTGCACTGAACTCATTTATCCTTCTGTGTCATTACTCACTGTAACCACACAGCACAAGACTCTTACATTATTTACCTTTATAGCAGAATAGCCATAACATTTCATTGCTAGCAGGCTGATACGATTACTGTGCAGATCAAATAAGCATTTGTCAGCTATCTTTTGGAATTCCTGAAGACTTTCCTCTTAATGAATGGACATACACCAACACAAGTGTGCTAACAATAGGCTTATTTATTTGGGGGTGGGGGGTGGTGTTAAGCTGCTTTTTGTAGCCCTCATATAGAATCTGGTCCATAGGACTCAAAAGAGTGCTATTAAAAAAATGACACTGAGCTGCAAAATAGGCTAAATGACCTTACGTAGTTCAATTTTACAGGCAGAAGTGATTTTTGCTAATGAATAGAATTTCTGCCCATTCTGAAATCTGTTCTGACAAAACCCCAAGAATTTTACGACAGTTGGACGCACATAGTAAAGTCTTTTGTTCAGTTCTTTGGGAAGAAAAAAAAGTCAGCGTGTCTTCAGAATACAGCAACGGGCATGAAATGCACCTGCAACAAGTACACAGCTTTCAGCGTGCACTAAACGGTCTACACATTTGCTCACGAGGAAAAGTTTATCAACACTCACTTGTTCACTCAACTTCTTTTCTGCAGCCACAACACATTCTCATTCTGATTATTTTTCAGCCAACATATCAGTACATTTAGCCCTGAAAACAAGAACTTACTTCAACTACCTTTCGTTCCACCTCTGCACCATTTACGTAGTAAACATCTGTTATAACACGCGTAACAACGGTGCGCACTTCTCGAATAGTTCGCATGTGGCGATGCTGAACTTGGCCTTTGGGTGGGTGAAGAAGGTTAAACTCCTCCTCTCCCTGTAATAAACAGGACAAATTGAAAACAAAAATAGACCACAATGAAAAGCAAGTCATTTCTGGTTAGACCTATCCCTGCAGTACAGTTTCTTCATACCACCTTCAAGTACTGGGGTAGGGAACCCTTCAGCATCTTGTTACAAATTAGATGCAACAACACAAATGACCCTAAACAAGGGAGAGCTGAACACATTTCGCTGACGTGCTGACAGGTAGAGGAAGGGAAATCACAGGAGTCCAAGAAGGAAACAGCAACTTGCTTAGCATGGCTTCTGATGCTTTTTCTTTCAGTGGACTCTCAGACATAACACACCAGTGTTGCACTGCATATTTACAGCCCTGTTAATCTATTCCCCAGAGGATGCACTACTCTTAAATCAAGTTTAGAAAAAAGTATTTTTCTAGTCATTCTGTTCACAAGAAAATATACAAGCTGTACTGCAAAGCAGTGATTTTTCTTGAGTCTGCAATGCTTTCTGAAATATTAATTCAAAGTTACTAATCTTGTTACAATGTTTTTTCTGGAGGAGCTCTCCCCTCATGTGTTTATCTGTTGAGATGGATGGAGTGGCAGAACAAGCTGTCAGAGAAGGCATCAAACCCTTCATTTAGAATTTCATGCAACTCCCCTCTCCAACCAATAAAAAGTATTTTTTTACAGCGGTAACCACATCTGGATACAACCCCCC
>JAVJGJ010000060.1:3001944-3022513 GCA_035590215.1 Microhierax caerulescens
GAACTTGTCATATTTTTCCAGAAAATAAACACGGAGACGACTACTTCCCAAGCTTACGCTGACCACCGAGTACTGCTACCTCAGCTGCTGTGTACAGTTGACACAGGAAAGCTTGTGACATTAACACTTTAAAGTGGTCTTTTGGCTTTTTTCAACATGGAACCTACTTCTAGTGAATTTTCTGGCTGAAGGAACACTTTACTCTTCTACAGCAGTAAAATTAAACACAGGCAGCCTTCATCCCACCTGACTGTGCAGAGAATCTGTGTCCTCTCCAGAGGCGTTCACAAGCTTTTCCCCACTCTCCTCAGTTTGGACATTCGCATCTTGTCGCCCAGGTCTTTGCCCAGACATACTGGTTCCCACATCCACCTGCCTACAGATTTCTTCTGATGTTTGTGTTGCTGTTGTAACCATTGTTGGGGTAAAAAGACAGTCTGCTGTAGTTTGAATCCCTTTATTTTTGGTGTTTGCCCACATCTCTTGGCTTTCATCAGTTTTAACAGCTTTACTTGGTTTCTTCCGCATTCCTCTCCCTTCTTCCATCTGAGTGCTTACAATACCAGTCTCCAGAGATTCCCCATCCTTTGCCCCAGAAGGCTGCTGATGGCAGTCCTGCGGCATCCTCTGAGGAATCAGGACCTGCCCACCACTTTCATCTGCCTTGTGTTGCTGGTACTGCTGAGCACTGGGATTTTTATGGAATTCAGCATCTTCTTGCGTGCCAGGAAAACTGAAGAGATTCCCCCTGCAAATCAGTTATATACAGATCAAAATTATTGATTAAAAGAACAAGACAACCAATGTGCTGCCACTCAAGTAAAAGCACTATAAAAAAAACCAAATCACCCTGGCAGTCTTTCAACTACTTCAGATTACACAGAATTCTCTGAGTCCCTAGTTATAAAAAAAACTCTGAACGTCTCTCAAGTGATGCACATTGTAGCAAGAAGAATGGCTGATGCTTGTAGAGAAACCAGGTGCTTTTCAAAACACTAATAAAGCGATCTACGCTCCGCACAACAAACACAAACTATGCAACATGCTTCTGGAAATTATGCCATCTTGAAATTGCTACAGGCTGCTTCAGCACTTGAGGCTTGAAACTGACAATCACACCTAGTGAGAAGAGGAAGGAGCATAAATACAAATGCTGCCTAATGTCTTAATATTTTAATTAGAATTTGTCTGCCCTGTCAAAATTTGTACCCTGTTATCAGGTACTGTATAGGACTGTTACTGAGCCATACTAGAAGTACACATTTACCTTCCCTCATGCACTGGAGGACTTTGAGGAGTGACTATCTTCTGCTCTGTCTATACATCACCCAGCGCTGGAACTCCCTATTCATTACAGTCTTCAGTACAACTGTTCAATGCTCTTGAAATACAGATTACTCTTTCTCCATAGACCAAGACCTCACTGCCCCATCAAAAGACAGAATGGAAAACACTGAAGAAGCAGATTTCTACACCTGGTCCTCCAGCCAGCACCCTGATCACCATAAGATACGCAGCAGTACAGTCCTTTTCAAAGCAACCGGAGACAGCAAAAATTGATGGACTTGGGAGACAATACCAAAACAGTAACAAACACAGCAGGTCAGAAGATTTTGGAACAGGAGAAAGAAAAGGTAGTTCAGCAGCTCTAAGTATGATCTCCGTTCTCTCAAGCCTCAGATTTTCCCGAAGCATGTTAGCCAGCTGGAATCACACCGCTGCTCCATCAGAAAGGTAACTGATCACCATGTGAGATACAAACATACAATACTTATTATACTTACCCCGCTGTCCCCAACCTTCTAAGTCACCCAAAGACAATGACTTAGTGCAATTTCTTTGATGAAGAAAATGCACATGTGCATATAAATCCAACCAGGACTGGCAGGCAAAGACTGTGAGGAGTTACCTAAACGGAGAAGTGGAAAGACCATGACCTCTGGCCTCATCCTCTCGACGAACTTCACAGACACGACTAAACACAGATGATGCTTTCTGGGAGCTAGCAGTGCAGATTTAAAACAAACAAACAAACAAAAAAGCATCAGGGAGTGAGAAAATCCCTTATACAGCAAAACAAAGAGTTCTCTAGCCCCTTGGGAAAGCAACAACTGGTATTGAGCTTGTTGACCTACACAGCCACAGAACGAGTGAGACTGTCAGTCTCAAAGGTCAAGAAACAAGCTGCAATTTCATAAGCATTTCTGTCAGTTCTGCAGACACCCTAACAGCCAAGAGCAATGTAACCATTCCAGAGAACAGTGTGGAAAACTGCAGTGCCACCTGGAGTTTCACCATCCACTACCTCTGGTACCCACCAGGGGACACAGTTAGACCATTTATGACTTACTTCTCAGGATTTTCATGACATGGCAGAAATATTGGGAATTGACAGTCATGAAGCAGACCCTGAGAGATAAGTTCAACCCATACCTACAAAGGCAACTCATCCTCAGCCAGTGAGGAACGAGTGCCACTCATCTCCGCTCTGAGGCATGATTACCACTCAGCGTGCAACACTGTGACAAGAGATATTCAGTTTATTTCAAAGTTTTCTCACTACTTCAAACCATTATACTTCATTCAGATGGCTACAGGTCACTGTGTTCTAACTGAGATTCTTATTATACTTACAAAACATACTCCCCAAAAGCCAAAATCAAGCAATGCTAGGCATTAAATGTGAGCCAAGATATATAAATCAAAGACCAAGGGAGCAACTTATGTTTTGGTCAACGTGTTAAAACTGTCATTTCAGTGTGTTGGTGACCTGGTTGTGTTGCATCAGCTTCATATCAAAAAGATAATTCTCTTTCGGAACTCCTCAGAGATTCTTTGCAGAAAATTGCACAGTAAGGAAAGAAAGCAGAACACCATGTGTTTGAAATTTAAGAGGTGGATAGGGCAGACTTGTATTCTGGAGTGCACAAGACATGAATTTCTGCCTTCACTACAATCAGGAGGAGACAAAATGCTGACATTAGTAGGAAGCACAAAGCCTGTAGTGAAAAAGCAGGCGGGGCACTCACCTTGCCTATGTAGTTAAAACCTGCTGTAAGGGCTAAAGAGTCGCTGTCATGGCTACTGCTAAAAGCATTCCCTGCTTCTGAGTCTCTTTTTTTTTTTTTTTTCCCCTTGCTGCTAGTAACAACTGGAAAAAGGATCTACCCTGACCTTTGTATTAACTCTGTGCAGTTACCTGGCAGCAGCCCTGGCAGCAGCAGAGGATCCATCTTTCCTGTCACTGGCTGCAGGCTCTAAAACAAGAAGGAAGGGAAGGATGATTTTGGTGTCACCTCAACAGACTCTCCTGCACCTTCCCAGCCCCCCAACACTCAGTGAAGAGAGGCTGAGTAACACCGGACAAAGGGTGCCCAAGCCTCCCTGCCCAACTTATCACAGACCTGAGTTTCTACAGGTTTTAGACTATTAGACAATGTCATTGTTCTGATTAAAATGCTGACAAACTTTTTTGTCCGGATTACACTTTTAAAATATTTTCCTTCCCAATATAACCAAACTCCAGTTCTTGTCCTGTGACATTGCTGCTACACATCACAACTTTTAGTCTGCTCAAAACAGCTTTCCTTAAAACAAAGGCCTCTCCTCTCATTCCATCCTTGCTTAGGGCATTGCAGAAAGAGAGAAACAAACTTAAGTGGCACTGCCCCAAAAATTAAAAAAAAAAAAAAAATAGAATAACTACAGAGACTCAGAGATTGTTTCAGGGAATTCCACAAAGAGGTTTAGAGTTGGGGTCGAGATCGAGTACAACCTGTATGTTTCAAGACTCCATCCTCTTACTTTCCAGGTTGAATGACAGGGACTCCTCGCTCCCATCATTCACAGGAGTAACAAGGTTCATCCGCAGAGAGAGTTTTGCATCAGCCTCAGGAACCACACAAGATTCTCCTTTCTCGCACACTTCTGACACATCTGCTGATACCACTGCACTTTCCAAGGTGACATTGTTGGTCCCCATTGTGCCCTCTGCTGTAACATCACTAGTTGCTATAGTGCTGTCCGGGCAACTATCATCCACTGAAAATCAGAAAACAAACAACAACAAAAAAAGTAAAACAAAAAGTTGCTACTGTCATTCACATTTCTGGGGTTCAGGTCCCGGTTCTGCTTTGAAGATGCTTCACTGCATGCATTATTACCAACAGGGCAGTAGTGGAAATTCCTATCTAGAGTTCTGAAGCATTAAAAGTTCTGTGGCATAGGTATCTTCCTCAGCTTGCGACAGAATACTTCACTATTACCCAAGCAGAATTACACATTTCCTTTCATCCAGCAAAGGCAGGGGCGCTGTATGTGAACCTAGCAGAGAAAGTCCTGCTAAAAGACTATGAATACTGGGAACAATATTCTTTTAGATTCAGAGTTAAGAGATTTTACAATCTTAAGCTCCTTCACTACTCAGGAGTTGTTTGCCTTCTTTAATGCAGTTGTATGCAGAACACGGTGAGTGCAAGGAAGACCCGTTCCATACCACCCCATACTCGGGGAGCAAACGCCTTTACCAGAGACAGAGGAAAGAACATCACAAGGGAAGTGTGGAGAAGAGCTGAGCCCTCCCCACAGAGCACCGATGTTTTTTGCCAAGGTAGGTTTGAGCTGTCCCATCAGATCCTACATCCAGAATCAAAAGCTTCCCAACAGGCTTCCACAGCAGCTCAAAGCCATTCGGGTCAAACTCACCAATTGGTGTGCTGTGTCTTCTGGGTCCCATTTTAAGCTGGCCAGTAAGAGGTGGTGTTACGCTGGTCAAGGGCTGAATGACATCATCCTCCCTCGGCAAAGTAAAATGAAACGGGGTTCCTAAGAGACAGAGCATGCCAAGGTCACTAATTTCAGGGGACTACTTTGGTTCAAACACCAAAAACACGGGTTCACCGGGCTGTGGAAATAGGGAAAAGCATAACCCTGGTGCTGTCCTGTACAAAACTCCCCTGAACACTTACTGATTTCAGGACAGCTGCTCTAACTGATCTTCCTCACATTTTATGTGGAAAATAGCTCTCCGTGAAAATCTGGGCTGTGGTCAACTTGTTGCAGCTGTCCCCAGGTGCTAGATAAAAGAGAGACTAAATATCCTGACAGCATTAGGGTTTTTACAGAGTGCAGCTTTGCTTCAGAAATGCTCAGGATGTTCCACAGAAAAGGCAGATGAGGCCAGACACAGCAATGAAGGTTAGGAGAGAAGTGACTTGGCAGAGCTACGTGCTGCCTGAATTAATAACCTGAAACTTACACACAGGGATGCTTCATCATCAAACAGCTTTGGATAAAAGGTCAGCAGGTACACCTCAGATAGCCACCTATGAGCCTTATCAATTAGTAGCAGTCAATTAAGGGTTAGACAATGATAGCAGAAACTTGCCTGGAAAGTAAACTTTAAGAGAAAAAAACAGACGCTGCAGTTTCATAACCAGCTGCAGGCTGCCACCAGAAGGGCTGGCCTCATCCTCCTGTCCTCTCCCACACTTCTTCCCCTTCTTGTGCCACCCCCAGTATAAAGGGCCTGCAGGGTTTACTGGCTGAGGTAGCCTACCCCATCAGGGAAACCACGACCTGGTGCATTTACCACGTGGGGACCTTACAGTATTTAACAGATAAAATACTTTAAAAAACTAGTAAAATGCCCCCTTTTTGCCTCACCCCATGACATCTATTTGCAAACCTTCAACATCACATATCAGTAATTTGCAGGCTGGATTCTCTCCAAATTGCATAGAAGTATTTAGCAAAGCTAACAGAATAACCCTTTCCTCTCCACACCAAGGTCCAAATAGGTTTTCATCATCTTTGTCACTATCCTTCCTTTTCCCTTTTTCCTAGTACTGTATTTGTTCTTTGGATTTAATCCAAGATATTACTCGAACAATGCAAGTCACAATTTACATAACTCCTGAATTTTAAAAAGCATGTATTAAAAACCCCCCAAAATCCCAAAACTAAACAGTACTGGAAAATTGTTAGTTAAGGTCATGAGAACAGTCAAGTTACTTCAATTTGAGAGCTAGCACTAGATATTCAGATACAACTCCTAGTGACAGCCAGATGCGGTGTATCATTCTTCAGTTACACAAGATGCTGACATATGATTTACACAACTACCTTGCGGCAAATGAAGCCGTAAATACATGACAAAGACATAATCCCCTCACAGAAAAAAACCCAACCAGGGAAAAGCTATCCATTGTCCGTCTGAAAACCATCACCTGCCCTGCTGTCACAAGGTTTAAAGGTATGGTTCAGCAATTACAACATCCCCGAGATCAACCTAAGGGCTTCATTGTATTTGTGCAGTGGGTAGTGTTTCATAGTGCAGGGGTACCCACACTTTGTGGGTACACCGTATGTCAAACGGCCAACTACCATTCCTCACAAACAGCTTTATGAAGGCCTGTCATGTCATATGACCTATAGCAGATCTCCATTTAAAATGTTTTATTTAGAAAATGAAGTCTTCAATTGAAACTGAATTTTGATCAATTTAGCTACCACCATCTCTTCTAGCCTACAAATACACATTTAGCAGGCTAATAACACATGATCACAAGCATTTATGAAATGATCAGCCTGCATTTTAATAAGAGATAATCTAATTACAAAACCAACAGATACCATCTGAGAAAACAAACAAGCTTTCACACTCACAAGACCTGAAAAAAATTTATATGCCTGAAAGCCCAATTGCTTTGACAGAACTGCATCAACTGTTGTAAAATGAAAAAGGCTAATTCTCTCTGCAAACTTTTCTTATGTCCTTAAGACCATCATCCGATAATATTTCCTTTTATCTTTCAGCATCAAAAGATTGGGTCTGTCTTTGGCCCACCTCATCTCTCTCAAGTTTGCTAATGCTAATGCTAGATTTAATTTGCTCGGGTAACACTTTCTCAGGGAGAGCTGGATGTTTCTAGGACAGTGCAGAAAGCAACTACCAGCACAGCACAAAACTGCACCCTCATGACAGAAGGGGACAAAAGAACCTCCCAGCTCTGCATCAAGCTAAGTGAAGCAGAGCTGTCATCCTCTTCTAGATGAAAAGGTAAGTCCCACCACCTTTCCTGCCTACTGTGATGTTTCTTGCACACTACTACCGCATGGATGGCCAGCAGGCAGCTCCTGAGCAGATCAAGCACAGCTCCCTCTGCTCTAGTTCTCTCCTGCCCATCACCTCTCGAGGGATGTGGCACATCCACATGAGGACCCACACAGAAGGCCAGCAGTACTGGATGGCCACTCTGTTTTCTGTGCATACAGAAGGGAGGGGAAAAAACCCAAAACCATCACCTCAAAGAACCCCATGCCTTCTATTTAAGAACTTTTGCTTTCTCTTTCAAAAAGCCCTTTCTTAGCTCCGTTCTTAACTCACTAGCACAACTATTGAATAGAAAGGACAAAAGCTTGATTACATACATCCTTCTCCATTGGTAATTAATATCTAGCTGTGATGTATCAAAAGGACCCTGTTAGAACATAAGAAACAACTTTACTTCCAAAAGTCTTTCAGATTAAGAATCATCACTCTAGCCAGGGCTGAGGCAACGTTGAAAAGGTTTAAGAGCTTTTACAACACAACTCTTCATTATTTCAATAAAAACATTAACCTTTTGTTTCACCTGGTATGCTTAAACTCTATCATAACTATACTTACTGCACTGCTGATCTGTATTTTTTTTATTATCAGTAAAAAGATAACATCCCAAATAAGATTTTGTATGTACAAAATTATACCATATACAGAAAAGATTTCACAGACAACCACAACATCTACAAACTCCAGAGTCCTAGAAACAGACTTCAATGAGTAAATTTCTTTTCTGTATCCCTGTATTCTATCATGTTCTAGCCCTTGAGCATTTTTTAGTGGAGTAACTTGTTCGAGGCAACTTTGAAACCCAAAAGACACCCCCCAAACCTCACCATCCAGTTTCTACTCCTGCTTCTTGGACTCCTCTCCAAGATCCTTCTAGTCCTCACCCAAAGTTTGTGCTTACTGATGTATGCTTCATGATGTGTTGATAAGGGATTAGACTCCTGTTGGAAATAACTATACTGAGAACAAAGCTGCTTTAAAGAGGCATGCTCTAAAGCTCCTCTCGCCTTCAGGCCTGAGTGATGGTAAGAGAAAAATATTGCTCTACAGACTTTCCCACCATGCTTCATGAGTCTGAAGACAGCAGGCAGAGCATCTTAGAAGCACAAACTCTCTCCTAACACCGATCAGCCCTTTAGCACAATACAAATGCATACCACATAACCAGCAGCACCAATTTCCAAGTTAATTTTCTCCAAATAGTGGCTTATTGTTCTCTTTTGAAAGTAAATCCCGCCAAGTGTGATGTGTTTGAGTTGCATTTAGATTTATCTAGGAAAAAAACATTTCAAGTACAATATAACAAGGGAAATGTTACTTCAAGTTAAACACCATTTTGTTCACACTTTCTTATAAAAGGAAGCTTTGGATTGTGAGCTCTGTGAAAGGCCATACTGAAGTGGAACACAGCGTTCAACCTTGTTACGTTACTAGCTACTCATCTTTATTTTATCATCATTTCAGCAGTGTACTGACAGCGTATTATTTTATTTAATAAAATCTATACTGTTCTTAAGTTCAAAGACCAGTACTGTTCTCTACTATGCCAAATTATCCTAAGAAACACGCAGTCCCAACGCATCAAACTCCCTGGACTTGTTCAAAGAGAAGTTAATTTGAGACCATAAAATGCAATGGGATCAGAACACATTTGAACTTCCTGAACAGTATTTTGACTCGATCTCCTCAAAGCATTGTTTTCTACATAACAAAACTTTTTTTCTTCTTTGAGTTAAAAGAAATTAAGAATACTGTATCTAAAACTTCATAATTCAACTTCATGTTAAATAACATTTGAGTTCTGCAATCTTTGCACTTCCCCAATAGTCTTAATAGAAGGGAAACAGATTTTCTGATACTAGCATCAAGTTCCTTCATTTTTGCTATGTGCGAGGTTTTACGTACAATTTAAGTTCTCGGGCTTTAAAGTTTTCAGAATCAGGGGGCATCAAATGATGCTAACACCTGGTGAAATAGAGCTGCTTTTTTTCCCAGCATATAATTTAAGCGGTCAAACTTCTTACTGCAGGAAGCTTTGAAATCTAAAAGTTTATACCAAGGTTTGAAAAAAACACCCACAGAAATTCCATGGTGGGGGAGAAAAACACACCTATCCAAAACACCAAAAACCAAAGACATCTCTGCAGACTCAGCATGTTCCTAAACCATACTTCTCTTGATGATGAGAGACTTCTTCAGAAGTATCTCCCAACTGCATCTGCGCCCTTATATTCATCCATATGCATCTGCTCTTAAGTTTGGAGGAACTTGTATACCAAGCTACATTGATGCAGTGTAACTGTTCCTCTGGCTGTTGTAGTACCTCAATTCGCAAAGATCACGATCTTCAGTCTTTAGGTCAGCGTTATCACAAAGGCACAATGACCTACTGCAAGCTACTGAATGGGAAAAACTGAAAAAACCCACCCCAACAACAAAAAACTCTAACCCATTAAATGACAACATAATAATCTAACACTAACAAAGCAGCTTGTCTTCTTGGCCCACAGAGTACCTCAGACACTGGCGATTCAGATTTTCTGTGCAGTCTCTAAAATCTGTCATTGAAGCCTTTTTTTGTTTGTTTTTCTTATTTGAAAAATACAGCACAATTCAATTGTACCACTTACAAACAACATTCAAAGCTCTCCCTAAATATCATTAGAGGCGGCCTCCAAACTTTGCTTGCTGAGCTGCTAAGGATGTTGCCAAGACACACCTAAACACCACAAATTAAGAACTTAAACATGAAATTGACACTACTGTCTGGATTGACTAAACAACCCACCAAACTGCCTCCAGCATGTTACTTGCTTAGCACCGGTTCCCCAAGCCAACAAAGACCACCCTCAGAGAATACACTAAATTTTAAAAAAATCACTGCATTTCTGGCCAACTGAAATGCTCTATTTTTATGCTCAAACAACGAAGCAGTTTGCTCTAACTTTCTGAAAGAAAGCGATGGTCACTAGTTACAGGACGTTAAGGAATGCAAAACCGAAAAAGCTCCCTAACATCTGACTGGTCCTACCACATTCAGAAGAATGGGTGCAAAAGTCACACCAATTAAATTGCTATGATAGCTGGTATATGAAGCAGTGCTCAACAATACAGATTAATTCATATGATTGTTATTGGGAAAGTGGAGTTCTTAAATCTACGCAAAGATGATACCAGACCCCCAGAAGCAGGCAGTTTTCACATGACTAAACATATACTTAGCTCAAAATAAAGTAACAACTGCAGTTGTTCTCAGATGTCAGTGATGTTAAAGCTGTGGCCAGAAAGATCTATACTCCTTGAAAATAATTTGAGCTTTATTTCATTTAAAAATAGGTCAACAGATCCTTATAGCAAAGTCTAGCTTAAAAACTGCTATTGTCTTTCGCTAGAAGTCTCTCCAAAACTGATGATCTGCATAAGCATTCAAATCTCTCTTCCACACCTTGCTGTAACTACCTCCTACAGGTATCAATATTTATCTGTCATTATTACCTTACAACGTAAGATACTACTTTCATCCTGTCTTCTAATATCCCAAGTTTCTTCTCACCAGCCAGTCCCATACTATTAAATGGCTATCTTTCTCAAACTCGTCAGCAAATTTGGTATTAAAAACACACATCTGTATTACACTCAATCCTTTCTCATCCAAGTCCCCATCTAGCTCTTCAAAGTCATCTCACCTACTTCTGTTCAAACATAAAGAAGGAAGCTCTTCATCTTGCTCCTTTTTTGAAATCTGCCATTTTGATCTTTTCAAACAGGATCACATGTTCCAGAAGTCTGCATGGTTCAAGGTCACAAGAACTGAAGAAGAGGGGAGGGAACCATATAAGAACGAGCTCAAAAGGCTCTCAGGAAGAAACAGTGAAAGCTGCCATAAAGAGCAGTAAGGATCAGCTTGTAACCAGGAAAATTAAGTAGTTCAGGAAACAGTAACAAAAAATATTGGACTCGTAAGATTGGTGAGAGAAGTTTTGAAGAATTTTTAAAGACACATACAGCTCTTGAAAAAAACGTAAACTGGCAGAGAATGTTAGGGAGATGTTCCTCACTGACAAAGAATAGAAAATTATTCAGACCAGTTATCACATGAGTACATAAAGAGAAAAAGAAGGTTGAATGTTAGGAAAAAGCTTTATATCTTACACTGATTTGTAAAAAGGAAAAAGCAGAAAACATCACTTGATCAAAGCTCTGCAGAACAGATGACAGGGCTATGTAACAATGCCATGACTTTTGAGTGGTAAGAGAAGCTCTACCTAGCCCACAGCTTTATATGTTCCACGTGTAAAGACTGGTCAATCTCAATCTATCAGATGGTTCACAAACATCTTCCCTGCTACACATCTCATTTAATTCTCATAGCACCGCACAATTCTATTCATCTTCCAATTGTACTCTAACTGAAAGATTTAAGACAATTCACAGAGCATAAACTACCTAGCAAAACGGGGAAAAGAGTTAAACCCCTACTGATTACCAGTCTGTTCAGGCAATGTAAAGACAACCATCACCTACTGACATGTTTTCAGGCCCTCAGCTTTCATAATCCCCAGCTCTGGGAGACTGGAAGTCACCTACCATCACCACAAGAGGGGGAAAACTTCTTCTCTGATTCTGCAGTTTAATGAAAGATTATTTATAACTCAAAAATGTGTACAACTCAATACAAAGCTCAAGTAAAACTTTGTTTTCTATTACTTTTTCATTTGAGGAGTACAGAACTCTTACATTTAAAAATTAAGCCAACTAAGAGCTGAAAGCTCCACAAAACTCAGGCATAGCATCCCACATTACTTGTGTAACTACACAACAGCATGCTAAAGGGATTGCAATGCACCATGACAATACCTGCCAATCCACAGCTTATGCGTGAGTGAAAAGCTATTCTACTTTAAAATAATCTCAAGATTAGTTTGTATTAGCTGTATTAATTTCTAGTGCAAAGCCACTCTATATACACCCACAAAGAAAATTCACCTTTCAGAAGGGGAAAAAAAAAAGGTACGGAGACCTACAAGAGGTAAAGTGCAGACTACCACACATCCTTTCCCCCTTTCCCTTTCAAGGACACTGCTGTTGTTGCTTTGGCGAGGGAAGTTACAAAAATCCCTGAGCACTGCCAAGGTCACAAAATTCTAAGTTTTCAAAGTTGCTCTGTGTTTCTGCCATAAAACTGTGAGAGAGAGTTAGGAACAAGGATTACCTTATCATTCTTGCCTGCAGCAGTATGACAAAGGGGAAAAAAGTAAAGGTATGTTATGCATATAACACTATGAACTGTAGTGCTGCTTTGAAGAGACACTGTTTAACACATCCCAGATCAGCGCTCCCTGAAAACACTGAGCATTGAGCACAGCTGTCCTTGACATTATTCAAAATATACCCCTGTGAACTACTAACCTAAATTCACTTACCACTGGAAGGACTGGGGGATTTAGCAGCTGCCTTCTCCTGTGCCTGCATCTGCTCTTCCTGCTCCAGATTCCTTGTCATAACAGTATCCTCCGTATTTTTTGGCACCTGATTTTCCTGCTGAGTCACCAGCACATCAGCCCCTTTCTCTTGAGGTGGCGGCCGATTCCCTGTTATCTGTCCTAATTCCAAACAACCTGGATGTTTCTTGGCACACAACGCCACTTCCAATGGAACATCAGACTCTAACTTCGGAAACAAGTTGTTGTGCTGTTCCAGTAACTCTCCTACAGAAGGCTTAGTTAAAACTTTATTGAGCTTTGGCATGTTTTCCAAAGCAGCCTTAAAGGACAGTTTATCCACACTCTTTGCCTCTCCAGTGCCAAAAGTACTGACTTTTGAAGTGTCTTTTCCCTGGCTTTCTGGTCTAATCTCTTCTAACTCTTGGGCCTGCTCAGACAAACTTTTGCTATTTTTACAAGAACCATCAGCAAATTCCACTTCCATATCTTCATGACACTGTACTTCCCTTTCAAGAATAAACCTCTGAGAAAGTGTTATGTTAACAAGGGACACATCTTCATCTATTTGCTTCTCTTTCCCTTGCTGTTTTTCTTCTCGTTCTTCACATTGAGTCTCAGGAACTGCCTCAGCTTCAGAAGTCTCTTCCAACGGACAATCCTCAGACTGTGCTTCTTTATGCTGAGCGTATGACAAAATCTCAGGCAGACCAGACTGACCTGTAGCAGCCTGACTTTCAGAAATACACTCTCTCTCTCGATGAGCTGTAGGAGCTAAAGACCCATCTCCTGCTACATCTGCACTAGCCAACTGCATTACAGGCTCTCCTGCAACCTGTACATCCTCCTTTTTCACTTTTTCACAGTTTTCAGAGAGGGCTTGATCACCTGCATTCAGCCTCGGGTTTATGTTGTCATTCTCCACAGGACAGAGTCTCAAGTCTGAGGCCTTGCATTCAGAAATCACCTCCACCTGCGTGGTTTCGCTATCCTGGCCCATGTTCAGAGAGCCCGAACTGACCTCTGCATTTGTGGGCTGGCTACACTCACTCGCAGAAAGCATCAGCTTACAGGACTCAGAAGGCTGTGACACAGAGTCACCTGTAGATGTTTCTGACAAAGCATCTGTGGGTCCGGAGAGATTTCCTCGTAAGCATAAATGGGTTAAAGCAGCAGCATTTTTTTCTTCTTCACGCTTCTTCTCTTGGCTCTGAGTCGGAACAAAGATATCCTAAAATGAAAAAAGTGGGACATGAAGCATCAGGGCATCCCAAGTAGGACTGTTTATTTATTATTCCTAGAACATTACATGGGATTATGAAGGAGAGCAAGATCAGCAAAAAACTATCAGATTAAAAAAAATAAACAAAACAACACAAACAGCTTTCCCCCTCCTATTTCTATGAGTCATCATTGCCCCATTCTTGATGAGGAAAATTATCACCATACATTACTTTTTAGTACCTCTGTGGCAAAGTCAGACACAAACCTTGGTACACCTTTCACACCACCAAATCATGAAGTACAGGTCAAGCATGGCAAATTAGTAGCTATTTTTAGTGAAAAACCTGAGAGTTCTGGAAAGATTCTCTGGAGCAATGTATTGTATCAGTACAAAATCCACTTTCAGCTAAGGAGAATCTCTGCTTCGACTACTGCAGTTTCCAGTACAACCTTTATTTTCTGCCTTAAGTTGATGACATTTGTAATATTAAGCTATAAAGCCACCAACTCTGTTATATCCCTGTGAACACTACTAAACTTCCAGAATCAAAAAGCACAAAGAAAACAACCAATAACAAGAATAAGCAACTTGAAAAATGCAGTAAATGAATTCTAGCCTTGCAGGAGAATACAAATGCTTTATTACAAAATGGCTTCACTTCCTCCATGACAAATGATGTTAAGGTCTATCCTGATAAAAGCCTTCATTTATGATGCAGTTTTGAAATGCAGGACACCCAGTTCTGCATCAGAAGGCTTTCTCTCTTTCAAAATGGGATGGGGGGAAGACACAAAAAAGGGTTTCCAGCATAGTTTAAAAGGCAAAAAATTCTACCTTCAGTAACTCACTATGCCCTCTTAAACTGTTCAGTATTTTCCCTGCAGGATAAACTGCCACACAGTATGATCAATATATAACTGACTGGTGAGAACACAGAAGCTCACGAGAACCAGCTTAGCTGGCAATCTCAGCACAGAAGCTGACTCAAACACACATCTTCTGCAAACACCATACAAAAACCTCAGAAAAGATATCTACATGAACCCTTACATGAGAGAACTCTGGTTGTGATGGTATAGGTAGAGATCCAGGAAAGGCTGGGGCACTCTGGGACACTGGAGTTGAAGCCTGTGGTGGGACAAGAGGTCCTGGTGGGATACATGGGACCGTCATCTCCACCAGCTTATCTCCCCTCTGCTTCTGCATCACGTCTCTTTCTTCTGCAAGGATAGATACAGCCATCTGTTCATCTGGTTTGAAAGAGCAAAAAATACATTACTAGCAAATTCTTGTGTTTACCTAGTTTCCAACATTCTGTTACAAGATTTGTCCTCAGCGGTGTATGCAACTTTCTCATACTTTAATGGGTGAATCTAAAATCTTCTCTCCACGTCAACTTTTTTTTTCTTTTTTTTTTTTTTTTGGGGGGGGAGTGGGGGGAAATCAACAAAAACATCCATATCCTTATATTTAAGGCAGGAAGAAAGTGTTTTGTTAAGAATTCATATAACTATTTTGCTACAGGTCTAGAGTTTCTACAGTTAGGAAAAGGTACCTGAAATTTATAAAAAGCATTTCTCTGAGGTTGTTGGGTTTTTTTTTCTTTTGCTATCTTTATTAAAATGCAACCAAATTAAGATCCCAGCAAACAAAATACTGTTTTAAAAAGTATTTCACGTTCTGTGACAGGATTCTTACAGAAAGGAATTGAGATTTTGTATCATACTAGAAGTCTGTGTGGATGGATAATGGGTTCTTAGAGAAAATATTTAAGAACCAAGGTATCATAAAGAACAATGCCTCTTTTGGCACGGCATTCTAGAATACAGACATATAACATAACAAGAAAGCTTTTTAAAATACTGTGTAAATCATCCGAGTTAAGGTAAAATAACTGTTATGACGCAGTCCTCCCATCTTTTCTAGTGCCCTGACAGTATATACTTAATACAGCTATCTGCCTGTAGTAAGAATAGCTTGTCCCCAAGAAAGAAGGAAAATTGCAGGCAGCTATCTGTATCCCATATGAAGTATCTCCCATCATCTTTCAAAGTGAAAGTGAGCCAAGCCAACAGTATTTATTTTATTACAATAGCTATGCAGGAAATAGTGACAACACATTAGCATCTGAGTCACAAACACAGATCTTCCTTCATCTACCTCTTTCAGTGTTCTCAATCCTGTTCTACTCTTTAATTTTAGCAGGTTTTGAAAAGGCTGCATGTTCAGACTAAACCACAGAGCACAGAACCACAACCACAGACCAGTATGCAGAAAATTTTACCTTTCGCTTGCTCCTGTTCAGTAGGACTGCTGGGAACAAGAACACTGGATCCAACGGCAACAGGAGGAGGACTAACTAGGCCTGAAGAGACACTGCAGACCAAGGAAAGGGAACATGGAAGAGACAACCATACGTCACTAGAAAATGCATTAACTCCTCCCCTAACGTAGCTCCAGCTTGTCACAGTAAGTTGAGGAGAGTGTCAGGTGTTCACTAGCCAGAGGTGTGAGAAACGGCCATTAACCACATGGGCATTACCAGTTCATTTCATCACAAAATAAAGCCATACTCACAGCACAAAATTAAAACATTGATGCTTAAAATCAAGCACAAGTCCTTGAATAAAGAAGAGTGGTGGAAATGCACTACTACAATTAAGCTATTGCAATAGTGTGGGGATTTTTTTGCTTACGTGGACTGACTCTCCTGTACAAGGGATCCCTGTCCAGAGAGCTGCAGGAGTTGCAGACTGCGAGCAGGGGTGCACGCCAGAGAATTTCCCTCTTCCACACTGGTTACTGGACAGCCACTCTCTACAGCAGAGGGAGGAAAGGAAATAAGATGAGAAATATGGCCAACAAGCAAGTTAATCTGAAAATTCTAAGGAATTATATTCACACTACTGCACAGTTACTTCTCAGGTAGGCAAGGACAAGCTGATTTTCACACAGTATTGGAGAAGGACTGCATGTGAAAGTTCAGTATGTGAAATGTGAGCATAATATAGTTATAATATAGTTAAGATGAAAAAGAGTATTTTTTATCAGGCCAGACTGCACAAGTCTTCCTATTCGGAATTCTAAAAGAAAAATCTCCAGTGGCTCCAGTATCAGCATATTTGATCCAGCACTAGAATGCCAACACAGACCAGGTTCTCAGAAGAAAAGACACCTTGGACTGACCACTGACCCAGTGTGAGTTGAAGGCTGTTACTGAACCTTCTGGATACAGAGGGTTCATGCACAACATCAATCTGGTACAAATACAGCTGTGCACAAACTAAAACTAAACAAAAAAACCCACATCAAGTGAGACTTCATTTAACTTAGGTTTTAAAAACTCTTGAAAAAGCTGCCTTTCAAAACTTTATTTTCTAGGTCTTTCACTACTAAAATTGTTAAGAACTTTTCTATTTCTTTATTAGCCTTTCAGTTGTGGACACCAAAAGCAGACACAGACATTGTCCTAGCAGATATAGTGACGACCTCTCTCCTGATCCTATTCCATGTAATCTCATCTCTTGCAGGGAAGGAACATTAACCTACATGACAATAAGACTGATCAGAATTGTGGTATGAAGATTTTGATTGCAGGATCCTGTCCCTATCCTAAGCATGAAGGCCAACGCAGAGGAGTAAGGTGGAATGTTTTGCCAAAGTTACCTAGCATTAACAAAGCCAACAATATCTGCCTACACTTCTTACCCATACTTTAGACTGTGTGTCACTACAAAGGGTAAGTATTATTATTGCCAGTTTCAGAAGAGTGTAAAAGGGGTTTTTTTGGCTTTGTTCTTCAAGGGGCACAGAAAGAAAGGAAATTACATGTATTTAACAATCCAGTGTAATTGTTCTAACATAAAATGACATTTAAACATTGACCCAGAGTACAGTGAAAGATACTGCAGCCTTTAATATCCAAAGTGCTCTCAAGTTCAAGCAGAAACAACATGAAAAATACAGCACTCTGCACCCTAAACCACTACATGCCTAAAAAGGTCAAGTAGGGATAATGTTCATGATGATCTCTGGGATGGACATTTTGGCTCTGCTTGTCTATTGTTACCTGTTGCATTATTCTCAGGAAACATCTCTTCCTGAGTTGACAAGATATCTGACTCCTTGTGACCAGAATCAAGGGATTTCTCAGTTTTAGTGGGGTCACAGACAGGCACTGGTTTCCTGGTATGCTCTTCTGCTTCCTGTAGTGTTCTGGGAAAGCAAGACATAGTCACTGACCTGAGAAATGTGAAGTATGCAGTAATACTGCAACATTGTAAACAAAATGTATCAAAAAAGATGAAAGGTATTTATTTGTGTATACCAGAGAAAGAAGGGGGGGGGGGGGGCAGCGAAAGAAACGGACAAAAAAAAAAAAAAAGCAACCCCAGCTCTCCCTCCTGACAAAATAACACGCTCATTCTTGACAAGTTACGTTCTCAGAACTGTTTTGTAAGTTTTCCACCAATACAAGTGATACTTAAATAGAATGCAGATTGTTCTACTGACTTCTATTCAACATGGATTCTATGGCAAAATATGGAGCTCAGTATTATTCTATCTGGCATAAATGATATATAGAGAGTTTTCAACAAACTGAAGTTCACATTCAAAAATAACTAAAATAAGGCAGCTTACAGTAACAAACACTCAAAAGCATCCTGCAATAACCACCACTTAGCCTCTGGACTTCTCCTGCAAGGCCAAAGCCCATGCTGCAGTGATTAAGCTATCTTGAAATAAGTTCTGTGGATTTAAACTGAATTATTACTTTCACTATATTCCGGTTGTTTAAGACAACTATTAGTATATTTTATTATCCAGTTCACTCTCCCTTAAAAACAACCTATTGTTATCTATATGTGTAAGAATTTGACACCACCTCTTTCCTCAGCTAGGAATGGTGAAAGCACTCCTTAGTCAGCACTGCTGCAAAAAGGTCTCATCAGTACTTCATCTTTCCCTTCACTTTCCTCTTTCGACTTGAAGCCTGAACCCTCCTGTCTCTAAAAATCTAGTAAAAAAGACATCAATCAACTTCCAGAATGTCAGCAAGAGACCTACAAAGAACACGGACTGTTTATACCTTTCAGATGTCTCTGGCTGGCCTTCCAAAGCAGTATGTGCTTCTGTGCTGGAGACAGTTTCTGTGCTGTCCCCATGCAGTTCTAGCAAGAGAGAGGAGGGGGGAGAAAAAAAACACCAAACTTGTTACTCAGGTCACCTGGACTAATATACAAAGAATAAAGTGTAGTTCTGCAAAGTACACAAATATCAAGTCAAGCTTTGTATGGAAGAAAAAAAAATCTTTGAACTATCAATGATAGCAACAACAACAAAGGACAGGGTAAGTTTTTCAGTACCAGGTTATCTGAATATTCTGGAAACAAAATAGGAAAAAGAGGTGCAAGAATCAAGGACAGCACTTGGAGAGCTACAAGAAAACAAACAAACCAGCCCAAAGGCAAGAGAAGGAAAATTCTTTTCAACTACCAATGAGCTGTGAGCTCATTTTGAATAGTACTAACACTGTATTTCCTGTCAAAGAAATGTAACATCTATAACTTAAAGAAACCAGAGAGAATTGAAAGAGCAAAAAAAGGACATCTAACGTTATTTTCACATACCATCTTCAGTATCATTCTTCACAAGCCTGGAAGAAAGCACAGCAGCTCCAGAGTGAAAGTGATACCTAGCGTCTCCTTCATTGGGCACGAAGTCATTCTCAAAGTCCTGGCTCTGTGAGAGCTCTAGAGCTCCAAACTGCAGCTGTGACATGCCTGTATCTAACACCAAACATTCATAACTAGTATATATATAAAAAATAAAATCAAAGAGCCATCTACCAGATTATAAGGGCAACAGATACATTCTGTAACAAGTATTTAGGCTATTGCTGAAACTCTGGAGAAACTGAGAGACTCTGACCTCAGCTGTACTGATTAAAAATACAGTAACAGAAGAGGGACACTGGCCATCAACTCAGAAACTGGTGTTAATCAGCAAGGTCTTATGTAATGCCATTAGGTACTGCGGCACATTTGGATTCAGTGATGAGAAAACAACCCTGATAATACACAGCCCGTGCCTGAAAGTCCTTTGATGACAACAACCATTATGCCACGAGTTCTTTGCTCTGCCATAAGCTCCATCTCCTAATGGTCACAAAGCAGCCGTGCCTCTTCTAAGCCCTTTCCTGTCTCCAAGATCCTGGTTAACGATGATGTAAAAGTCACTTTTTTTTTTTTTTTTCCAAACATCAAAGCATACAGTTCAACTTGGGAAAGAAAAGGCCGATTTCTGACCCATTCTCGCCAGCCCACCCAACCACTCGTGAGACAAGTGGGGCAGCTGAACTGAAAAGCGGCACCGCTGGCTGGTCAGACCCACAGCCCAAGGAGAGACGTGGAGCACAGCAGTTACCTTCTGCACATGGCGCCGCAGCACAGTCCTCGGCATCACCTTCACCTCCTTCCCCGGCCTTCCCAAGGGCGCTGCAACACACAGATCCGCTCGCACCGCCCCGGGGCTTCCCGCAGCCCCCCCAGGAGCCGCTCCGCAGCCGCAGCACCGGCCCGGGCGTTCCCCAGCCCTCCCGGCCCCATCTCCAGACCCCCCGGTTACCGGGGGAGGCGGCCGGGAGCCGGCTCTTGCCGGGGGCTGGTGGCCCACGGGGTGCAGGGGGTGAGTCAGACGCTGCGGGCCATGGCCGGGGGGGGCCCCACCTCCGACATCTCTACGGGGAGCAGCGTCGGGTACCCAGACTTTCCCACCAGCCCGGCCTCCTGG
>JAVJGJ010000060.1:3036774-3051046 GCA_035590215.1 Microhierax caerulescens
GTTCCGCAGCACCGATTTAATACCTCCCCACCACAGCGGCCCTGCGCAGGCCGGAACGCGTCCCGAGAACCGCCCGCGCCGCCCGCGAGCCAGGGCCAGGACCACGGGGCCGGGTGGGCGGGGGTGGGCGGGGGTGGGCGGGGCCCCACAGGCCACGCCCCCTCCCCTCCGCAGTAGCGCGGGCCCACGTGCCAGCCCGGCCAATTAGGGAGGGGCTCCGGGCTCTTTAAGAGCCGTGCGCCACTCACCGCGCGCTGCAGCAGCGGCTGCCGGCGTTGCCATGGAGACTACGGCCGGGCCGGTCGCTATGGAGACGGCAGCGCCCTGGCTACCGGGCGGGCGGCGGCGCCGGGAGCCGCGGAGGCACGCGCTGCTGGTCGTAATCGGGGAGATCGGGACGGAGCCGGAGCGGGGAGCGCTGCGCGGTGCCCTGGAGCGCGGTGAGGAGTGGGGCCGCGGCGGAAGGCCCTGGGGGGGGCGCCCCTTGTCCCCCATCCCTCTCCGTTTACGAGTGCCGCGGGGATGCGAGCGCCTGCCGCGTTGTCCCCGCCGCCCGGAGCTGCCGGTGGCCGCCCTGTCCTGCGGCACCGCCGCACCGCCGCAGAGCTTCGTGTCCCTCCTCCCGGAGGGGCGCGGTGCGACCCGCTCGTCTGGGCGGGGGAAGAGACTCGGGGCCGGCGGCTGAGGGAAGGGCCGATGTCCCGGCGGGGCCGGGAGGAGGCGGAGGCCGCCCGTGAGCACGTCCTGGGGGCCGCGGGTCCCGGGAAGGGCCCGGGGCTGAGGGAGGAGCCCCGCCAGGCTCGGGCGTGGCTCGGGCCCGGTGGCCGGGAGGGCGGTTCCGGCGGGGCCGAGCCCGGTGGCATCGGTACCGAGTGGGTCCGGCTCCATCCCTGCCGCCGCCGCGCTCGCAGGCCTTCAGGCATTGAACTGCCCCACCTTTGTTATTTTACCCCTCCCCGAACACGCTGTTATTTGCATTAGCGAAACGCGGTTAACGCTGGTTTTGAACATCCTAAAGCTTGAAGATGTGTTACGCTTTTAATTTCCCCGAGTTTCTATTTTGTTAGTGGCTCAGCGGATTACCTCTTATTTCCCTCTTACCCCAGGCTTCTATCTTATTAGTTGGAGGATTTGTCCTGCTGGGCTGCTGCGGTGCGGGAGGATGGCTGCAAACAGGGCCCTGCTGGCAAACAGGGCCTCGCTGCTGGGGCCTCTCCCTGTCTGAGGAGGCTGAGGGGGGATAAGCCACCACAGCAAACTGCTTCAGGAATGAGAGCGAGTAAAACAGAATGGCTGTGAGGGTTTGCTTCTCCGCTAGCTGTACTGTGGCAGGGTCCGCAGGCCTTGGCACTGACTTAGTCTTTGTACATTAGATGCGGCACTGTTCAAAAGGGAGGGGGACAGGAGGTGGTGAGATGGTGGTTCTTGCTTTGCAGCACTTTCTGGTGGTTCTGAAGAGAAAGGAGAGGCCCTTAAGGTCCATCAGGACCTTAAGGGAATCCCTGTTTTAATAAGCAGCTCAGTCTTGCGCCTCTGAGAAATAAATAACAGCCTTTTGACTTTGCATGCACTGCTTTCCCACCCCACCCCTGTTTCCAAGACGCATTAGCTTAAAGGATGCCAGTGATAGCAGTTGTAACTATTGGCCAGACTGTTATTTGGAGATATTTCTGTGACTGTTTTCCTCCCAAGCGTCAGCAGCACAGAGGAACAGATGGACAGTGCAATTTAAGAGGGGGCGGGTGTAAAAATGTCAAATTTCATCCAATTTCTCCACTTCAGCATCTTTTCCATCCATCTCTGCTGGCAGGCCACTTACCAGCTCCTCTGAGAGTGCTGTTTCATTCCCTCTTCCAAGGTATGGCTTTATTCAGCTGGGGGAGGTCAGATTATGACTATTTGGCCTCTGAAAGCCCCTCTTCAAAGGGGCTGTGCCAACTTTCTGCACAACAGGATGATCATCTTTGCTTGGTGCTTCACTGAACGAGTGTGCCAACCTGCATCTTTATCCATTCTCTGAATCTTTGAAACAGTGACAGAACAGACTGTCAACTAATGGATTTTGCTCTTTGATTATGCATTTATATGCTGATAACCTGGGAATTCCCATTGGAGATAAAGAATGAATGCCGATTTTGCAACATAATTTGTAATCACCACAGGAAAAGTTCTAAAGCTAGTTTTGTCTGACCAGAAACCTACTGAAATTCTACCAAGCGCAGATGCCTCTTGGCATTTAAGTAGTACTGGTAAGTTACTAACAGTAGAAGTGAACTGCTGAGGGAGCTAGGAACCTGGATTTCAGACTTTCTTCTGCCACTGACTTGGAGTAGGACCTCCAGCTAGTCACAGAGGTATTTTCCCCACTATGCAACAAGAGAATGACCTCTTCTTGAAGTAGACCAAGATCTTCAAATTGAAAGATGGATATAAAAAATAACAACAGCTAAAATGGCAGCAGGGCCTTGCATTCTGTCAACAGATAACATATTATAATGTTGGAGACAGTTATATTCTTGATTCAGGGAGTTCAAGAGATGTGGAAACATTGCACATGTGACTATTCCCATTTCTTAAGTGATAGCTTGCTGGGGAGGGCTCACCTGAGGCTTGCGTGAGGGTAGAACAGGCTGCTGAGCAGAAGATATGATTTCCTCAGGAAACAAGTGTAAATAACAAAATGCTTCTGCCCTTCAGAAAAGCATTTTTCTGTAACCTGGTAAGTACGGTAAGGGGCTTATAGCCCTGATAACAACAATCAGATTAGCAGTACTGGGAAATAAAGTTAGCAAAGTTGGACCTAAATGTTACATACTATCCATCTAGATAGGTTTTTCAAAAGGATGAAAAAGCTAAGTTTTGTGTCTTTGTTTTGTTTGCTGTGGTGCCCTGTCTGTGCAGAAAAGAAAAATTAAACCACAAAGATTTTTTGAAGGGTGAATAAATCTCTTGCTCTGGCTGATCCAAAAAGCATGCTTTCCTAGGCTTCTTTCCATGCCTTGGATCAGGAGAATGGAATAGTGAATTTAGCACATCATGGGAACTGTCATGTTTCCATGTGTAGCACTTCTTAGGCAGTGGCATCATGTATCTGTGGGATGCTTGAACAACACTTATTCTAAAATGCTGGGTTTATTTTTCTGTTCCTGTGTGACTTTCGTCCAGTTGAGAAAAAATATCTGGAAGACTTGGTCTAGTATTGAAGGGAAATGCTAAATCTTATAAGCCAGTGACCTCAGCAGGAAATAAAAGTTCACAAGGGCATAAGGAAAGAGATGGAAGGCTGATGAGTCACATGGTACCTTACCCAAGCCATGCACGTGCAAAAAGCATGAATATTTAGAAACCTTATTATGGTATAATCTGCACTCTTGTATCAGGAGGTAGAAAAGGTCCTAATCATCAAGGACAATGTTCTGGCTCCTGGGCTGTGGGATGGTAAATGAAAATTATAACAGATGGGGAGAAATTAAGAATAACTTCAGGCTACCTGGAGGGGAAAAAATGTTGGATAAATCATCACAAGCAGGATGATGAGTGAGATGATGATTTCACTCTTTTTCTTGCTCTGAAAGAGGATCTATCCTCTCTGCATCCTAGAGGGTGTAGCAGTACCTCAAATAGCATTTATTGCTGCAGTAGGACACCATGACAGTGACACAGCAGCTAGAGTCAGCAGGATTTGCCCTGCAGAGTGCCACCTTGTTCGTGTCCAGGTCAGAATACTCATCAGTACTGCATTAAGGTACACTTACATTGGATATTTGTTTAAACAATCATGCTTTCAAAGAGCATAGCATAGAACAAAGTGTTTTCCTGCTTCTTGCTCCCTGTCTCTTACTACACATTTCACTTGTACCTATCCCATACCCAAACTGAAAGGCATAGATTTTTCTGTGATGCTGAAAGTGGTATTAAGTTGGGTGGTTTTTTTGATTTTTTTTTTTTTTTTTTTTTTTTCCCTGTGATGTACTGAGGGGGTTTCTGTGCACTGTGCAGTGCAGACTGTCAGGTGATAAATAAGCTATGTTACACTACTGTGTCAGCTCTCACCAGAAAAAGAAACTAAGAACAAAGTTTTCTTGAGCTGTTGTAGGTTCTATAGACCTTGAGAGTACTGAACTGTGTGATGCAATGATTACTAACTCTGTCTTGGTTACATGTAGAAAGCTGGAGCTTGTACCTGAGAAGACTCTGTTTTCTACCAGTGGCCAGCAGAAGCTGTTGCACAACATGAAGTTACTGTGTTGGAGAACTAGAACTGCAGTAACTGGGAACAATATCTCCATGAAAAATCAACATGCTTCCCTTGAAAGAAGGGAGATACCAGATGCAATAAAACGTTATATTTTATGCAAGAGAGGACATGTCCCCAGAAGATGGTGGAAGAATTCTCAGTGAGAATTCCATCAGTAAACAGTGGGGCTGAAATTCTAGTTTCAGTTAACTCCTAGAAGTCTGTGGCATTGGCCTTCAGCATCTGTACTTCAGCAGGCAGCAGCACAAGAGGCTGGAGTGGTGGCTCCTGCTTTTGTTCATGGTGCCAAAATGTAGTATCACACCATCTAGGAGAGGATGCTTCTCACTAGGATGTGAAGATTTGTGAGCTGTAGTGTTTGGTGTCACCCAGAATGTACAACTGTTCATGCTGAGGTCTGAAGGTGACTTCCCCAATATGGCATGGTGCCACTTGCTTTGGGAGCAGATGCTGCTTCCCGCTGTGATATGAAGGCGATTAGCTTACAAAGATTATATAGATTAAAGAGCAAACTCAAAGGGTCTTGGTGGGATCAGGGGCTCTAAAGGAGTGATTAGGCAGAGTAAGTTTGGGGGGGGGGGCTTCTGTGACTTGGAGGATGCACAGGCTATTAGAGCAGAGAAGCTGGTGTCTCTGAGCTGTTTGGTAGGCTAACCATCCAGTAGACCATCTCTACTATTGACCCATGCTGGAGAATACAGAAGATGTAAGACTAACATAATGTATTTGCTTGGTTAGGGAGTAGTGTAATTCAACCTCGATCCCTTATAGTTTGCTAGTTTCACTTGTGTGGAGTGCAATTTGAATGAAGGCTTGCTCACTGCATGTACTTCAGGAGTAGATGTTTGACAGAAGGTAAGCATCTCATGGCCCTCTGCATCTGAAGACTTTTCTCCATCCAAAGTATGTGTTTTGGAAGAGCATCACTGGTGCTTGTCTCCTGTTGGCTTCTTTATCTCTACTTCTGTTTCTGGAGTAAATTTAATAACATCTCACTTTTTTTTTTTTTTTTTTTTTTTTTTTTCTCCTGTTGGGCAGGAATTCGTTCCTGGAACATTAACCTTCAGTCCTGTGACCTGAATCAGCAACTGCGACTCTTTGTAACCCGGCATCTGGCTCAGTTTTCTTCAGAAGTCAAAGGTCAGCTTTTTGGCTTATCAGCATTAACTTTTAACTTTTCTTTTGAGTTTGAAACAAATACAGAATAAAGCTAATTGATTTTGAATCAAATCATTCAAATGTGTCAAATTGAGTTAGTGGGGGGTTTGTCCAGGATTCTGCAAACATGAACGCTAAAGAAGAAAAAAAGATCTGAAAGATATGTTGGATGCAAGGAATTGAACTTAAATTACATATCTTGCTACTGGGAATAGAGAGAATAGAAATATATGCTGTCTAAAAGCCTATTAAGCTAGTAAGTTACAACTTGCCTTCTGTACCTTATTCAGGTAGCACAACATAGCTTTACTTTGTAAGCTAATTATTATGTATCTCTTCTGGGTTTTAAAATGTACTTTTGTATGCTCAAAATGTGTTGCAAGTAGTGTGTAAGACTCATCAAATGACTTTCTGAATCCATTTTTGAAGGCCTATCTCTTCTTCCTGAGAACAGTGAACAAGAGCATTATAAAAATGACATTTACGGATAGAAAGCATGCTTGCTTAGCTTGTGAAAAGCTCAAACTCTTGTTAGGCTGTTATAATACTTTTATGTAACATATCTTAAAGTCACTATAGTAAGCACAGATGACCCTGTTGCAAAGTCTTTTTTTATATAAGGCTGTCTTATATAAAACCGTATATTTTTTCACTCTTGTCAAAGCTTCTGAATATATTTTCCAGCTGGGGAAGCTGTTCTCCTAAAGGGTAGCTGTGAAGGAAGGTACCTGGACTCTTCCTGAATGTGCCACTGACTGAGAGGTCTCTTAACTTTCTTGTGTCTTGTTAACAGGGGGATGGAAAGTCTCCCTCCTTGCAAAGCAGTATGCGTGTGTATACACTATGGGATTAAAATACTGTGTATGAAATGTATCAGCTTAAACACTCAGCAGAAGATCTGTCTAACTTTGAAGCAACTATATCAGAGTCTGTGTTACAAATAGACCAAGCACTAGCAAGTCACCATGAGTATAACAGTTGCTCAAGAATTCTTATAATTCAGGGTTGAAATACCTGGAATAATACTTGCAACATGTATCCCCCTTAGTTCCTGAGGAGCAAGGGGTGATAAATGTGATGTCAGTCTATAAGGAGGGTTCCATGAGGGATCTGGGGAACTGCAGGTCTGTTAACTGTCAGGTCTACTGGGCAAATCAGTAGTCTCTATAATAAAAGGCAGAACTAGTGTCTACCTGGGAAGAGTCACCATCGGTTCTGAGAAGGGACGTCCTGCTCTTCAAATGTCTTGAAACTTTTTGAAAAGATCATCAAATAGAAGTGATTTAGTCTACCAGCCAAAAAAATTTTTGGGAATCTAAGTCCCTGAAGTCTGCTTAAGGAAGCCTGTTGGCCATAGACTCAGGGGCCAGGCTTTGGTATGCAGAAGTTATTGAGAAAAAGGATGGGTAAACCAAAGTTCTGATGTAAATAGCCAGCTCTGTCAATGGAGGTGGATTGCCCGTTGAGTTAAGCAGGTACATGCTGCTTAGCATTGCTACTGAAATGTTAGAGTGAGCAGTGAGGCAATCCAAAGTCATTTGGGACACAGTAATGCTGAGTCCTAACTGAAGAATTTAAGCTGTGTAAAGTAAATTCCCATATGCAAAAACAACCCGCAAATGCAGTGTCAAATTAAAAAAAAAAAAAGTGGGTTCTGAACTGACCATTACCACGGAAGAATTAAATTCTGTAGTTATGATACAGTTCATGGAAGGATCAATTCAGTGCTTGGCAGCAAACAAACCAGAACAAATGTTAGCAATTATTGGGTAAAAACAGAGAACAAAACAAGCAGCATCATGGCACTGTGTATTAGATCCCAGGTCTTAGAATACTGCGCAGTTTTGGTCCTCTTATCTCAAATGTAGTGGAGCTACAGTAATACTCAGAAGGGTAGTAGAGGATGGTCAGAGGTCTGGAGTAGCTTTCTTTCAAGAAATTATCCAGTAAGATGAGATGCTTCAGTTTGGAAAAGAATGGACTTGAGAGATGAAAAAGACCTAGGGGGGATTAAATTAAACTGATGGAAGTAATGTTCAAAAGAAAATATGGTAATATGGATGCACATTCAGCCAATAGTGGAGCCATAGAATTTATCTCCACAACCTCCTTTGGCAAAAAGATATGTGGTTCAAAAAGGAAATTGGATAATCATTTGAAAGAGATCCTTTGGGGGGATTACTAAATGAATGAGCCAAAACAGGGGGACTTTATTGTCCCTTCTAATCTTACTTAAGCCTATTACAGAACACTCAATACATATTTCAAAACATTAAATCTCAAATGAGGCAAAACAGAAGAAATTAAGTAGCAAACAGCTCCAATGAAGGATTTTTGTTCACCTGTGCATCCACAGACACTCCTTAGATATTGATGGGCCTTTCCTGTGTGCTGTTACATACATTTAGTTCTGATTAATTAATTTCTGTAGCTAAATGGCATAGGTCAGCTGGCATCTTTTTGCGTGTCCAACACAAACTTGTGATCTCATTCTGACAGAGACTTGATCTCACCTCTAGAAGAACATCAGACATGAATGTTATTTTTACTAGCCATTCACAGCCACTTTTGGTCAAAGAAACAGAGGCACCTTGTGGAAAAACTTCATTGGCCTTTTCTAGTGGGACTTGGAAAGGGTAGAGCAACATACCAGGCAGTTGTATTTGTTCAAGTTGTCTCCTATTATTGCAACTAGTTAAGCAGTGACCTCTTAGGTGCCCAGTTTTCTACAACTGGTCTGAGGGTTTCAACTGTACAGCCCCTGTCTGATACAGACTCTTACACTGTTGCAGCAAGCAATGAAGAGTTTTCTGATTTGTAGGCAAATACCAGTGCAAGAGGAAGTCGAAAGAGCAATCCAACATCCAAACATCTGTCTGATCTATTTTGTTTAAAAAAAAAAAAATCTGAAATACGAAAGGAGTTAACTAACTGGAGAGGAAAATGTTTAACTGGAACAAGTCACTAGGTCCTGTTGAAGGGCTGTGTTTTGGTTAAGTATAATGCAGGTCTGGAAGCTCTAGCTATATGGGCAAGACTACTAGAGCATCGGCTGAATGGCTTGTGGCTGGCAGCTCTTTTAGAAAGAGTAAATGATAATTATTGCTAGTTAAAAAGAAACTCATCAATCGAGCTGATAGCCTCCTTTTCTATTGAAGCCTTTCTTGACTCATATAATCTCAATTTTAGACAATCAAACCCCACTGATAACTGAAAGTACAATGCTTCTGATCTTGTCTTGATTCAGCTTTTTGTTATGATCTAGTCTTTATCTGGGATAATGGTGATGTGTGTGTTTGCCACCTTCAAGTTGGACTTCTGCATCCCAATAGGTTTAGGTCTGAAAGCAAGAAATAACAGAACTCCAGTGTAAGTAGGAGACCACAGTTACTGTGTGGGGTCTTTGGCTACTGGTTCTCTCTGTGCCCCATTTTAAATTCAATGCTTCATGAGTTGGCAAATAGCTGCTCTGTAAAAGCCTCTGTCATGGCAGTGGCCTTGTGGTTCTGTAGGCGAAATGGACCTAGAAGTTAATCTGACAACCATGTCTCTGTTGTGTATGACAGGACAGCTCTAACTCTAGAGAGATGTAACTGGAGCCTGAAGCATTATTTTGATTCAGGCTGTAAAGCAGGAAACAATTAAAAAGACTGCAACAATCTGTAGAGCATAATAGGTCCTCTTGTCTGAAGGCTTTCCCCTATACCAGCAAATAATTTATTAAACATCTAAAAACGCTAGTTATCGTCTCTCCAGAAGTGATTGCTGCAAGAGTCATATAAGGTTCCATGCAACCTCCGGTGGGCTTCCTCACTTGGGTCTAATTATCTAGAAAATGTCTGATGTTAGTCATGTGGCCTAAAGGATTGTAGGTTGTAGCCCTTCATCCATTGTGATCTTAAGGACTCAGGTTCTTATTGCTAATATTGCATTGGTAAGATAATGGCAAGGCTAACATTAATCTCTTCAATGAAGTGCTGTGGTATCACTGGACCTGAAAAATCCTTGCTTTATCACACCAGGGTCTAAAGATCCTGACCTGTTTTCCCAATAGTGCTTAGCATCAGACAGGCATGTGATAAGAAGTGTTCAGTGTTTGCTCAGGAAAGCACTACGGTGTGTGTAGCATTCCAGTAACATGAACAATTCTGTGGTCTGTTTACATGCTTCATTGACAATCTGGCTGATCAGTAGCAGTAATTTTCTCATCTACACAGAAATACAGATTGTTATAATTATGCTTTAATTTGACAGATAGTGGTGGTCTCAACTAAGCAACAGAACAATGGCCTGTCAATTTAGAACAGTTTGCGATCTGTAAGTCTGTTTTCTATCTTCTGACAGTGCAAAATAGGAAATTGATACCTACTTTCCGTTCCATAATAATGGTTCTAGTGGCACAGTGCAGACTTTAAGCAGCCATCGCTATCTGCAGGATCTAGTGGAGCTGAAGAGATACGCTCTGTGATGCAGGGATTTCACAGTTGCTGTGTATGAACTGCTGTGTGCTGGAGAAAGTTCTGAAGTTGGCTCAGTCAAATGGTTCCTTAGGATTCTGGTGCTGCTGTACTTCAGCAACACTGTGGAGAAAAAGTGACAGAGTTTAGACACCAGCAGGATGCGCTCTCTATTCAAAGACAATTCCCAGCTTCTCCTGGAGGAACTTGCCTGCAAATTGTCCCTGACCAGTCTGTCCCTCTGTTCAACAAAAATATTTATTACCTGGGATCAAGTGCAATTCTAGTTTATCCTCTAGCAAATATTGATGCAGGACATACTGAAGAACAGTCTCGTGTATATGGCTTCTGGAAGTGCTGGAACTGAAGATTAGGTTTTGTTTATGCAGGTGTAGCTCTTGTGGTGTAAGACATTTCCCAGATACTGTTATCTCTCCAAAAGTGATATGCCAAATAAGCTATTTTCTATCAAATTTAGTAAGCTAATCTGAGGGAGGCTGCGCTCTTCCTATATACCGTGAAAGTAACTCCTGGTATGAATTCCTAACCCAAATTAGTACAAACAGTGCTATTGTAGCTGCAATGAGTTAGTTAAAACCTCAGCAAATGGTCAGTTGGAGCAGGGAAGGCACGTTTTGAGTGACACACTGTCTAAAAAGGTTGGATTTTCTGTCCTAGCTTATACCTTTTATTTACACAGAGATACCCCAAACAGACAAGCCTTTAAGCACCTTGGCAGGTCTTGCCTTTGTGCTTGAGTTTGTCCCATGGGTCTGTTGAATAAAAGTATTCTTATGCTTCAGAGTGGTTTGATGTGGTTATTTGGACAAATCTCCAGATGTGCCTATTTTCTGGAAGATGGTGCAGGCATTTCGTGTAACAGAGGTAATGTCTTCAGTAGTTCAGTAGCTTTGGAAGCTGCCTGACTGAGAAGAACTGGGGAGAGAAGTGGGTGGTGGTCAGATTCTTTTCCCTAGGTGTGCGTGGGGGAAAACCCTACCTAGTTGATTACAGTAGTTACTTCCAAACTGTATTTGTACTATGTTAACGCTTGGTGTTTGAAGCTGAAATCAAAACGTAACTGCAGTATTCTGTGAGAACAGAGAGGGCACAGTTATCCCTCTGTCAAATTTTTAGTCAGTTTAAAGAGGGTGAAGAACAAATGAGTCTCAAATGTGGTACAAATGAGAGGAGAAAAGCTGAGACAGAGCTGGTAATGGTGAGGTGGTCATACAAGTGATATCTAATGCACCTTATGAAAGTTCATTTGTGTTTGGGTTATTTTTGTGGGGTTTGAATTTCTTTTTCTCTACGCTAACTTGCTGGCTCTTTTCTGAGTATCACAATGTGACTTTTGCTGGAGGGGTAATCTCACAGCTTAGTTTCCAGGGTATGGATGGTAGGGACAGCAAGAAACCAAGCATGGATGTGATGATGACCTGCCCAAAAGGAAAAGGGGTAGTCCTGGATGGCAGCAGCAGAGCAGAAAAAGGTAGGAACAGCTATGGAAGACCTTGCAAAACAAACTTTGAATGTGTTATGGAGAATGTGAAAGCTAGTAAATGGTCTGATGGAGAAAAGGGGTGATGTGATGAGAAAAAAAGACAATTCAATGTGAAATACTGAAGGCTTGTGTGCTCTTCCATGGTGAGGGTAGCCCAATTCGCACTGTTTGCACAGAAATAGCCACTGGCTGCCACAGTAGTTTAAGATGATGTCCAGTGTCTCCTTGTGCTGGAAGTTAATAGTTCACTACAGTTGAGAGGGACTGTCTCTTTCCAATAAAAATTGACATGGTACAAGGTGAAATGCTCAAAATAATTCCTTCTCGGCACAAGGGTAGTGTGCTTTCTGGCATCTCTTGTTTTGATGTTCAGAGAAAACAGCTTTTTCCCCTGAAAACAGTTCTCTCTACACGAAGATTAGCAGCTGCTTTCAGCCTGACTAGGGGATCTTAAATAGCTCAACAGCCATTCCAGTGATCTTTCCTCTCAAATCATATTTGTGTTAGTCTTGAGAAAACTTTTTATAAATAACTAATGACAGAATTGAAAATCAAGCAATTAAGAACAACATTGAGGTTGAATTTGATGGAAGAAATGCATGAAGTCGTGAAACATTGATGAGATACTTTTCTTGCTTCTATAAAAGGATTATCAGAAATATTAAACACTTTCACATATTAGCTTGCATGTTTCTTTGCAAACTTAAATGTTTTATGCTGAAAGCCAGCAGGGTTTGTGTAACAGTCTAATAACTAGCTGCCTTACAGGCAGATGGCCTTCAGGCTCTGAAGCCTTTCATATTAGACCTAATACACATGCTTCCCGTCCTACTGATGCCTTTGTTTCACATTTAATGCCAATTGAGGGTATAGATATATCTGCCACAGCCCACTGAGGATGTAGCAAAGTTGCATTATAGTTCCAGAAGGCAGTGGCCTTTTTGGATGAGTGCTGCTAGAATGCTATGAACTCGAGCTAGGAGAAGAATAATCTATCTTTTACTGCCTCTCTAGAATTTACAGGCAGCTCAAAGAAGCTGGAGGCTTTCTCTTCCCAAGGAGCAATGAGTGCAAGTTGCACTGGGAGAGGTTTCAATTCAAGGTAAGAAATTTCTTCATTGTGAGAACAGTCACAGGAACAACCTCCCCAGGGACATGGGAGAGTCCCCATCACTGGAAGTTTTCAAGGTGTAGTTGAACAAGTTGCTAGATAATATCATCTATGTTCCTTTTCCCATGGAAAGTTGGACCAGGTGATCTTTTGAAATCCCTTCCAACCTGGGCTGTTCTGCGCTTCCATGAATTCAACTTTGCAACAGTTAAAGTACAAGGAGTTTTACTTGTGGCACAAAGCTGGTTTTGTTAAGTTACAAACACAATAGGGAGCAAAGGCAAATGCATGAGTCTGCTATGCAGATCTTGGTCTCAAAGTCTGCATTTGATCCTCCTTTTACAGTAACACATCTCTCATAGGTTAATGTTTTCATTTGCACAAGTGACTCATCTTCTTTGTGGAACTTGGAATGGCTTTGAGTGTCAGCTTGTGCCATATACTTTTCCACTACACTGCTTAGTTAGCTTTCAGTGATCAAGTCAAATGCATGACAGTAAAAAAAGCTGCCTTGTTTATTCAAATCATAGCTCCCAGATAATACAGATGACAAGTTTTTGTGCTCAAGCAAAAGCCGTTTTAGACAAAAGGAAAAAGACTAATTGCTTGTGAAAATTATATTACAGTGAAAGGATATGTTCCCCACAGCTATGGCCTTTTGCTAGAGAAACATGGGTAACAGGTCATCCAGTGATGGATTTGCTTCAGCTCTTGGCTGTTAGGGAAAGGATTACTATGTCATAAACTTGCATGTTTAGGTAGGAAAAAACTCAGTGGTTAATGTTTTTTTTTTCACAGGTGCAATAATGATTCTTTGGGCTTTTAGATACAATTTGTAGTCCTTGAGCAATTAACTTCCCTGCACCATCTGGATGCCAACATACTTCTGACCAGAGAAATATGAAAGCAAGCACTTGTCAACTTCTACGCTTCTTCCCTATGTGCTTGGGGGCTGTCTTTGCTCTTCTAGTAATCACACTGAGCATGGCCTCAAAGATCCTGTGAACTGCAGTCTCCCAAAATACAACTTCCCATGCTTGTAATTGCAGGCCGTGTTTCTGGTTGCTACATGTGGCTGCAGCAATCCCAAGCATTGCTCTTTTCACCCGACTATCTCACAAACAGCTTTAGATTCTTCTCTCATTTAAAGTATGTAATTTAATAATTAATCATAAACTGGTAAAGAATATCTCTGTGGGACTTGCAAGCACCACCAGGATTTACTAGTTGGACAGACTTTAATCAGTTGCTTGTGCGTTCTGCAAGAATATGTCCTGTGAGGAATGCTATATGTCTGGGTGTGTAGTTGTACTGGTTCAAGCAAAAGGTGCGTCCAGCACAGTGACAAGGAATGGATGTGTGGGCAGGAGTGTAAGATGAGCACATAAATACTGCCTCCTTGTACTATCCTAGCTCATATCTCTTTCCAGTTCACGGAGAGCTATGTTTTCTATGTGTTTAGTAACACCTTTCAACTTCCACAAAGGTATTCAGTCTTTCCTTGCCAGAAGTAAAAAATCTGGCAAGTTCAGTGACATGTTGCAGGAAGAAATCTGCAACCTCATCTTATTTTATTGTATTCTTATTCGTGTCTGGTCTCATTTTGATGTACCTTCCTATGCTGGACAATTCCTGTCCAACCTAGTTGTGTTACAGATTTGGCATATTTGCCTTATTATTTCTCCAGATTGAAGAGGCCTGACTTACCTAATCATTCCTTATGGGGAAGCTATTCCATACCTGTAATCTTTCTTGTTTTATTAATGTTGCCTGGACCTTAATCT
>JAVJGJ010000060.1:3054259-3067875 GCA_035590215.1 Microhierax caerulescens
TTTTAGTTTTGTGGGGGTGTAGTGTTGCAGTGACATTTCTTTAACTTAACAAAGGCAGCATTCTCTTGGTGGCCGTGTGCATTGTAAGCACAGCAGCTGCAATGACAAAGTGACCTCTTAAATAAGACTAGTTCTAAATAGATGCTTCTTTGGGAGTCTTCATGTTGTTCCATGTTTAGCAGAGATGTTGAAGCTAGAGGTACTAATTACAAGCTAATGCAAGCTTTGGGTGACTTTTTATGAATGTTGTTGGGATTCTAGCATAGAGATTGGTAATTAAAGCTTTGTTAAAGTATTATTAGCATAACATTATTTCACTGTGGCTCTTTATGCTTTTCCCCTCGAGTGTCCCTTGCTTCAGTGGCTTAGAGTAGGCTTCTCCAATCCTTGTCAACTGGACCTTGCTAAGACAAACAAGATGAGCAAAGGGGAAGGAGGATTAAGTAGGAAAATAATCTTTAACATGTGACAGTTTCAACAGCTGTGTATAATTTTCTGACAGATTTCTTGGTCTGTTTTCTTCTCCTGTGCTATGAATGCAGTTCCCCAGCTCTCTTCCTTTGCTTTTAAAGAATCCTTAGCTTGGGCTTGAGGAGGGAGTCTCTGACCAGCTGCTCTTAATGCCTGAGTGTTGCAATTAAACAGTTGGAGGTAAGTGGCGTTGGGTGCTGCAGTGCTGGCCTCTTTCAGGGGCTGAGGACCCTGGGCTGAGCCGTTACCATGCCTGAGCCTATGGGTACAGCTGTAAAGGTTTTGGCCATCGTTTTCTGCAGCACTTCCCATGGTGGCTTCATGAGGTGGAAAGCCTCTCTGCTTAGAGCCAGCAAGTTTGCACTGTCTCACTGCTGCAGTGTGGAGTAGAACAACTTGGCAGCATTCATGTGCTAGATGTGAGAGGAACCGGGCATGTTGTCAGCACCCCATATGGGTGCACTGCTCCAAAATGGTGGCAGGTCCTCAGCCTGAGGAGGGTAACGCTGCTTCTGGTGCTCTGCTGCGTCCAGCTCGGGCAAGAGAACTGAATTCCCCTGAAGTGATCTCGTCTAGCATCTTTGCTGCTATTTCAGGAAATAGGTGCAGATTCAGAAGACTGAAAAACAGTGTGGAAGGAACCTGTTAATCCTATTTTGCCATGAGATTAATTGTTGTCATGTGCTATTGTAATTTTAATGCCATAATTCCTACCTCCTTAGAAAGCAGATGTCCCTCAGTCTGTCTGGCTCTGTTCCAGGATTTTGTCTTGCCCTGTTAACCATGGCATTGCTTAGAACATACGCATTTTTCCTCCCCATGTAAGAACTTCAGACTGCAGACTGGAGGCACTATTTTCCTTTCCTGACTTGCTGTTGCTTCTTTCCTGGGGAATCTGAGATGACATGCTTTCTGTTTGACACTGAGAAATTATAATAGCCTTTGTGCTAGGAAACCATGCATTCTGAAGCAGAGTTAGCAGGGATCGTTAAGGGCTTGTGTCTAGAGGTATCTTCTGAAGTACCAACTTGTTTTCACCCCATTCTGTGTAATGGAATGCCTTGCTGCTTGATTTGGAAACTTTAGGGGATTGTGTCCAAAAGCAATCAGCTTTTCCTGATTTCTTGCTAGGGCGAATGTGCTACTGCAGAGGATCCACACCAGATCCCTGTTCCATCTGTGATTCTTTTTACTTTTTGTTTTATCCCGCTGGCCTGTATGAAGCAATAATGGAACAAATGAGTCAATTTCTGAATTTGAGCTTTGGAAAACTAAGAGCACTGTGAAGAATGTAAGTTCCCTGCCTGAAGACAGTTCCCTATTTTTATTTTAAACCAAATTAATGTTTTAACTATCGTGTGTGTTTTCTTGGGGGGGGGGGGGTGTTACGATTTTTGTGTTATACAGACTTTAAGATGAGGCATTTTTTGGGTTGTTGGGTTTTTTTGAATGCATCAGGTTGCAAGCAGTCTGCTATAAAGTATGGGGAATTAGTTTCAGTGCTTAATTACCCATGGTTAAAACTGTGCCTCACTTCTATGTTGAATTTGTTTATTGTAGTTTCCAGCCACTATACTGTATTCTGCCTGTATCTACTGGGACTGAGTTCTCTTCTGGAAGAAGTCTTACTACCCGCAGCTGTCTTTTCTCCTCACCTCATAAAGTATTCTGTTGTAGAAATCAGACTAATTTTGGGTGGTTTGACCTCAAACAATGCTTGTAACTGTTAGGATTTTACCAGTTTTAGAATCTTAGAATCTGCCTTTGAAAAATTAAAACCCTAGACTAAAAGAACCCCCACAACTCAACAAAAAAACCCTTGAGTCGTCTCTGTAGCGATCACGTTATTGATCGCCCTGTTACTCTAAATGAATAACCTGCAGTACATCCACAACTAGCTCTTTATGCTGAGCTGAGCTCATGCACGCTGTTCTCAGCTGTGAAGTTAAGTTCTCTAAAATATATCCAGTTGCACAAGTATGGCGTAAATTGCTTGCTCTTGTCTGTAACATGTTTAGTCCAGTAGACAAGTCAGGTTAATCATTTTGGTACCAATCATGAGTTCCAGTTAACAATTAGTGTATATTCTTGCAGGTAACTGATTCCTTGATAACAACAGTTATATGAGATTCCCCTAGAAATATTGTGAACAAATATCAGCTCATCAGCTGTCCATCATTTAAAACTGATTTTAACCTTCCCAATATAAGCTAACAGTCTTCTAGAATGTGAAACTATTTTCTTTCTTTTTGCCTGACAATACAAATGCATCAGACCCGTCCTTGGCTACCTGAATGGGCTTCCCCGTAGAACCGTGAGTCATAGTCCAGATCTTGATTCTTGCTTCAGGATGGTCAATGACTTGACTTCAGGATAGGATGGCTCCTAACATTGCAGGGTATAGTTTGTCATAAAAAACTTCTCAGGCAGCAGGACTGCGCCGCACGCACGAAAATGACACATGCAGATGTGGTTTCTGGGAGGCTATACTTGGCAATGGAAGAGTTCCTACATGGTCTGGTGGCCACCACAAGCTCATTTCTTGTTTGGTATGTAAGTGTGATTCTTTGACCTGCTGTCTCTAAACAGAACACTACAGACATCTGTGTTCATTAAAGAAAAATGTTTGGCACAACCAAAGGTCCCTTCTGTCTTGTGGGGGAAATGGTAGAGAATGAGCAGTCTGCCAGAGGTGTTACGTGTGGGGGGGCTTATTTGTTGCAGAGAGGCAGTAAGACACTGCTGTGATAGAAAACTTAGCCAGCACAGGCAACTATTGTGCTCCACCCCTCTCCTTTCTTTAGTCATCACTTAGGGCTGGTGCGTAGGGGAAGCACACTAGCAAAGCTGTCAGTACAGTGCTAGCAGTAGGATTCCTGATGCAGGCATACTTACTTGAGAATAAACATTCACAAGCAGATTGTGTTGGTACAATTACTTAACTAGAAATAAACTGATGTAGTTATTCTCTACTCAAAACTAGTCCTTATACAAACACAGACAAAAATAATGCTTGATTTTTTTTTCTTTTTCTGCATTTTATGTCTGCAGATAATTAACTTCCCAATTTTGCGAGTTTCTTAGATCAAAGCTCCTAGAGTTGAAGTCACCGCAGTCATGAGTTCACTGGTAGCTTTTCTAAAGTTAGAACTTGCCCTACTAAATTATTACTCTTGCTTCTAAAACCAGACATTGTGGTTAAATATTGTTGGCAGTTCATGGAATTCAGATTCTTGAAGCGTATATGGAAGCAAAGAGTAAAAAGCAAGCAGGTTTGTCCTGGAACAGTCTTTTGAATCCTCCAAGGAAAATGGAAGTAGTGCATTGTGCTGAACTGGTTCTGCTCTACTAGCTTTCATATATAAAGGCTTGAGGAGTCTGTTTGAATGGACCTTCAGAGAAGATTAACCCTTTAATTTGATAGAAAAGGAAAATAACGACGAGATTGTTGGAAGAGTTGGACCTTTTTTCCAGACATAGAGTAAAAGAAGCATGTTTTGTTGTTTTGTTTACCTTAGTACTTTGTATGCTGGTAGATGTGGGTGTTTTCTTGTTTGTTTTATTTTTTTAAAAAATACTAAGCCTACACTAATCTGTTCTTGAGGTAGTAGCTTGTGAATAACTCAATGATTTTGATTTCTCAGTCCTTCGTTAAACAGGTTTGGTGGAATGCGTTTTAAATCCATTTAAAAGAATGGTGTTTTCCCCCAGTGATATTGGTCCTTCTATGTAGAACTTTCTAGGACAGACAAGCTGGATGAGACTTAAATTTCTCATGGTTAAAAAAAAAAAAAAAAGGACAGGAAAAAATCTTTAAACAACACAACAGGACAAGGCTGTATTTTTCTTTCAGATGACCCATTCTCAGTAGTTTTACTCATATTTTAGTAAACTGAGGCCCATACTCTGGATTTTGTCTGCCTTTGCTTTGACAGTAGTTATTGTGGAAATTTGTTATGGCTTTTCACAATGTTTCTTTTTAGGTGAATGGCCTGGGTTTGACCTAATCATACCTCTTTGCTTCTGAAATTTTATTGAGTACTAATGATTCTACAGGAAAATCTGCAGTAGACAGTATGACTTCTATAAAGAAAATTCTCCAGGGTTCACTATTCTAGAGGTGGAATTTGCTTGCATTTTTATTCCTGTTTCATGGAGATGAATAATTCAAAGTGGTTATTGATTATTTTTTTTTTTCCTCTCCTCCCCTTCCATTTGTTTTTCATCTCTGGTTTCATCTGAGCTGCATCCTTGCAAGAAAGCATGTGCTGCAGTGCTGATCTCATCCTACAGGAGGGCATAAACCCAGGAGGGAATAGTGCCTAAAATGGATGTCCTTTTTGATCCAATGTCTAAAGAACATTTGCTTATTTCACATCTTCTTTCTGTTTCCTGACTAGTAGTCCTTATAAGCAGCAAGTGGCTGGTAATTGTAATATCCCAAACATACACACAATATACTAGCACTAGTTTGGAGGGACTAACATTTTACTACTTAAAATTTAAAATACTTATTTAATTTAATAAAATTTTAAATGAAACAGTTCCTGTTCTGTAATCATAACATACAGTTATTTCTTGTGGTACTTTTGCATGTAGTAGCAGCTAGATCCTGTGGCTGTTTGTTTTTTCTTAGAATTTTTTGTTTGTGTTCGGACTTAGATTCATTGAGAGAAGCCTCCACCCAATGCCAGTTAAATCTGTGTGAACCTGACGGGTTATGGGTTCTGCAGCTTCAAGGAATGTGGCAGAGTTCTTTTGCATTGCTTCCAGAAAAAGGCCTGCATTTCAGCATCTCGCTTTCCAATTCTGTGTGTCATACTGAGAAATGAGACTGGTATGGGTTAATTAAAACTGTACCTTTTTTTAAGCACATCCTCTACAGTCTTTGACATAAACTACAGCCAGCCCAAACACTGTGTAGAAGGCACAGGCATTTCTTCAGGTAGACGTGCTGCTTGTTGGAAACACTTTGGGAGAAGCCTTTACCTTGGAGTCAGTGTTAGTGGTATTAGGAAAACACTAGGGTTTGATCCCAGTGTCACTAAGAAGTCACTAGGATTTGATCCTCATCCCTCCTTCCTCTCTGGTGTTTTAAGCCACCCTTTTGGGCTCCAAGGGAGTCATGCTGCACTCATGCAGGGGACACACTACTGTTCTTACCGTGCCCCAGTATTTGCCTCAGTGCCTCTTTTCATGTTCCTTCTGGTCTTTTAGTGCTGCTCATGTTTGCTCCAGTTTCGCAGCCTTGATTTATAAACCTCTTTATCCTTTCCACCGAGAGTTCTAGACAGGTCATCTTCTGTTGTTTTCCCTAAAGCTTTTGAGTTGCTGAGTTAAATTAGGATCACCATTTTTAAAATCTTATTTTCTGGGACAAGAGAGACCAGAGTGTTGCCACAGAAAATTCACAGGGTTCATGAATTTGTTTAAAGCATGAATTGGAAAAGAGGCTGGTGACAGGTGCTGACAGTCTCTCTGGACTTGCCTTGGGGATGCTATTAACACAAAAGTAAAACCTTACTTGGTGAAGAAAATGATACAGAACTAAGCAGAATGGATGACTTGGGCTATCCACCTATAAACTTGTGAAATACCACAGCAAGTTTAGAGAAGCTAGTTTTATATAGCTCAGGTAATCACTCCTTAGGCCCTGAAGTATCAGAAAGACAAAAAGATATTCTCAAATTAAAGAATAGAAGCCTAAATATGTAACTGCATTGGACCTGCAAAGCAGCTGAAAGAATAAAATACTTAAGGGATGGAAGGTTCCTTGAAATAGAAGTATACAAACAACTGTTGAGGTGTAACTTCATTTAGGAGTGGTTATTTAAAAGATAAGAAAATGAGAAATAAATCTTTAGTCAGAATTTAAGCAACCATACAGAATAAAAAAAGGTACAAGTATCTGTAAATAAGAAAGGAAAGAGGAAGTAGGGAAGACTCAGTAAATAGTTGCACAGGAAAATGCAGAAGTATTCAGCAAAAACTAGTAGCCTTTAAAAAATCCCAATAAAGCCTGTAGAAAAGAGTAAAAATTGCGGTACCTAGACAGAAATGAGGATAGCCAAGAGGATTTGAGAAGTGATTTGCTGAAGACTAACAAGTAATTAGTTCTCTTGGTTTACTGAAAGCAGATAGCCTGTGAAAGTCAGTAACTGGATAGTCAAAGGGAAAGCAAACCTTCCAAGACGATGGATGCAAACAAATCCTTGTGCTTCTCTGCAGTCTTGTCTATAGGCTCTGCGCAGCGTGCTGCGGTGATAGCCTCCTACCTCTTCTCTTGTGATTACTTTGACAGTCCTGTGTAATGAGATCTCACAAGCCTGGGATGCAGACTGACGGAGAGGTTAGAGTTCTGTGCATTGAGAACTGCACACTTTTTGTACGTAAGTGCAGAGAAATAAGTACCTGTCCTTGCTAATAAAAGCATATAAATCAGTATCAGGGCTATGGCTGGGTCAGGCTATGGTTATTCTTTGTCCTAACACTTTTCAGAAGCTGGTATACTGTTCATTGGAGTCTCTGTTCTCATTAAAGCCCTTGGCCTATAGTTGTGAAGAAAATCAAGTGTATTTGAGCAGAAGGCAGTGAGCAACTTGGAGCTACTGTTCAGAGAAGCACGACCTCCCTAGACTGAACAGGTGTTGTAAGCCCTATTCAGTATTACGCTTTAGCTGTAGTTCTTGGAGGTCTCACATTTCATAAAAACACCCAGCCTTCACTTATATAAAAATGTTTTAAATATCATGGTAGAGAAAAGCACGGAGATGTGACCCTGATGGGATCCTAAAATTTGAAAATAACAGAAAAACATTTTAAGAAGTTGCTCCTGTTAATTTTGCAAGCCTGGGGCAATAGCCAGTCTGTGGCTTCTTAGTATTTATGATTCAGCATATTCCTGTCCATTTCCCACTGTCTCAGGTATGCAGTGATGAAATAAGCATTCGCATTGTTAACAATTATATTCCATATGCTATTCCATATCCTAGTCAGAAGGAAGTTTCACCTAACATCCCAGGAAGCTCTGAGACCTTTTCAAAGCCCCATGGACAGGAAACAGAATTTCTCAGCCAAAAGACAGGGTCTTTGTTTCAAACCATAGTGATTTGGTGATGTTGTCTGCTGACTAATTGGAGAAGAGCTTCTTTTGTTAGCCTAAGTGGGAAAAACTCCATCTCTCTTCTCTAATTCAAGAGTTGTAATAAATCTGTCCTTGCATCAGAGAGTAATAGTGTCCTTAAATACCAATGTTCCAGTGGCCCTTGGAAGTGAACATCAACGAGCTTTACCTCAATACTGGTAAGAGCACTGGTTTTCTCTTGGGTTTGAGATTTTTTGGTTTTGTTGTGGTGTGGTTTTTTTGTTGTTTTGTGGGTGGTGGTTTGTTGTTGATTTTGGTGTGGTTTTCTTTCTTTTTTTCATATTAATCCTAAACTTCTGTGTACTCTTGTTCTATGATCCTGGTGCCAGGTCTGTGATGTCCTATCTCTGTCAGGCAAACTTCCTGATTTCCTGAAAGACCGAAGAAACATAAATATTCTTGATTATAGCATTATAGCTCTGTAGGTGTTACTGGGTTTAGAAAGTAGGAAGTGGAAACTAGAAGCTCAGTACCCTCTCTTTAGGGAGTGGAAGGGACTTGAAGCTCAGCAAGCTTTCCTAGTTAGTGCCCCTTTTCTTCTGCTTTTAACAGCTATTTTAAGCCTTTTTTGCTAAATGATCATTTATTATGTTCTTTAAAAGCTAGAAAGCAGAGGTTATCTGCAACTCTTACTGATCACATGAAGGCAGGAGGGTTTCCTCAAAGAGTTGCTGTGCAGGAGGCTTTTTAGGCCAGTTAAGTAACTGGTGCATGGTAAAGGCAGCAGCTGTTTTAAGAACCTCTTGGGCTTTGAGTAAGTGTCTTGCTGGTCAGGCAGTACATATACACCAAAGAATTTGTACACAAAGAATTTTGCACAAAGGTGCTTTGTGCAGACCACCATACCTCATAAGTAGTTTTTCTTTGAAAAAAAAAACCACTTGCAAAGCACAAAAAGATGCATTCCTGTCTGCTGGGGCCTGAGCACATAACCAAGACTGGAAAGTGACAGTTGAATTAGAGACAGTAGATGCATCATCCTTCAGTCATGAATTTCATAGAGATAACAATTTCTGATGTAAATTCTCTATAGCAATTGGAAGACACTGAATTTTTATGACATAAAAATTATGAATTTTTATACTGTCTCTAGACAGAGACTCTGAGGCAAAGGGGAGGTGAAAGCATGATATGATATTGTTGAAACAATGTCATTTCCTTATAAAACAAGATCATGGATGGAAGATAACAAATTGCCCTGCTATATATTAAAAAAGTTTTAATATGGTTAAGGACATCAGACTAGTTCATGCGTAAAAGTGTACTTGCATGACTGTTGACAGAGAAGGATTTTGAAACAACTACTAATATCAGTAAATGTCCTGATTAGACAGTTACATCAAATCTTACTTTGCTGCTTGAAATAGAATATGCTATATCGATAGAAAAAAAATCAATACAGAAGGAGATCATGCTGCCCTAAATTTCCTGCTAGGGGCTAAATTTGGTCACCATTGTAATGGGCATAGAAAAGGAAACGGCTGCAGAGCTGTGTGTCACTGTGTGAAATGTCCTAGCGTGTATGCCCTTCCCATGTGTGCTGGGGGGGAGCTGTGAGCCTGAAGAATCTACTAAAGGCAGTGCAATTTCCAACACAGACCAGTTCTAGACCGAGGCTATCTGAGCCCCCTCCCTTCCTTCCCACACCAGTTGCAATGCTCTCTGGAGGAACACACAGATGTGTCTCGGTGTTGTGGGTTTATTAGGAAAGACCTGAAAAACTGTAAGCTGGGTGTAATTATCCTGTAGGCCAGGTCCGTGCTGTAGGCTGCCACCTGGGCATTTCTTACAGTTAGGTGGGTGATGTTAACTCAAATATTAAGAAGCCTAGTTTATCTGCAGCAGTAGTGGCAAATATATTCTCTTGCTTTGTCCTCAGCACTGCTGCAAAGCAGCACTTTTTAGGTAATCTCCTTGGCTCACCTTGTGCATCTTCAAGCTGAAGAAGGGGGCTGCATGTTTGTTCTGCGGTCGTTCTGCATCCCCCTCCTGTTTACTTGGCTCTTTACTTCTGACTCCTTATTCACTTTGACTGTGGAAACCTCTCCAGCTTGTGATATACTGGTTATAGTGGGATGACAGGCACAATAAGTGGTTATAACTATCTCCTCTGTTTCTAAGAATATCTGTTGCGGTGCAGAGGGGATAAGAAAATGAGTCTGAAGTAATGATGAGCAGAGGAGGCTGGGAGCATGGACAACAAAGGTAATATATTAATGTTAAGGGTATAGGAGGAGGGCAAATATAGCCTGTATACATATGCAAAACAAAAATAAAGTACAGGGAGTACACTACAATAGATTTCCTCTTCTATGTTTTGATGGAAATCGGTAAGCTTTTGCTAACTGGTGGCTAAAACATTTTCTAGAGCTAGATTGAATATGCAGTTCCACAGTTGTTATATTAAGGATCAACATAAATGTCTTCAGGACATGAAAGAAAAAAAATTGGAACATGAGACCTTAAAAGGACTTGGAAGGACCTGGGGACCACTCAGATTAGTGTTACCCTTGTGTTCTCAGTGAATAGATGGATACTGGCAGATGTTTCCTGATGCTGTTCTTTACCATGGTGAGGGAGGTTCTCACCAGCATCACTGTCACAAGCAACATGCCCTGGATCTGTGTGGGGCCTGTACTGTTTGACACATTCATAAATGATTTGGGGTACAGTGTCAATGCTGAAATAACAGAGCTGATTAAAAGTTATTGATGATCACTACATCAAGGGCTGGCTCTAAAGAGTAGCAGCAGTCTCAGTGCTTAGCTGCAGTCAAAGAGCAAATGGAATGCTAGAATTAGAACAGTAGAAAACACCATAGAAAACATCATTATGCCCTTATGTTGGTGTGTAGTGCTCGCAATTCTCAAACGTGTTGTGCGGTTCTGGTTCTTCTCCCTCTTTTCCTGTCTTGGAAAGAATATTTTAACAACAGAAAAGTGACAGGGGTGATCAAAAAGGCTTCACTACAAGAGGAGACTTAAAAACTAACCAACCAACCAACCAAATAAAAAACCCACAAACCTAGCAGTTCTCATGTTATAGAAAGGGCAGTGGAAGAGCAGTGTGACAGATAAAAGAATACAAAAGGTCTAGTGAAGGTTAATGGGAAATGATTCTTTTTTTTTTTTCTCTTTCTTAACCTAAGAATTAGGGGGTATCAGGTGAAATCACTAAGCAGAAGCTACAACCCAAATATACAAAAGGAAGTAATCTTTACACGTGATTTATCACGAAACGATTGCCACAGAGTTTAAAAGTCTATGTAGCTTCAGAAGGCAATAGAGAAGATCATGAAATTTCTACACAAAGATGCAGAAACAACCTTTGTTGGTCAGTGAGGGCACGTGCCAGGAGCTGAGAGGTGTAACTGGGAGTAAATCGGTCTGTCATGTATTCTATACTCTTTCCCTAGCTGTCCACTCGTGGCTGCAGGCTAGCTGGGCTCGTGGCCTGACCCAGTGTTCCCCTTCTACATTTCTTGAGGATTAAGGGTCATGAGAAGGTTTTTGAGGCTCAGCTTTGTCGGATGAAGGAGTAGGGATGCGCAGGTACACTACGGAATGGGCTTTTCTGCATCATCTCCACTCTTTACAGGCCGGAATAAAGAATACGAGATGTGGTGGGCTGTGTTCTGACTGCTGTCCAAACAGTTCTAATTAAAATTATCATACCAAATTGACTGAAATGATTGATCATTACCTTACAACTAGAAGAACTAATTATAACAGCACCAAGAAGCAGCAGCATGAAAGAGCCTGGGACCAGCAAGCAGGCTTGCTTCCGTTCTTCACAGCAAACGTTTCATAGAAGTGAAAGCTGGAATTCTGACTCACTGCAGCGTTGGGGAGCTGAGCCCTCCTGCAGCCAAAGATGGGACACTTCGAGTCCAATCTGTGCAGTGGTTTGCTTCTTCACATCACTGATCACTTGTTTCACAGCCCTTGCTACTGTCAGAATCCATGTCCCTGAATTCCATGATGACAAGACTTTGCTGAAGTCACATATAAGTGCTCAGTAGACACTGAACTGAGTGTTAATATCCTAAGTGTCAACGGGTGGCTGCAGCCATTCAACTGCAGCCCCTTCTTCAGCATATATAGAACTGTTCTTCATTGTAATCCCAGCACTGACATAAACCCAAAGGAATTTTTACTTTGAGGTAGTCTTTGTAGTTTCCAGTAGACTTGATCCATTAGTTCCTGAATTAAACAAATGTAAATCCCTAAATTCTCATTCCATATTATGTAGTACACATTTTAAAAAAACTTTTAGTTTTCCACCAAAACAGAAAAAGGGTCAGCTTTACTCTGTTCTCTGCTGAGTTCATCAGCTCTCTCCTCTCTTTCAAAGACAGCAGGAACTTTTACTCCTCTTCAGAACCAAGGCTTTTTCACCCAAAAAAGCTGGCTTCAGACTGAACCCTCATTTTCTTTCCAAAGATTAAACCCTTTTAAGCATTTCAGTTGAGAATCACGCTTGAAAGTGTTGACTATTACCTGTGTGTGTTTATGTCGGTGACCAGAACCAGCTACCCTCTGGGTCGCTGGCAGGCCGTGTGCCTTGCTGCAGGTCTTTCAGAGAACTTTTCAATGCTTTGTCCCAGGATCTAACAATCCAAAAGTATGTGTTAAAAAGAAGCGCTCGATCACTTCATGGCAGTTGTTGCTGGATTCCTGTGGCTGTGAGGTTATGCTGAACTGATGATTCTGGTGACTGGAAGGGAACTGTGTCCCTTACCATCTGTTAGCTGTCTGATTTGACTGTCAAGTGAGGGGTTGGGCACAAATCTACAGAACTGCTCACTGCAGTGACTTTTGTGTCAGAGGTGAAAGCAGCATCCAGAAGGCTCTGTTCTCTCACAGTGCTCACCACCGAGGCTCCAGCCCACTGGGAGTGGTTCCCAGCCACCGCAGCAGACTAACTGGCATCATCAAGTAGCTGGTGTTACTGCCTGTGCATTGGAACTGGCAAGCAGGAAGACTGGGATGTGACAGGTGTAATGGAGCAGTTCAGCAGCTCCCACAGCACGGAACTATCTTTTCAATTGTGTGTTCCTTGTGAGGTTTTTCATCTTTGGTCTTTTTAAATAGGGCATTAAGATGAGGATGTGTTCATTGTTGGAAACATATGGAAATCTAAGAATCTTGATTCCCGAGCATTAGTTTTGCCTGAGGTTCACAGATATTTGCCACTGATTGGCATCACCTACTACGGAAGAAAAGGTTCTAATTTTTTTTTTTTTAAACTCATCAACACTCTGTGATATTTTTATTCCTGAGCGTTCTATTGTCTCTGACAGCCCTTGGAAGATCACGGAGAGGGAGACTTGCTGTAGGGCAGGCAGGACATCTCCAGCTTCCCCAGTTAATTCTGTAATCTGAAAGTAAGACAGGATCTTGTGTAAGGCCTAGGGCACCGGTAGGAGTTTCAGCACTTGCTATGAAAAAAAGTCACTTTTGGCGACTAGCTTGCCACGGAGTTAAATCTGTTCCAGCATTGGACTGACAGGCCTAAGCCCAGCGGAGTGAGGAAGCGTGCTTCTCTGTTGGGTGCCATGGAGGTCAAACGAGCCAGGCACCCGTACTGGTTACGAAGTGAATCACAGGGTTCTTAGAAAGGGATTTAAACCTTTATCTGAAAACAGTGCTGGAAACAGGTATCTCGAGGTTAGGCTGCCGGTGTTCTTGCACCACTCGTTCCACTTCAGTTGTGGGTTCGGTGGGATCTGAGGTCACCCATGACACAGCTTGGTTCACCGGCCACCACGCACCAGTGGCTGCGATGCCCTGCCCGTGTCCTTGCCCCTTCTTGAACTGGGGGAGCTGCTCTGCAGCAGGACCCCAGCATGAGGCTCCGGTTGAATGACTCACGCCGAAGCCCCCCTCCGATGAGATGGGGGGTGTGCCCCTTTGGGGTGCTCCTGTGAGGAGTAGCCTGACTGCAGGAAAAAAACGTGCTGGTAGGGTGGGAACCCGCATGTTTGCGGGAGTTGGTGCAG
>JAVJGJ010000060.1:3068081-3103366 GCA_035590215.1 Microhierax caerulescens
CGCGTCTGCGGCTCCTCGGGCCCCGCACGGCTGCTGCTGCTCCATGGGCCGCTCGCCGCGGGACGGGATGGTACGTGCGCGGCCCCTTCCCACCCTGCCATCCCCCCCCGGCTGCCAGCGGGGCCGGGGGGCTTGGGAGCGGGCAGGAGCGATGCTGCTCGGGGAGGGGGGGTGCAGCAGTGAGCCAGCACTGGCTTTGTTCTTGCTTTGCTGCCCTTGGCTCCTAGGAAGGGAGGTGGTGGGCCCGGGGGGGGGGTGGGCTGGAGGTGCAGGTACCGGCTCTTGTCCTCCGCCTGGTCCCCGGGCGTGAGGTGCTGGCCCCGCGCTGCCCTTGCAGAGCAGCGGGCGAGGAAATCTTTGCGGAGATGCGTTTTTCTTTCCTTGGAACTTGAGCCGGAGGGCGGGGGTGGGTGGGCGACCGACTGGTGGCTGAGGGGGAAAGGACTAGTAACGAGAGAGAATGGTGGCTGCAGATAGAGGTGATTTTTTATTTTTTTTTTAATGATCTGAGGACCTCGCCCCTTTTCAGCTGCTTGAGCCCTGAGTATAGGAGCAGAAGCCGAATTCCCCAGCTGCTCAGCTGTTTACTGACTGCACTTGTGTCGTTAGCTCAAACGTAGAGAAGGAAGTATGAAGATGGGTCTAGAGAAGAATCTGGAGATATTCTGCCTGTCAAGGACTTAAGGAGTCCTGCAGCATTATGATTTATTCCAGTGTGGTCTTTCCTGAAGGTGGGGTGCTACTGGGGAAGGGAGGAGCTGGCACAAGGCATCTCACAGATGCTCCTTTCGGGCAGGGCTTGGTGAAAGCCAGTATTAATGTCTGTATCACTGTTCAGCACAGTGCTGATGCTGGAATGAGGCTAATGCCAGTCAGGAGGGGGGAGGGTTGTTAAGGTGGACTGTCAAGCTGATGATGAGATGGCAGAGAGATACAGGGCCCCTTTTGCAACGTCTCTTTCCTTTGGTGCTGCACACCCACACACGAGTGGTCCTGAAGTAGCAGAAGTCTGGCTTTAAGCTGCTCAACGCTACAGTATTCCACTACAGGAAGCCAAAAAGCATCCAAATGTGTCCAGTTAGTGGGGGAGGAAAAAAGGGAAGGTTCTTGTAAAATGTGAGTGATGCAGCCTTTCTAGGGCAGCAGAGAAGAGGAGATGCGGCCAGGCTTGGAGGTGATTTTCAGCCTAGTAGGCTATAGGGAGGGGTTTTGTGCTTTGGAAATGAGAACAGCAAAGCGCTTTCCTGTTCCTAGCAGTGGTCCTTTGTCATCCCTTACCCTGCTACATTTTCTGTGTAGCACAGAGGTGCAAAGGGCTAGCTTCTCCCTTTATCATTAGGTTTCCTGCATCACTGGTGGTATGGTGTGATGGTGACAACTTTGCAGTCCACAGACACACAGGGTTCTATTTTCACAGGGTATCTTTGACATCCTTCAGTGTCGCCACCAGCAAACACCTTGTTAAAAGTGTTAAATCATCTGTATGCTAATGCTAAAATTTGTTGAAGGATTTCAAAATAGGGCCTTTTATCTCCAGAGTCCAGAGCTAGAGGAGCTGGAGCAGGGTTTGGCACAGCGAACAGACCAGGGTATGTGACCATGTATATCTGTCAGGTGCTGCTGTTTTGGGCAAGAGGGAGAAGAAAAGAGGCAAAGCTAACTGACCAGGGAGGAAGCAATGAAAAGAAGTCAGCGGTGATGCCAACAAAAGCTTTCTTAATAGAGAGTGGGCTGAGAGCGATCAGACTGGGACTGTCAGTGATATAGGGAGGGGAAAAAGGAGGGAGCTGGACACGTTTATCACACAGTGAGCTTGGAGGGGAGGAGCGTGGCTGCTGCACACTCACACACGCAGAAACACACGCGCACACACACACTGCGGCAAATTCTGCAGCTGGTGCCTGCTGGCTTATGACTGCAGAAAAAACAAGCTCCGGTTTAAACTCTCTGATCTCAGAGACGAGGCTGTTTCTATTCCAAGTAGCTCTGGTTCCACTGTGAAAAGCCCTGCAGCCTGGGCACTGTTCCAGAATGACAGGGATTCCTCTTTCTTCTGATGGGGCAGGGGCCTTTTGCTGTGTAAGGTCAGTACCCTCCTTATCTCCTTGATGGCTCCGTACTGGTTGGCGGCATCCAGACTGCATGTCTGTCCTTATACTTTCTCCAGCAAGTAGCTATTGTACACAGGCTGGGAATCAGTGGGATTTCCTCTCCTCCTTTCCTTTGCTGCAATCTGATAAGGCCAGGTAGTCAGATCCTCTGCCCTCCTCACGTTCAGTAGACAGAGAGATGTGTAGCTTTGCAGTGGTTTCTTTCCTGACAAAACAATCCATGTCTTGTCATGCCTTTTTGCCACTATTCCTCATGTCTGTGTTGTTGGCATACCTGAGTCATGTCCTCAGCAAATGCGGTGGTAAATGGATGATGGACTTGAGCACAGGAGTGTGGTGAGCACAGGCTCTCTCTGGTGAAAGCGAGGACGCGGTGTGTACATGAACAGGAGTGCAGGGTCTCATTCAAAGGAGCACGGCTGGGCACCAGAGTAGGGGTGGAAGATGGGTTCCTCAGCAGGAGCTTCTATGGTCTTGCACTCTTTGTATGTGTGCATACATAGACCATTCTAAGTAACTCCTGGGATGGCTGCATCTCACAAAGGAAGAAGAAACTGAGAGCCAAATAAGGATTCAGCAATTTATCTTTGTGGCAGTTGCCCGAGTAGAGAGATCCTAGTGGGTGCTTCTTCTGGCCACTTGGCTAGCACAGCCAAGTGTGCCAGGTGCATTGTCACAGGCTTGCCACTACTAATTGATGGGTAGAGAAGGGAGACCTCCAGGCCCTTGAAATGAGATGCTATGGGGGACCAAAGCCAACGAGGTTGTCTGGTTAGCACACAGGGACCAGACAGCAGCAGCTAGCTGAAAATGAAGGGTGTACCCGCTAGCCTGCAAAGTGTTCGTTAGGCAGAAGCACCTGGGGAAGAAAGGGATGTGATAAAGGCTAGTCATCAGCCCAGCAACTGTGTGTGGGAGGACAGTGTTATATGTAAATGAATGCTTAGAAATTACTCTGGGGGGAATTTACTGGGGTGGAAAAGAGGATTTATTTTTCTTTTTTGCTCAAAAATCCAGAATTAGCTACAGGACCACGTCTTTCTGGACTCCAGCATGAGCCTTGTAGCTGTTGATAAGGAAAGACTAAAGAAAGTATTGAGCTACTTTGGTTCTAACTTTTCTATATTAGTTTTTTCTTCATCTCCTTAGAAGTATTTGATTGAGTAGTATCGATTCTTCTTACAAAACACAGGCTTTGCATTTGGAGTAAATGCTTTCCCTTCTGCTAAAGCATTAAAAGTAACAAGTTTCTACCAGTTTTGTGAAAACTGGTGGGGCAGCAGAGGGGAGTGATCCCAATGGGTGCCTTCACAGGGACAGTACACATTCTGTTTGGGCTGCCATCGGAGCAGTCACCACTTAGGCACAGGCCATCAGACAGTGCACTTCTGTCTCCAAGCATGCTGCCACTTCACCAATTGGTGGTTGTGACTCACGAGAGGGGCTGAGGATGTTGTAGGGGACTGCAGGGAACATGGAGGGAGCTGGGATTATTGCAGTGGGACAATGCAGGGTGGACACAAAAAGCAGCCTTTGTTACTTCCATGCCTTGCTGTGCTTAAGTTCTGCATCTTGTTTTTACCTTTGCTTCATGCTAAAGAAATGGAGATAAATTTCTACACATGCTGACTGGTGACTACAAATCAGTTCTCCTCTCACACCTTTGTCTCCAGGATCTCAAAAGCTACTGGAGGACTAATAGAACAATTAGTTGTGTATCCAGCTCTTCAGGAACTCTCTGTCCTTCTGAGCCTTTATTCATAGATGAATTTGAGCATTGGTGTCCTCAGCTAGAAGGTTCTTAGTTCTCCTGAGACAGGCCTTTAAGTCTTGCTGGACCAATCTGTCAAATGTATAGAATAATACTGGGTTGGATTTATTTTTTTTTTTACTGGGGAGTGCAATTTTGATTCACTTACACCTTTCTGAAAAGCATCATTATCCCAGTTCCTGTGTTTTGAAAGAAAGCGAGCCCCTTCTTTTCTTTTGAAAGTAAAGGCTTGGATAGCTCCTCTAAGAGGATGAAGGTTGAGAGTCTCAAGTGGAAGGAGGCATGTAAGTCACAGAAGGTGTAGGATTTAATATGCATATCTATTACCACTGTGTCCTACTGAATAACTTGTGTGTCTCTTTGCACATACTGTTGTCTTTCATGAGCTTTCTTGTGAAACGCCAAAGTCTGGCAATTTACTAGAACCTACCTTAGAGCTCCGGATTCACAGTTCGACCAGGTATGTAAGGTATTTGTGTCTTTGGCATTCTGCAAAATAAGAAATCTGTTGTAAATTTGTGCTAACTCTTGAGGTCCTGGAGAAGAAGGTGCAACAGGAGGAGGACTCATCTGTAGTTGCCAGTCAGACACGTGGAAATCTATCTCGTCTTGAGTGTGAAATGAAGGTGAAAACAAATCACAGAGCATAGGTACAGCAAGATGGTTTCAGACCCCTCCTAAGCAAAAGGCTGAACCTCTTCTGACTCCCCTGGGAGTCAGCTAAATGCCTTAGGCAGCACTGGCTTAATAAGTGGTTGTCATCGAATATGCTCATAGAACACTTGACCTGAAATTCTTGCAGCTGTTTTAAGGTTGGAAAGGAGAGTCCATTCCTGCCTCTGGGATACTGGCCACGGTAATAAAATAGCAATACCAGCTGGCAGGACATAAGCATCCCAAGCTATAGCCTTAGCTCTCACCTGGAGACTTGTCCTGAAGCTGCATGGTACCACTGCACGGGTGGGCTGGCATTTGCTAGCTCTGCTTTTCATGTATTTTGGTAGTCTTGAGAAAAGTCCTTTTGGGTGTTTCTAGTGAAAAGATGAAGGCTATAAAAGCTTAGTGCTGTTTTTCACAACGTGCTAGAGCTACAAATAGATTGTGCTAAAAAAGCACAGCAGCATAACTGGCAAGTCTGTATCATTTGTTTCCTTTATTGACTTGAAAGTTAAAAGATTAAGTTAATTGCTTTTGCACTTGCTGTAGCTGACCTTTATTTCAGCGGGATCCAGCCATCTCGCCTGCACCACTCTATTAAGCTCCAGCGCCAAATTCTGAAATAATTAAGGAGAAAACTGGAAGGAAAAGGCCGTTAGTTATCTCTCTTTTGGATGTTGCCTGAGAAATGTCAGTCTGTCATCAGGCACTCAGGGTGCTAATAGCTGTCTTAGAGCAGAAGGGGACAAGAAGCCAGTGATTTACCTTCTGGTTGACTAGATTTATGTTCTGAAAAGCTTCCTAAAATGGTTTAAAAGGAGTGAATTGCAGTACTTGGACAGAAATGCGAACACTGCCCAGGTCATATTAGAAGTGGCTTCAAACAAATCTGACTCCTTTCCCTGGTAGAAAAACATTGCATAGGGTGGTTCTCTGTGGCTTTCACCTTCTTTTTGAAGAACCAGCTTGCAGGCTAGTGGGTATGAGCACAACATGTGTTTTGGCCCAGTTCCTGGTGGCTGGATTTGCATGGGAGTTTTGTTACGAGGTTTCTTTCTTGCTGTTAGTCCATAGGCAAAGGCAACTGTCAAGGAAGAGGGAGGCGTGGGAGCATGGAAAGGTTGGCTCTGGGAGAGCTGAACAAGTGAGGGGCCCCGAGACAAAAGTATTCGTGGTAATTGAGGCCTCTCCCAGTCCTCTTTATTCTCCCAAGTCAGTAAGTCCAGTCACCAATTCCACTGTGTAACTGGCAAGCTGAAAGAGACCTTGCTAGACCAGGTAGCGTTAAGAAGTAGGGGCTCCCCTTTGGAAGTGAGAGCTCGGTGAGCTCCGTGCAGATACTGGTGAGAGGCAGTGCAGAGCTGGCTTGTCACCAGTACTGAGAGAAGAAGATGTCCCCACTCAGCTGGCAACCTCCTCAGCTTCTCCCAAATGCCCCTCTCTTCAGTGCTGAACAGACAAGGACTGCATTTGCCAGTGGAAGGGACAGGAGGCCTTGAAGTTCTGCGCTTTGAAATAACTTTCTGTATCCCATTCATTGTCGCTGTACTCTGTGCTGTAAATCAAATCCCAGGAATCCAGACCATGTAAAGAATCTATCAAGTGGCAACTAGACCCAAGAATGCGAGTCAAAATGCAGCAAAGAAAGATGCTGGCAGAGGACAGCTGCTTTTCCTCAAGGGCTGGCAGAACATAGTCCTTCTGTGCTTTGCCACCCCAGCCACACAGAGTCCACAGCTGGGTTAATATCTTTATCTTAAACGGAGATGACATTCAGCCGGTCATCTTCAAAACAAGCAGGTGAGAGGGAAGAAAAGCTACTTAGAATGAAACTGTTAACAGTACAGAACAGGAAGGAGGTTTGAGGAGTCTAAAAGGATCAGAGACAGGAGCCTCTTACCAGAAATTTGGCACCTCACTAGGCAAACAGGAGGAAATCTCCAAATTATTTCCTTATTTGTGACAGCCATCCCTTTCTTGATACATCTAAGTTCTCTCTGCCTCAGGCCGCTTGCTTACACATTTCATGTTGATTAGTTGTCAGGGGGGAAAAAACAAATGAGAGAGAAAAATAGGACAAATCATGAACAGTACCTCCAAGTCAGTCAAGAGTCAGCATTATGCAGATACTTCAAAACCAGAAGAAACGTGCCGTTGTCTTGAATCTGTGCTATGTTCTCGTTGTAAGAACATGTATCCTGATGCATGTTCTTATTAAAATTAAGAAACCAGAAGCTGTCTGACTGGGTGACATAGAGGAGTCTTCAGCCATGAAATCTGGAACAGGGCATCTGCCTCAGTGCCAAGGGGAACAATTTTGTGGGAGCCTCTGTTCAGGGACTGGCAGCAAATCACAGCTGAAGTCCCACTGACAAGGAAAACATGAAACATTAATTTTGTTTCCAAAGGGACCTCTGTATGTCTGTCAGGTGGAGTGAGGGCACCAGGTCAGAAGGTATCTTAAAGTTTAGGTTTCCTCTTGTGAGTTTAACTGGAGATGTTTAAGAAGTTACAGCTCCAGCTCCTCACAGCTGGAGATAATGCCCCTGTGCAGAGCTGTGCTCTTGATTCATGTGAATGCCATACAGCGTTTCACAGCAAAAGGGTGCAAGGCTAGCTTGAGTCAGCAAAACTGCTGAAGGGAACAGAATCTCTCATGACCGATTCTGCACCTGGCAAACTAGATGGAAGTGCTTATCTTGTCCATTAATGTAGCTCAGTGGTGGTGTAACTTCCAGTTGAGGGGTATTTAATGATCAGTTAGTTAGGAACAGTAACCTCTGGAAATAGATACAGCTGTTTCCAAACTGAACATCTGTGCCTTCAGGTAGTAGTTCTAAAATGGCTGAGCTATCAAATTGCTCGTTAGCATAAAAGTGAGACAGTATGTGCAATTAGGAAGCAATGAGATTGTTGCTATGGTTGACACAGTATAGAAATAGAACTTGCCTGGGAAAGGAGCTGTAGATGACATGAAAATCACAGGGAGGAGGGAAGGTAGGAATTACACAGGCAAATGGTTATGAAGGGTATCTTCTGCCCACAACCTCCCATACTTTAAGGAATATTTTACCTCCTTCTCTGGCCCTGCTGCTGGTTCAGCTTTGTAGCAATTCCCCAGGAGGTGGTCAGTCATTTTGCAGAGCCTGTTCTTACCTTAAAGCATGATCAGTTCTCCTGACATGCAGTAACAGTATGGTGAGGTAAGTTATTAACTATCTCCAGCTAGATCCACAAAAGGAAACCTGAACACACCTTCAGACACCTCAGCCCTCTCCATCCTGACAGACTCGGCAATGGTTCTAGACACAAGACCACCTTCTTCACCCCAGACCGTTCTGTGCCCCTCCTGCTTTGTGTAGGTCTTCACACACATGCTACAGTTTTTGACAGTAGTTAATTCAATATGTTGTGCTTTCCCATTTTCTTCAAAATCTTTTGCTGTCTGCTCCTCCCAGAGATAGTTGTCTTTTGACCCTAAAGACTGGTTACTGCTGTGTTTTTTTCTTTCTCTGGCCTGCCTAGTGTGATTCTTAATTAATTTCACTCTTTGACTCTGCTCCTGTTGAGAAACTTCTCTCCTTCTTGGAGCTTTCTTGCTGATGCCGTCTTCTTTCTGTACCTTTTTTACACTAAGTTCTCTGCTTGTAGAATTCTGCAGTTTTTAAGGCTTTTTTCTCTTTGCAACTCTAGAGCTGCTGCAAAGTTAGTGCCTGTTCTGTCCCAAATCAGCTGCTCTCTTCTATCCTGATCTTAGCACTTCTTTTACACTGAGTTAAGTTGTACCAGTGTTTCCTGGAAGCATGTTTGCAACTGGTTGTCCTGTTTGTCCTCCTGAAGACAACTGGGTAGATGCTGTGGTTGGAAACTCTCTGTCCAAAGCCCTGGGAGGAGCACAGAATGTGTCACCAGCTCTGCTCTGGCTCACCTAATGGTCTTTCATGCACTGCATCCTTCTCCACTCAGTCCTCCATGTGCTGTGCTGCCAAGCCTCCCATCACCTGCCTGTCACCCTTTTCTCCATGTACCCAGCCAGACATCAGGAAAACCTTGAACTCTTAAGGGGGTTTTAATGCATGTGGTGGTATATTCCTGAGTGGGTGCTCTTGTACCCTCAACCCAGCTTCAGTCTAACTGGAGTATGGGTAATAGTGGTAAATATACCATGTGTACCCAAAATTCCCATCCGTCTGTGGCTGGGGTGTTAACGAAAGCTAAAACCAGTACCTGGAGATTTCCCCTTGTTAACAGGCTGAAGTCAATGTGTGTGTGCTTTCAGGTCTGCAGTCCCTAGGGGATGCTTTGCTTGGTAGAGCTGTTTGTTTTATCTTCACTCTTTCTGCACACTGCTTTGTGTTTTCCAGTCCTTTGTAACTGTCTATTCAGTTTCTCCAGATAAGGCAAGTCTCCTATCACACAGTCACAGGCTTTATTTCAGTGGTGCCATGATTTTAACTGTGTCATTCAGTATCCCAATACAAAAAATCAGCACAGACTATTTTGAAACTTGCATAAAAAATAAAAACTCCAGCATACAAAAACGCTTTCTTGCTCAAACACCATTGCCTCCCTTCCCCTTCTTCTCTAGGTGCAGTTTAAAATCCCTCATTTTATGTTCCATGTGGTTTCATCTGTGACCTGTTTGGTGATCACTTGTATGCTCCCTTCCATTGCTCCCCAGGGCAGCCCATAGCTCTGCCATAGCCTTCCCTTACAGGGACTCAGCTCTCAATTTTCAGAAAGAAAACTTTCAAAAAGAGACAGGGACTTGCTTCTCAATTTTCAGCTGATTTTCATATTCCTACTAAAAATACTTTTTCTCTTTGCTAGCATTCAGTGATTCTCTCTTTCTTTAAGAGAAAAATCACTAAAGAAAATCTTTAAGGAGATAGATCTTTAAATTTAGCCATTGATAAATAAATAGATACTTATTTATCTATCGATCCAGAGTGTTTGAAGACCTAAAAATAGAAAGTATATGAAATAAATCTTTACTGTAGACTTTTTCAGACCATGAGAGGCAGAACACTTGCTAGTGGACTGCAGAGGACTGCCTGAAGCCAATTCCTCATCAGTCTCAGCTGTTGAATCGCACTAGAAAGCTAAAACTACTGCACTTTCCTCATCATGTTTTTATTGTAAGTGGTTACTGTCACTGTTGCATGTTGTGAATACAAGTTGGGCGGAGGAGGCTGTGGGACAGCCCTTTCAGCTGTGATCACCTCCTGAGCTGGCTGGACCCTTTGCTGTGCTCATCTCTGGAAAAGAAACAAAGAGTTGGATGTGTCCACAACTGCTGGGACCGCTGCATCCCTTCAGGAGCCAGCACCCAGCAGTGTGTGCTGCAGCCTCCCAACACCTCTCAGCCTCTTCTGTGCAGTTCACACCAAGCTCCAGCTGTAGTCCTCTGCTGGTGTTTCTCCGCTTGTTTTGCCTGAAAGCCTCAGCTCCTCTGACACAACACCATGCTGCGATAGAAGGTAGGGAGCCGTACGGTGGGAGTGTCCTGTCCTCCTGCTAAACACGTCTAAGAGCATCCACAGGGCTGTTAGAGGTCGTGTTGGGATTCCTGAGCTGGAACCAGCACACAAATTTAGGACTGCACCAAAGCAAAGATACCTCCCTAACCGCAGGGCACTGCCAGTCCAAGGGTGTTCTTTGTGTCTCCTGTTGAGATAGCTGTGGCTTGCATAATTAACTAATTATTCCTTAGAGTCGTTGGGGGAGGGGGCAAAGACAATCACTGTACAGTCTGGTGTTCGGGACGCAGATGTGTGAAGATCCTCTTCACGTCTCTGCGCTGGTGGGTGCTAGCTGGTACACAAAAGAGACAAGCTTCAGCCAGAGGGGCTGAGAGCAATCCCTCTCCGTCGCTGGCACGGGGGGAGTCTGTGGTCACCTGTCCCCTGAGAGAACGTGCCAACGAGTAGGCCACTGTGCCATCTTCCTTTGGGTTCTCATTGTCCTCTGACAAGAGGGTGACTGGTTACAGGCTTCCAGCTTTCCACCCAGGCTGCAAGGGAGGAGCTGCAGGTGAGAATCTCTTATATGAGAAGGTCAGAAGTGATGGCGTTGGGGCCCAGATTTTATTCCTTGGTGGCTGCCTCTGCAGCTGCTAAGCCAGTTGGTGCCTGTGGAGCCAGAGCGGAGGCAGCCGGCAGCTGAGCCTCTTGTGTCCCAGGAGAGCTGCTCTGAAACAAGCTCGTCCCCTTTCCTTAATACTCCTTTAAGGCAGACCAGGATTAGGATGTAAACGGCATGTTGATGGTAGGCATGGCCAATAGCAAATTGGAAGGTGTTTCAGTCGAGACAAATGAAAGCATAATCCCAAGAGCCCAGAGAGCAAAATGGTTGTGGCAAGAAAGAACAGGGAGATTCAAACCGAGGAAGTGCAGTGACCGTGTCATATCTTCTCGATCAGAACATATGCTGAGCCCAATACAGCCATTGTTGTCTGGAAAAAAAAAAAAGAAAAAAAAAAAAAAAGAACTGGGTGCCTGGGATTCTGTGTACATAAATAAATGAGTATTCTGAAAAGAATTTTCTCGAAGTTTTTAGGGAAAAGAAAGAGAAGCAAAAATAACTGCTGGATTACAGCAAGTTTAAGAGAAAATCTCTTAATTGCTTTTAGCAATAATTTTAGCCATTATTTTGCTCTAAAAGGATGTTCTGTTGTAATCTAAAACCCTGAATATTTTGCTTTGAAATTAAAAAAAAATGTTGTTCAAGGACAGTTTATTAGTAAAACCATTTACTGTTGCCACCAACTTAAGCACTGTATCAGTTTAGGAATCTAATTTACAGCCTGTGGAAACTAGTTGAGGTTGTGGGTCATCCTCTCTCTCCGGAGTGGGAGGAACTGGCCAAGCCACTTTCCTTGCATCTGGGTGATGCTGCTGGGAAGCAGGCTGTAACTGGGGATGTGGCGGTGGCCGCCGCCTGCATGGCTAAGCTCCCAGAAGTGGACGCAGCCTGCTGCCCTCGGAAGTCACAGTTTTCTTTAAAATTGAATCTGCCTAAAACCTTTCCTTTCTAGAACCCACCACAAATGCCCATGTGCTGTTCAGAGTCTCTTCAGCCCATCCCTCAGTGGAGGGGTTTCTTTTTAAATTTGAGGGCTCCCCTCTTGAGTGGTTTGGGCACGCAGACAGCAGGAAGGCTGTGTGCAAACTTCCCTCGTGCCGCTCTGCAGCACGTGTCGGTTCCTGCTGCTGGTGCTGTGGTTGCCCGCAGAGTGCCCACACCTCTGCCCACAGCTATGAAATCCCCTAAGTGCATCTCTAGGGTTGATGTGTCCCTCTGACCCCTTGTGACAGGCCAGGGCTGTTACGGCGTACAGCAAAGATGGCCAGGCACAGAGAAGCTGAGAGGTGTTTCTGAGATGCACAGGTCTAGGTAAGGAGGAGCTAAATGGTGAATTTGCCGTTGCTGGCTTGTGCACTGCCTGCCAAAACGATTTTTGTGTCTATTTTATAATTCCTGAGCCTATCTGACTAGCTGGCAGAGCTTCTGTATCTCCACCAGCCAGAGCTGGTCCTACCAGCTGTGCAGTGTGCAGCGTGCTGCTGGAGGAAGGGGCTGCCGCAGCTGTGTGCCCTTCAGGTGCTGGGTGTAGGACATTGCTTCCAGCCAGAGCACATCCACTCCTCTTCCTCCCTGAACAGCACAGGGCTTCCGTGGTAGATGGGGGGGTGGTGGTGTCCATATTGCAGGAGGAGATAGGCACACAAGAGAGGCAGGACCCTGCTCAGAAGTCTGTGTGGGACCTTTCCTCCCTTCCCTCTGGTCTTTATAATCTCTCCCCCAAGGAGCTGTGGCTTGCTGTACTCGGGACAGTCCTGGAGTGTTTGTGAATGAATGTGTTGTTTCATTTTCTCTGAATGGACACCATTTGGGGCTGGATCCTTTTTCTCCCATTGGCACTGAAGGAGCTGCAGTCAGAGACTTCACAGCCTCAGAATGAGAGAGTCAGTTATTATCTCAGCATTATGATGTCATTGCAGAATGAGGGAAATGGCAGTCTTTCAGCTTGCACTAGCTGATGTTAATTATGCAAATATATGCACTCAGAGAACCCTCATGCATAGTTTTGACTGTCTTCAGGGGTGGACTTTTTTCAATAGAGCATCAGGAAGACCATGTCATACAAGGCTCAGCTCTTGGCTAAAGTGTAGCAAAAGGTACTGAAGTGTAGGGATAGGCGGGTTCTGGTTAAGAAGAGTCTTTTCAGAAGTGCCGCCCTAAAGAGTTATGTTCATAATATCAGGTAAGAGATCAGAAAATTAGGAAGAATATTTTTTTTTTAATCATTGTGGCTTGTGTGCCTTGATAACATGTCCAGACTGTGAAACCTTGTATTTTTTATGAATGTACTACTGGTGTTGGCTTTACAGGTAGAACCTGGCCTGGTAAGGCCAAATAATCTTGGGAACAGAGCAGATAAAGGGTGCAAGAAGGACAAGGGAGGTAATGAGGAATCGAGAGTGCTCCCTGGATGGGGAGAGGATTGGTTCCCATGTGGTCAGATGAACAGTCTCCATCCTCTGTATGGCGAGGTCCTGAGAGCTTTGCAGCTTTACGCCCTGCCATCAGATACATACAAACACCAGTAAGATCCCTCCCCTGAGCTTTCAGTTTTCCAGGCTAAACAGTTGCAGCCCCTCAGCCCTCCTCTTATCAGAGATGTGCCAGGCCTTTAATCACCTCTGTGGCCCTCATGCTCATTACAATTTGGCATACCAGTCTGATATTTGGTGTATCATGACTGACTTCAGCACAGTCTTTCCCTTAAGAGATGACTTATTAGTGCTCTGGCCTGGGTGATTGTGTTTCGCAGAGATGAGAACCAGGGTCCCACTACCCTGACACTTGGTCTCTGATTTCAGCACGGTGATTAGTAACCATGGGTCTTCTAATTCTGATCAACAGAATTACAAGATCTCTGAGGTTTGATGGCCTGAAAGATTAAAAGCAAATGACAAGCAGCAGCCTTTGCAGCTGTTCGGACCAGCCCAGAATTTATTGTTCAACTGCAGGGGGGGTTAGGTGCTTTCAATTAGAGTGGCGAAACGCATGGCATGCAAGGATCTGTACTGGCAGCATGACCTCCCTTTCTGCCTCTGCGGCCATCTGTCTCCTTGTAGGATCATCTCTTTCTTGGGCATCCTGTTTGTCACATAGTTAACCTAGAGCACTGTCGTTTGGTTTAGCCTAGACTGACCTCCCAGCATAGTCCTTTTGCTTGAATGCTCATCACTAAAACAACGATGTCTGGTCCTTCATTCTCTTGCCCTCTGTCTCTTTGTGCATGTAGGCAGCCCTGGGTGGTTAATTCACATCGACCCCAAAATCTGTGTCACTTTGCTCATCACTTGCTGTTCTCCGCCAAAACCAAATTAATTCTACACTCAATGGGCCACATAATCATAGAATATCTCAACTGAGAAGGCACCCATACGGGTTCATCAAGTCCAACTCCCTGCTCCTTGCAGGACTGGCTAAAATGTAACCGTGTGACTAAGAACATCATCCAGACACTCCTTGAACTCTGGCAGGCTTGGTGCCATGACCACTTCCCTGGGGAGCCTGTTCCAGTGACCGACCACGCTCTCTGTGAAGAACATTTCCCTAACGCCCAGTCTGAGCTTCCCCTGGTGCAGCTCCATTTCGTTTTCTTAGGCCCTATCGCTGGTCACCGGGGAGAGATCAGCCCCTCCCCGCTGCTACCCCCCTTGAGGAAGCTGTAGAGTGCAATGAGGGCACCCCTCAGCCTTTCTAGTGTGTAAGCTTTACCTACTCTTAAAAAATGTAATAATAATCGGACTTTTTCCTCCCTCCTCACTAATGATCCACGACTGCAGCCTGTACACCCTGAAGTGCCCCTGTAGTATTAGCCATGGAAGTTCCTCTGTTTTTGCCTGGGGAAGCTGTTGTTCATCACCTCTGGGATTTTTGTGTAATGCCTCTGCAGCCGGTTCCTGCTGACTGCCATCCAAGGGGTGGCCGCCCTGTAGAAAGAGTTTTCTGTGTGCCCTCTGTGGTGTGTCAGGATGAAGGTGATGCTCATTCTGCACAATAGCAAGTAGTGCGACCTGTGTGGAGAAGGAGAAATGCCTGCCTGCTCCTGAAATTTTCCATGAGGTCACGAACCAGGTACATTTGTGTATTAATTTTTACATATGTTATGCAGCAAGCACTTTGTGTGGTAACTAATGCCATGAATCAAAAACTACCTAAGAGACAGAAAACAAATTGGAAAACAAATATATGGTCAAGTTTGTGCAGCACCCAGAGGTAAAATACAAGGGCTTTGTGACTTCATGCTAAATATAAAGCTGATCGATACAGTAATGATGAGGAAAGGGGTTGGAACAAACATGGAGGTGGCTAAATTTGTAAATGACTCAGTTACTTATACCTAGAAAAGACCATGAAGAACTTCTGCAACTAAATTGAACAGTCATCGTCATGTCCCTTTAAACTCATTGTCAAAAAATGCGAAATCAAGCACACTAGAAAAATTAAACCTTCCAGACTCCTTACAAGGGCTCAATTAATAGTGTCAAGGCAGGTTGAAATTTGGATATCACTGTGTACACTTAACTGAAGACTTTTATTTGGTGCAAAGCTAGTGTCAGGTTATGTTATGATGCATAAAAAAATGAGGATGGGGGATCATACTGAAAATACAATAATGCTATCTTAAGAATCTTCTGTGTTCCTTTTCATCTTGTATACTTCTGCTCTTACTCATAATGGCCGTAGCAGAACTAGAAGAGTTTCAAGGGCAGGTGACTGTGGTTATGAGGGACTAGAGAAACTCTCCTCTTCAGGAACCAATGGTGAAGACTGGGGGCTTTCTGCTTTTTGGGGACATGATGGATAGGAACATTCTCTGGAAGCGCACAGGCGTTATGATGACTGCAGTGATCCAAATGTGCCTAAATATGCACAGTGAAAATTCGTATGAAATGAGAAATTCAATGCTAATGATGTTTACTCCCACAGTTACTGGGGGAGAGGAGATTCCATTTAACACAGCAGCTTGTGAGCATAGTTTGAGAGGGCTGAGCAGCGTCAGGGATCTGTGTTCAGAATGCATCTGGAGATGTGTGGTTGGAGAGAGATGTTCGGATGTTTGTTCCAGGCAAGTTGAAGACAACGGTCTTCAGGAACCTGAGAAGGATATTCCTCATACTGGTGAATGTAATTAAGGGATTTTGCCATTTGCAGTGGTAGCTCCAGGCACACATTTCACTGTGATAGGGCTCTAGTAAGGACAAATACCGGGCAATGACCTGAACAGTGTGCTTTCAGTCGCACCTCTACTCATTTCTGTGGCACGTAATTTTTGTTAGCAAGAAGAAGGGTGCCCCAGTCTGTAAATTTAAATCACTTGTCTGTACAGCTGCTTCTGCAGGCCTGTGTAGAGGAGGCAGCCAGCAAAGGGCTCCTCAGACTGATCAGCACTTGGACTCAGAGAGACTTTGCGATAGTGACAGGTATTCCCTCAGCTGGGCACAGCCCAGCATCTGCTCTGTCGCATGCAGGGGGGCTGCTGGCCCCAGGCTGGGGGAGACTGCTGTGGGCAGCCTGGCTGGGAGCAGGGGCTGGGGCACTCGCCATGGGGAGTTCACAAGCTGGGTTAGGTCACCGTGTGGCCATCTCACTCACAGTTTGCAGTTCAGCCTGGGGTTTGTGTGCTGCTCTGCCTCATCGCTGAATTAAGCTGAAGAACAGTTTTGGCATGCGTGTGTGTGCAGTGACTCAGTGTTTCTGGAAATGGCCTGTCTGTGTGGCTGTGCTCCTGTATCCTTCTGAGGACTGACTGCTGCAACTGAAGAAAGGGAATCTGCCCAACAGTGAGTCAGGAGCAAGGTTCTGGAGGGCTGCATGGCTTCATGGAGTCACAGGATCACTGAATTGTAGGCTGGAAGGGACCCCTTCAGATCGAGTAGTCCAATCCTACCTGCTCGAGAAGGGTCAGCTGGAGCAGGTCTCCCAGGACTGTGTCCAGCTGGGTTTTGAGTATCTCCAAGGATAGAGGCTCCACAACCTCTTTGTACAAGCTATTTCAGTGTTTGACACACCCTCACAGTAAAAAAAAAAACATTTTCTTGTGTTCAGATGAAATTGCATGTGTCTTAATTAGGGCCTCTTGCCTTGTGTCCCATCACTGGGCACTGCTGAGAAAAGAGTCCGACCTCCTCCTCATCATTCCCTCCCATCAGGTATTTATACACATCGGTAAGATCCCTCTCCCATCCAAGCCTTCTCTTTTCCAGCATAAACAGTCTTAGCACGCTCTGCCTCGCCTCAAATGAAAATGCTTCAGTCCCTTAATCATCTTCACGGCCCTTCACAAGGCTCGGTACTTCACCACTCCTGCCTTCCATCTGCCAGCAGCTGCTGGCCCCACGGCTTGATCCCTTCTCTTTCTTTCAAGTATGAAGGGGACAGCCCCTCGGGGGGGCGAGAGGCTGTGAGCAGAATGCTAACCAGCCCCGCTTTGTTTACCAGTCCCAGCAGCGACAGCTCAGCTGCTTGGGCTTGAACCAAAGAAATGGCAAAGAGCAGCAGTGTTTTCATCCCGTTAGCCCTGCAGACAGGCCCCCTTCCCTTACGGCTGGCATTGCCCACCCAGCACTGGCCAGCCTGCAGCCCTCCGGCTGGCATTGCCCCTGCAGTGCCTTGGCACCTGGAAGGATGCCCGCATGCTGGGCACCAGTGACTGTGCTGGGCTCAACAGCCCTCCTCTCACGTGGCACAAGCAAGATGCTGCTGGTGTTGCGTCTGCACGCCAAGCCGTGTTCTCCAAATGCCGTGGTAACAACTGCCAAAAAAAGGCTGTCTGGGATGTCTGGGCAGGAAGGTGGGAAAAAGCTGAAGCCTGGGGAATGGCATGGTTTTCACTTTGTCCCAGTCCTGTTGAAAAATGGGAGCAGATCCCTTCTGTTCTGGGTGCTCTGAGGAGCACATGAGTGGAGGTCCTGGCACAGGGTGAGCAGTATGAAAACTGCCCAATGCAATCAGTGAGGAAATGAGGTGTTCCTTGTGTTCCCTGCTGGATCCTAAACAACGCCGAGGTATCAGCAATGCCTTTACAATTACCATTCCTCCGAGGGTGAGTGGGTTTTTGCTTCTTTTGGCTGCAGTGACTGCCCCAGGGCGCTTCCTGGGCCCCCCTCCTCTGCCCACCCTCCCGCACTGCTCCCCACGACCTCACTCGCAGCATTCCTTCTTCGTGCAGGGGCTTGGTTCCCAGCCTCTGGCATCCATACACCACATCCCACACTGAGTGGCAGAAATGCCACTGAACTCGGTGCAGGCATTTCCTTTGCACAGTGATGGTTTTGTTTTAGTCTGGAGGGACTGTTTTCAGATAGACTGAAAGGACCCAAGTTCAGAAAGCAGCCAGAGATGTAGAGTATAAATAGTTCTGCTGATTGCTTAGAGCTGCTCTCATTTTGGGCTGAAAGTTGCCTTCTGGGCATATCTGTCTGGCTTGTACTTAATTGCTGGCAGCCAGAGTACAACATCCCAGTAAACTGAATTTGATTAAAGCTATACTGAGCATTGGCCTTTCCCTGACTTCTTTCTTTTTGTGTCCTTTTGGTGTCTCTTTGCAATAATGGTTTGATCATGCTATTTCAGAAGGGTTGATACCTGCCTAGAAAGAGAGCGGACGGGAGGCTGTGGAATAGAGAGGGTAGAAAGAACAACATTGTCAGAGAGCGACAGCTCTCTGGAAGAGGAAAAATGGAAGTTAATTTTCAGTGAATATCTCTGGCCCTCCGGTCTATATGAGGGATTAAAGTCTATGAAAAATTTAAAACCTATAAATTATACATTCTAACAGTTAACTTCTACGTGCCTGGCTTGCAGAGTGGATGTAATGTCCAGAGGCAGGTATTTGCAAATCCCAGAATCCAAAAAATTAGGTACTGCCTGCAGTGTCAAGGGAAAAACTGCAGGAAGGTACCTCAGCCTGCTTCCCAGGGCTGTCTGACGTGGGCACACAGCGATGGCTCTAGCCTCGCCTTTTGGGGTGCCAGACACTCACCACTGACCTTTCTAATAAATTAGTAGGACCCAGGCATTATGTCAGCATTTTGCTAAATACCCATGTGATGCTCATGCTAAGGTAGGCACACAAACTGCTTTTTTGCACTACCAGGCTCTTGCTTGTTCTTCTTTGGTTCTTCCTTTTTTGTCTAAATATGCATAGAGTGAGCAGAGTGCCTGTTTGTGACTCTCACAGGAGGGAGGCAGGAGGACCAGCGCTTTTATCACCTAGGTGGTTCCCATAGCAGTATTTTCCTCTAGGAGTGCCCATTTGGATTAAAGAAAAACACTTGTAAGAGAAAACACTTATTAAGAACTAAGAGAGATTCATTATTAGTGCTGCAGCACACTAATGAAGGGTAAGTTGGCACGCACCAGCTGGCTCACAGAGCCCTGTGGTGACTAAGGCTTCGACAACCCAAAATCTCTCTCCATGGTAGCTGCAATGAGACAGGATACTTCTGTCTGGGGGGGACAACTGGTCTGTGCTGGTGTTTATGGGGCACAGCTGTCTGGCACAAGTGGGCAGCTTGATGCACCTGGCACTGTGGACTTCAGAAGACGCTGGAGTTGAGTTGCAAATTCTGCTGATCCAGAACCATTTTTTTTTCCTTTGTTACTGAAAAAAGTTTGCTTTGTTCTATGAGACCCAGGTATTAAATTGGGTCTAGAATGCAAGCTGAAGCCTTGCAATCGAACCGGTGCTGAAGTGGAATTTCTGAGGCTAAAACATCAGTAGGCAGATACTGTCTCATCAGCTTCTCCCATCCTGTCTAATCCTCTGCCTCTCCTCAGGCCAAAGAACCCTCCATCACCGGAGTGATACCCTGGAGACAGTGATCCTGGTAAATCCCAATGTGGACAGCATCGTGTCTGAGGTAAGCACGAGATGCCAGCAGGTTTTCTCCGCATCAGCTCTCCTGCCTTTACTTGACATAGAGGCCATGATCACCACACTTTGCACCTTCTGGACAGTTTGAACATTGCTGCCAGTCTACTGCAAGGAGTGGTGAAGTGGCCACGTGTCCTGGTCCTGGTCTTGGCAACAAGATATACGCAGAATTTGTTGCTAGACAAAGAAACACAGAGAATGTATTGGTTTCTGTGTGCTAGCCCTTTAGGAATGAGCTTTCCTTGGAAGAGTTAGTGCCTTAGGATCACCTGATTATAAGGATTTGTCGGGAGCTTGTAGAGTTTCCTAGCAAACAAGGTGGAGGGCTTCTGAACCTTGAGCACTCTACTTGGATAAGAGTCTAAATGTGCCAGCCTCTTCCATGGCAGTGTAAGGCCGAACATCATCTCTTAGCATTGGCCTGCTTTCTCGATGTGAATGATGATGTGACATGGAGCTGTGTCAGGCAGGCAGCAGCAGTGTCTTCCTTCTTCAGTAACCTACTCTCTTGTATGTAGAAAACTTATGTTTTGGCTGTTTGTGAGTAATGCATTAAATACTGCCTGCCCAGGTGACTGGGTGTCTGCGTGCTGGAATCCAGATAACTTGCTTTTTGACTGCAGATCTGTCTCATGGTAACAGGTCCGCTCACTGGTGTGTGATTCATCAGCCCACAAACTACTGATCTTCTGTGGTCAGAGCTCAGACCAAGAAGGAGACTTGATCCTGCAGACGGGGACCTTCACGTACCAGAAGTTTGCAGAGATACTTTCAGACCCAGAGGTGGGTGTGAGCAGTAAGCCAGCATGTTCACAGAGCGCATGACCAGAGCAATGCAGCCTGCGCCACTGCTTCAGGTGGCAGATCCACAGAGGGATGGGCTTGAAATCCAGCCAGAAAATCGCACAGTGTAAATAATTCATGCTATAGTCTTGGGCATCTTGCTTTAACTCCCTGGCTTAAGTTTTCCAAGGTGGCAGGCACTGAATTCAGACAATTGATAGCAGTGTTGCTGTAATGACATCAGCAAATCTGCCCACCTTCATTTATTTTAGCCTGATGGTTCTCACTTATTTCTGGTACCCATTTATTTGGACATGAACTATTCAAAATTAGTGGCTGTCTAAGCAAGAGAATTAGTGCAAAGAAGTGCACTAATCTCATTCCACAGACTTAGGAAGTTTAATGCTGCTTTGCTTGGGGTATGTTCAGCACAGCTCTAAGGAGCGTTGGAAATTATATTGACCTTAGTTCTACCTATAAACCATGTAGAATGTCCCCAGACCTGTATGTATATCAGAGATGGAGTCAGGGCTTTCAAAATAGGTCCCAGGAAAGAAAATGAATCTGAAAAAAATAAAGTCCCATGGCACTAAAACTGCACAAAAGTGCTATGTGATCGTTTGGTAGCTGATGAGTGAGGATAAGTTCAGATGATGATGCTTAGCACTGGAGAGGATACCTGAGGGTTAGAATTCACAAATCAAAAAGAAACTGCTACTTTTGAGCCCGAGCCAGGGACTGATATCCCAGGTGAAACAGGGAGAAGTAATGAAAGAGGACAAGGTGATTCCTGTGTCCGTTTTCTTTCCTGAGGTCTTGTCACTGTGCTCTCCCAACAGTCAGGAAGCATAACAGCCCATCAACATTAAGAGTCTCAAAAGAGAGCAGAACACGGCCCCGTGCATCTATTTGCAGCAGGCTTTTGGACTGTTTAATCTAGCCACAGTGTTTCCTGTCAGTAAAGTGCTCCCGGTGATTTCAGTATTTCTGCATTAACTGGCTTTTTTGTTTGTTTGGTTGGTTGGTTTTTGTTTAAGTGCTGAATTGGTCTCAGAGCTCTGTTTGACCTTTATTTGTCTGCGCTTGTCTCATTAGGTCACCCAGATTCTTAGCAACATTGATTCAGACATCAAGGCCTCCCTTACTGTGTCGTGTTTGGGAGAAGGAGACTGGAGCAACCTTGGGCATCCTCGATTTCAAGAAATTATTAATCTGAAACTGAATCCCGATCCAGTTCTGCCAGAAATGGACGGGGTGTCTGAGTTTGCAGAATATGTCTCCGAGACAGTTGACGTGCCGTCTCCATTTGATCTCCTGGAGCCACCCACCTCAGGGGGCTTTCTGAAGCTTTCTAAACCCTGCTGCTACATATTCCCTGGGGGAAGAGGCGATTCTGCTCTCTTTGCTGTCAATGGGTTTAACATCCTTGTGGATGGTGGCTCTGACAGGAAATCCTGCTTCTGGAAGCTGGTAAGGCACCTGGATAGAATTGACTCAATCCTGCTCACCCACATTGGTGCGGACAACCTACCTGGCATCAATGGGCTGCTGCAGAGGAAAGTCGCTGAGCAAGAGGAGGAACAATCCCAGGGCTCTACCAACTACAGTGACTGGATGAAGAACCTAATTTCCCCTGAGCTAGGGGTGGTGTTTTTTAATGTTCCTGATAAACTGAAGATGCCTGAATCATCCATGAAAGTAAAGAGGAGCATCGAAGAAGCTTGTCTGACACTGCAGTATCTCAACAGACTAGGCATTAAATCAGAGCCTCTCTACAGGGTGGTGAGCAGTACCATTGAACCTATCACCCTTTTCCACAAAATGGGAGTGGGTAAGCTGGACATGTATATACTGAATCCTGTCAAGGACAGTAAAGAAATGCAGTTTCTAATGCAGAAATGGGCTGGTAATAGTAAAGCAAAGACTGGCATAATTCTTGCTAGTGGGAAAGAAGGTGAAATTTCTGTTCCCTATCTCACATCCATCACAGCCCTAGTGGTGTGGCTTCCAGCTAGCCCAACAGAGAAAATTGTCAGGGTTTTGTTTCCTGGAAATGCTCCTCAAAATAAGATACTGGAAGGTCTTGAGAAACTCAAGCATCTGGATTTTCTGAGGTACCCCGTGGCTACTCAGAAAGATATCACATCTGGAATACCTCCACCTGTGCTGAAGCAGACCAAAATTAAACAAAGAACTGACAGTAAAGAGAGTCTTAAGTCTTCCCCCAAGCCGTCTGTGACAAAGCAAGCTAAGAAAGAAGAGGCAGTTGAGGAGGGGATTAAGGAGGTAAAACCAGAAGTCGTAAAGGATGCTAAAATTGAGAAAAAGGTTAAAGAACACTCAGAGAAAATCCCTGAGAAACCTGTTAAACATGAAAAGATAAAGACAGAAACAAGTGATGCTCTCAAAGCTGAGAAAAGAAAATTGGCAAAAGACAAGGTTGGAAAAAAGCACCTCAAAGAGAAAGTATCCAAACTAGAGGAGAAGAAAGACAAAGAAAAGAAAGAGATTAAGAAAGAGAAAAAGGACTTAAAAAAAGATGATGGAAAGAAAGAGGAAAAAAAAGATTCAAAGAAAGAGGATAAAAAGAAAGAAACCAAACCAGAGCCCAAAAAAATTTCTAAACCAGACTTAAAACCATTTACCCCAGAAGTAAGAAAAACATTATACAAGGCAAAAGTTCCAGGCAGACTCAAAACTGAGAAGATCAAAGTCAAACCTGAAAAGGAGGTACCTGTTGACCTGAAGACTTCACCAATGGAGAAGGCGCCTGTGGAGCCAGGAGAGACTTCCTTAGCTGAACAGAGGTTAGTCCTGTCTTCACCAGAAGATCTTACAAAGGACTTTGAGGAACTGAAGCATGAGGAGAAAGGGGCCTTGCAGGTGACTCAAGAAATGTCTGATATTGAGGTTAGTGATAAGGTTGTGAGAGTACCTGAAACAGAGATAAAAGACTCTGCTGACATGATTACTCAGAGTTGCCTTGAAGCAGATCAGAATTTGAAAACAAATATTCCTGAACAGGGAATAACTACTACTGATACGGAAAAAGAATCACCAGCAGAGGAAAAGGCAGACCATCAGCTAGAACTGAGAGCAGGTCATCCTGAAAAAATAGAGGAGGAAAGAAAAGCCGTAGATGAAAATTATGACATGAGATACTGTGAGGGAAAATCTGAGCAGGACAATGAAATTCAGCTCCTTCCAGGCAAAGAACAGGTACCATCACAGACAGACCTCTTAGAAAAGGGTGCTCTGTCACCAGTGTTCAAAGAGGAAGAAAAGGAGGAAGAGGAGAAAATCTCTTTGGACAGAAAACAGTGGGAAGCAGAAACAAAGACTGGTGAAAAGTATATTGCAGGAACAGAGGAACAGGAAGAGGGTGAGAAGGAAAAGAGAGAAGATGTGATAGAAAAGGCAGAACTGGAAGAAAAGGAAGAACAGCACATGAAGGCAGAGGAGAAGGTGGAAAAGAATAGAGACTTCTATGATCAGGATGAGAGGAGGGACAAAATATTTCCCAGTACAGAAAAGGAAAAAGAATTTAGTGACATGGGTGAGAAAAACAAGTTACTTGGAAAGGATGTAACAAAGGAAGAATCATATCTGAGCAGTCTGCCAGTCCCACCAGGAGCAACAGCAGAACATGTTTCATATATCCAAGATGAAACTATCCCAGGCTACTCAGAAACAGAGCAGACTATTTCTGATGAAGAAATACATGATGAACAGGAAGAGAGGATCCCACACTTGAAGTATGATGTCAGTGCCTATGATATTTCTGTTCCTGACCACCCAGGCTCTTTTGAAGCAATACACGGAATACAGGCCATGCCTGCTGCCGACGTTTCAGCCAAGGGCTATGCTGGCCAGGAGTCTGAAATCCTGGCTTATCCTACAAACATTGTGGCAGCACCTCTAGCTGAGGAGGAGCATATATCCTCTGCTACCTCCATTACAGAATGTGATAAGCTTTCATCCTTTGCAACTTCAGTAGCAGAAGATCAGTCTGTTGCATCTATAACAGCACCCCAAACAGAAGAGACTGGGAAAAGCTCTTTACTTCTAGACACAGTGAACAGCATGCCCTCTTCTCGGACTGAAGCAACCCAAGGTCTCGACTACGTTCCCTCCGCTGGCACAATCTCTCCCACATCGTCCCTGGAGGAAGACAAATGTTTTAAATCTCCACCCCCTGAAGATTTCCATGCATTAGCAGAAGGAGAGAGAAAACTGGAAGCTCAAAAAAAGGATCTTCATGAAGAGGCAGAAGAGGAAGAGGAAGAAGAAGACGGGACTCCAAATATCGAAATGCCTGGGAAACTCAGAGGGCATTACAGTGCCCCCATGTTTGCTCATCAAGAATGCCCCGATAATGTGTTAATCAGCGTTCCCACGGAAGGGATGCCAACTTCTGGTCTGCCATTATCCACTGAAGAAACACCATTTTCCCAGGTTGACTCTGGAGAGGCTGAAGAACGATGCATGAGTCCTGATGACAGTACAGTCAAAATGGCCTCTCCTACCCCATCTGGCCCCACCAGTGCAGGACACACACCTTTCCACCAGTCTCCAGTGGAGGAGAAACTAGAAACGGTAGATTCAGATCTGTTTGAAAAACAAACAGATGCTGCTGCCAAGAAATTGGAAGGCCAAGCTTCTCTTGCGGTGAAGGGAGCCAAGGGTGAACCTCTCAGAGAAGGTGAGGTGTCTGCAGCTAAATACAGACATGAAAAAGAAGTGCCTGGATCTGTACAGCACCAGCTGGACTTGGCCAGTGACATTCCAGTGTCTCCCGGGGAGGAGGTGCAGGAAGAACCGGTGGGGAAGGAGGAGCTGCCCTGGCTCTCCTACCACAAGCAGGACACCGTGGTGATAGGGGATGAGGAGGAGCATCCCGGGCTGCCCCATCCCAGCACAGATAGGTTTCTGGAGCCAGAAAAAGAGCAAGGAACTAAAACCATGACAGAAAGTTTAATGGGATTTTCAAAACACTTGTCCTTTGAGCCATTCTCTACCACAGAAACATCGCCAGGAAAAGTGGGTCCTCCACAGTTCACAAGCCAAAGCAGATCTGAAAGTGACAAATCCTCACAACCTTCACCAGATGATGCCAAATCACTTTCTTTTACAGAAGAAAGTAAAGAAAAATCCTCAGATATTTCTATTAAGGGAGTGACTACTGAAGAAGGAAAACTGCTGTATTTCACAGGAGACACCCCAGAAGAAGAAAAATCATCTCACGTTTCCCTTAAAGACATTTCTCCAGAAGAGACCAAATCCATTTCTCTCACTGAGAGTCCCAGTAAGGAAATCTCTTCAGACCTTTTTGTTAAAGGGACTTCTCCAGAAGACATCAAGTCTCTTAGTTTCACAGAAGAGATACCTGTAAAAGAAAAAGCTATGCCTGACTTTACTGACAAGGTCCCTTCAGAAGCTGCGAAATCCATGGATTTCACAGAGCAGAGCCCAGCTGTGTATGAAAAATCACTGAAAATTTCTGCCAAAGAACTCACAACAGAAGTGTCAAAATCTTTTCCTTGCCCAGAAAGTAGCTCAGTTAAAGACACATCACCCAGGGATACTTCAACTGAAGAAATGTCTCCTGATGACAGCAGTTTATTTTCTGCATCAGAAAAGGGCCCTTTTACAGGAAGGACTGCAGGCTTGAACGCCCAGCAAGTATCTCCAGATGTGAAGGGCTTACACTTCACAGGATCTAGCCCAACTGAGGATAAAACACCTTCACCCATTTCTGCTGAAGGTATAAAATCTTGCAGGTATAAGGAAGCTCAGGAAGAAAAATCTCCGGAAATGGAAGACTTTTACATGAAGGATTTAAGTTACGAGAAGAAAGTGTGGTTTCCGGAAGAGGTGGAGGAGATCCCTGTTCAGGGAAGGCGGCAGAGGTATGATAAAGAGAGAGAGAGCACATTCTTGGACGAGGTGCCAGAATATGAAACAAAATCCCTTCCCAGGATGGGAGAGGAGATCCTGTCTCCTGCAGTGCCTGGCAGCCTCACCTGGAGAAGAGCAGAAGATGAAGCGTGGGGCTCTGCGTATGGGTATCTTCAGGAAGGAAGAGAGACTGGAAGAGAAGGGCAGTTACCTGGTGAGAAGGGTGAGGATCTCCGTTATGCTGAAGACAAACCTGTGCTACTGCAAGCAGATGCAGAATGTTTAAAGATGGAGTTGTGTGGTTACAAAGAAGATACACAGAAGAGTGCCAAACCTACATCAGAAACAAAGAAAGTGGAAGTAATTCCTGCTGGCATCACTCTCCCAGAAAGAACAGAAATGGAAAGTTCCTCTCTGTCTTCTCAATATGTCTCTGGTGAGGAAAATCAGGCCAAAGCATTAACTGGAAGCAAAGAAAGGCAAGAATTGTTGTTGACATCTAAAGATTACTCTTACTTAGGTGATGAGGAGAAAGCTGTCCTGGATATCTATGCAAAGTCACTAGACCAAGCACTGATGTCATCTCCCCTGTCTGTAACGGCTGCTACTCTGGAAAAGGAGATTGACACCTCACCAGAAACAGAAAGGCCGTACAAGTTAGATCAGCACAAGCCACTTTTACAGGAGGAAGTCCCATCGAAGACCACAGAGAAGAAATCAGACATCAATGGTCTGTATCAGGAAACAGACAGTAAATACAAGCCAGATAGAAAGCAAGAGGATGACTACAAATCCACTGAGGGTCTTTATGACTCTACAGGAGGAAAAGAGCAGATGGCAGCAGCATCTGCTCTGTTGCAATCTACAAGACCAGCAGAATATGAATATATAGCAGCGTCCCCAGAAGAAAGTGCTGCAGTGTCAGGGCAGCGTACACACTCCCCTCTGGGGCCAGGCCCTTGTCAAAAAAGCAGCTCTGCCATGGGCCATGCTGAGGCTGTGGATTCTGCCAGCCAAGTGGCATATCCTCCAGAGACCTATTCCAGCAGCTCCCCGGAGCCTTACTCCTATGAGGAGGGGGTCTGCAGATCCAGAGGTGATGACAGTTCTACAAGACAGGAGCAAGAAGAAAGAGAACCAACTCCCTACCCTGATGAAAGAAGCTTCAAGTACGCTGACATCTATGAGAAGATAATTGTGTCTGGAGTTGGACCCTCCTCCTTCACACCCAAGGGTGCAGACAGCCCAAGTCACGTTGACAAGGTGTCACCAACAGCACTGATGTCTCAAAAAGGTCAAAGTTTCCACGTCTCCGCAAAGGAAGAAGAGTCCTGCCTTTATACCTCTGCTGAGAAGGAGTTGTCATCTCCAGCATCCCCTAAAGATAAAGCAGATTCAGCCTTTGACTATACAGACATCCATGAGAGATACTTGCCCTTGTCTGAAACAGGTAAGGCTCAGATGTTTGAAGGACAAGAAAAACTGAAGGCGTCTTCTGCCTTGCCAGAAGAGCTGGACTCTGAACTGCACCCATCGTCAGCAAGCACAGTGTTCGCCTCTCCCACAGACGTGACTGACGCGTTTTATCAAGAAAAATCAGCTGCCTATATTGACGCTGCGTGTCCAGATAAGAACATTATTTTGTCTAGCCAGGAACAGAGCTCCCCATCTCTGAAATCTGAAAGCCCAAGTCCCAAAGATTCCTACTATGAGAAAGCCAGTCGGGGGGAAGAAAGCATGAGTGACTCAGAGTTAGAAAAAGGTGCTAAGGAGAAATCTGAAAAAGAGTCTAAACTGCACAGCCCCATTGAAGCTGCAGGTACTGTCTACGCACACATCTCAGGGATGGACAAGTTTCACGTATTGGAACCCCCTCTGCACAGCAAGCGTCAGGACTCCATTTCACCCACTTCTACTGCCTCTTCACCCTCCGACCCGGGCTGGAAAGAGGAATACGCAAGGGAGACTGCATCAGCCGCTCTTGTGGGGACATACAGTGCTGGCTACAGTGACCTGCCAGACGTAGGCAGAGGTGACCAGGCTTCAGAAACGTGCCATTTAAGGCACGATTCTTTGCAAAAGAGAGAGGTTGCTGAAAAAGCCACAAAGGAATCCCATTTCTGCGTAACAGATTATCCAAGTACAGCGGTGGTCTCGGAACACCAAGAGCAAGCCACGTACTTGAAGTCTGCTTCTGAAAAACAGAACGAGGCATTCAAAAAGGGCCAAACAGTAGAAGGCAGAGGGATGGATAGTTCTTCTGCATTTGAATACTCCTTCCTAGAAAAGAGAGAAACACCCAGTGTGTTCAGACACGAGCAAACCTCAGCAAGCCGTTTAGGGGATATCTCTCTTCCTTTAAAGACTCCTTGTGCTTTGCTTTCAGACCAGGGAAAGAAAGATGAGTACTTGGAGGTTTCTGAGAAAATCAGCAGCCTTGACTCATCTTTCACTAAATTCTCACCGCTGAGTCCATATGAAGAAGATAAGTTGTTCTCCAAAGCTGTGGAAAGAGAGTCTGTGCCCCAACAGCAGCTGAAAGATGACTCTTCCAGCCTCTCAGAGGAACCTTCGTCTGAAGCCACGACTCCTGTGATACCGACTACAGCAGAAAGTTTCTACTCCCATATGCTTTCCACATGCACGGGTGCAGGAGCAGAACCAGGTACCAGGAGTCTTTGGGATGTGTCTCCACAGGTTGCAGATAATGTTGTGAAAACACATACAGCTGAAACCAAAGACTTTGTGTTTGCTGAAGAGCACGGTTCTCCATTCGCAGCTGGCATGGGGGACAGCATTTCACCGTGCAGAAAGGAGTGCCAGAGCTCGCAGCCCACACCGTTCTCTGCAGAGAAACAACGGCAGCCCTGTGTAAGCAGTCCAGAGCAGAAGGCACCATTTGCAGAACAGCTAATGACACTGACGTCTCTCCCTGATGTGCTGACATCATTTCCTCATCAGCAGCATGAAGATGAGACCACAGCTAATGGTCCAACAGAGGTGAGCACCAGTCTGCAAGCTTTCCAAAGTACATACCATGCAGCAGAGGCAAAAGATCAAAAACCATGTCCTCATTCTGACAGCAGTTTTTCTCCGTGCACAGGCAAAGAGGACACAGAGAGGCAGAGCCGTCCTTCCTCTCTGATGTCCCCTGAACGCAGTTTCCAGCCCTTTTTCCCAGATGTGCAGAGGGGTGGCAAAACAGAGGACCATGGAGATGCTTCCCACGAGGTGGAGCCACATTTAGGAGGCAGTTTTGATTGTGGACATAAATTTTCCTCATGTGAATACAAGCAGAGGAAAGGAGAGCTCTCTCCTTCCTTCATCAACCCAAGCCCTCATGAGCTCTCTGAAGACAGTGACCTCTCGGAGGAGGATGGGCACCCTTCAGTGCAGGGAAGACCACCCCACACTGGTAGTAGCCCCATGCAAAGTGCCACAGTGGAGGAAACCCCTCCAACATCAGTGAGTGATTCTGGAACCTCCCAGTCGGACTCAGATGTCCCACCTGAGACAGAAGAATGTCCGTCCATCACAGCAGATGCCAACATGGACTCGGATGAAGATGCCGATTTCCTCCCAGTGGACAAAGCTGTTGGGAATGCCCACCATGCCAGCTCGAGGTCCAGCCATGATCCTCAGCCCGTTCCAATGGTAGATCCCCATCCCCATCCTCCTCACCCTGATGTTTGCATGGTGGACCCTGATATGTTGGTAAATGAACAAAGCATGAGCAGAACTGATAAAATTTCCAAGAAAGACATAAAAGAAAAGAGCAAAGGTGTGAGGAAGCCTTTGAGCAAACCCAAATCTTCCTCACCTGCCCGGAAATTAGATGCAAAAGGGAAACGATCACCCACTCCTGTGAAACAGCCATCGGAAAAATCTCCAAAATCTGTCACTGCCAAAAAAGAAAGAGATGGAGGAGAGAAGCCCAAACCACGTAACACACTGGTGCAGCCTCCTCACACAGAGGATGAGTTATCCCGGAGTAGTCACAGCAACCCTGGCAAGAGTCTCGTTAATGGCATCAAAACAAACCCTGGTAAGAAATTCTTCCTTAAGCACACATTTTCTCTTTAGGTCTAACACAGAGAAAAAGCACTGAGTTGAATGTAGCAGAACAGAGAACAGGACTTCCCAGTCAGTCATAAAAAGTTATAAGCAGTGATAAGGTAGAGAGGTTGTCTCACAAAGCGCTTCAAAAGATCAAAGCTAGGAGGAAAACAAAAGATCAAGGCCAGAGGTCTCTGTGATCCCACAGAGAGGAGGAGGTTGGGAAGGGACAGTCCTCTGGGCTCTGTGTGTGTATATATATGCATATATATTGTGGAGTACAACAGCTCTTGTTTGACCATCTCTCATCTTGTAAATGTAAACAGCAGCAACTGAAGAAAAAAGTACAAAAGGTTGGTAGGAAAGAGCAAGAGTCCTTGGAAGAGCAGTGATTCACAGGGATGGCAGAAAGCCAGGGTGGAGCTCCCAAAAGGAATACTGTAATACCCGAGGATGGCATATAAAGGCCATCAGATCAGGTTTCTTTAGTAAATGGAGGTTATTAAACAACAAAAATTAGGACTAAATACTGATTGCAGCAACAACTCTGGAAAAGCAAATAATGGAGATTTTTGATTCCCTTCCCCAGGAAAAGCTTCCGAGCCTAAGGCCTTCCAGTCCCTCCCCAAAGAAGGGCAGAACCCCTTTTCCCTCCCCAGAGCTGTGACAGCACTGGCCCAGAAATACACCCAGGTCACTTTGTTGCTGCAGAGAAAAACCTTTCTGGAATTCAAGTCCTTCTGTGTTAACTTGACTGTTTGTTCTTTCCAAAAGGGTTTTGATAGCCTCTCTTCTCTTTTTTCCAAAGCTTCCAGTAGTCCTAAGAGCAGTTTGCCTGTGCCTATGGGTCCACCTGTCTATGTGGACTTGGCTTACATCCCCAACCACTGCAGCGGAAAGAACACAGATCCGGAGTTCTTCAAGCGGGTTCGAGCATCGTATTATGTTGTGAGTGGGAATGATGCAGCCAACGGAGAACCAAGCCGTGCGGTGTTGGATGCACTCCTGGAGGGGAAGTCTCAGTGGGGGGAGAACCTGCAGGTAGGTCATGGAAACGCCCGGGAGTGTGTGTGATGCTGCTTGTGTCACAGGTGCTGTCACACCCTAGCCAGAGGGAGCACACCAAGAGGAGGCAAATGGTACTGGGCATGCCCTGCTCTGCGGTCTTAGAAGAGTTTGTATCCAGGAGGAGGAGGAGGAGGAGGCCTGCAAAACAGTGCGAGTGGAAGCAGCTCTGTCCTTTCACATCCTTCTGAGGGGAGGAAGCATTCAGAGATCATACGGTCCTACCTACCTGCTACAGGACAAGCCTATCCTCACGCGAAAACAAGCACCTTCGCAGTCTGAATTTTCACCGGTGTCCCACACCCGGTGGCACGTGTTGCTAGGCTTGCTTGCTGACGATCTTTCTGACAGCAACTTTTTATTAGTGCTTTTAAACCAGAGTGTTCTTACACATAGTTCTTGCTTAGTCAGGTTTGCAGGACATCCCAGGTGGGCGCTCTTTCTGCAGACAGGTACAGGACAGTGTGAATGTTCTTTCAGATGAAGCGGCCTCAGATTTCAAGGTCCCCGAATTGCACATTGGGTGAACAGGCACATAAAGTCTAATGTCAGGCCATTAACAGTGACACTCTCAGCATTGTTCTTGTTCACACTGAGGGATCTTTCTAAGGCTGTTTCTGGAGCTCCACAGAGCGATGCTGTCCCCTGCACCGCAGCCATTTTCATCACTATGGTGTTGGTACTGCCAGTTTGCAGGCAGCTCAGAGCACCATTGTGCTGGCACCGCGTAAAATAAAGCACCAGCTCTGCCTTAGAGGACCTGACATCTGAAAGACATTAAATAGAACAAGCAGTACCAAGGGTACAGTGTTCCAAAATTAATTGGAAATTTTAGCCTCAGCCCCTATGGGCATTGTTTGTCACTGCAGTTGTTCTCAGACAATCATCCCTGCTGCTTTCTTTTCCCAGGTGACATTGATCCCAACACATGATACTGAGGTGACACGAGAATGGTACCAACAGACCCATGAGAAACAGCAGGAGCTAAACATCATGGTACTGGCAAGCAGCAGCACTGTTGTGATGCAGGATGAATCTTTTCCAGCCTGTAAGATCGAATTCTAAACCTCCCACACTTTGCGTTCATCCATTGACTCTCCAATCACCGATGCAACATCAGAGACACCATCTAATCACAGTCCAGTTCTTCTCTGGTTTAGTCCTCTACATGGTTCCCATTTGTCAGGCAATCGGGTATCCATCTAGCTCAGCACTGGATGCCATGAGAAAGAAGTGCAGGGCTCTGTAATATTCTGGACTGAGCTAAGAGTTTGTGCAAGAGCAGTTGCAGGCCAGGGGCACTTTCACTTTCCCTGCTTTATTCTGCTGCCTGTACAGTTTCTGTAGACTATCTTGGCTGCCTTGCTGCTGTGAGAGCTTGTTCTACTCTCTTCCTGGCTGCCTTGCCATTTAACGTGTAGCACCATGAACCTCATCTATCTGGTGAGGGCTGCAGTGCTGCTGCTGCATGTAGACAGTGCATGGGGGGCAGGGGGGGGGCAGACAAGGAAACTAATTTGCAAAGAAAATGCACCTAGAAGATAAGGGAAGGCGAAACCCTCCAACTGCATCACGACAGCGAAGGTCATTCTTCCATCTCCCATCCTGAACATGCAGGTGGTGGTCTGAGCAAGGGGACCTTACTCCAGCTAGGCAGGACCACCCTCTGCCAGCTCTGCAGGTTTCTGTCCCAGGCGTTTGGTTGCGGCATCCTGCAACACCTGCTCGCTGCGCTCAAGGAGCTGGGATGAAGGACACGTTTGTGTGGGGCAGCGATGGGAGGGGAGGGTTCAGCCTGTTCTTCTTTACTACAAAGAGCACATTCCTAACCTGCTAACTTGAGCTTTGCACACAGAGCGGCCAACCTACTCCTGCGTGAGCGGTGTGACCGCAGGAGGCAGAGAGTGGCCGCTGCCTGAGCAGGTACACGGGAGTGTCCAAACGCACAATTACAGCCCCCTCTGAAGCAGAAGGGCTGCAACGACCCTGGCCGCTGTCGGCCTAAGATGTCCGAGAAACCTCCCTGTCCTCATAACCAAAGGCTTTCTGGAGGGCTGCGGTGAGGCAGCAGAGGAGCCCGCACGCCGTCCTGAGCGCGGCGCGCTGGCCGCTGCGGCTGCAGTGTGCCCGCTCCGCAGGCAGCAGCAGCCTCCTCGCCGCCTGCGTGCCAGCGGGGCCAGCCTCTGAGCTGTGGTCAAGCTTTTTGTTGTCCCCCTAAGTGTCCAGGACGCAGGAATAGAACCTGTGGTGCGACAAAAGAGAACCCCCTCCCCAGAACACTCGGGGAAAGCAGTTTAGTAAGCGCAGTTGCTCCGAGTTCCCCCACAGCCGCGGCAGGGACAGGCCTTGGCGGCCAGCGCACTGCGCTGCGCACCCCTTGCGGCCCACAGCCCAGCACCCACGGTGGGTGACTCTGGCCACCCCGGCGAAGCACAGCGGTACGCCATGAGTGCACCGTTACTGCGGAACCATCACCCTGAGCCACCTCGGCACGCAAAGGCCTCTGCAGCCGTGGGGCTGGCAGCTCCTGCGGGCAGAGCAGCTCCAGGGGTGGCAGCGGCTCGCGGAGCCTGCGGCACTCCAGAGCCTTTGCCGCACCTGAGAGCGCTGCGAGCGTTTCGGCACAAAGCCAGCTCTTCTCCTCCTGTAAGACAAAGAGTGGCAGCAGGGTGTGCTCTGGGGAAGGCGAGGTGAGATGGAAAGCGATGCTGCGAGGCTTGACATACAGCTCGGAGGCATTTCCACCTGCTGTGTCACCCGCTGCGCCTGGCCCCGCGCCGCGGTCTGACTCCCTAACAAGCACCCTGGGAGCCTGCGCTGTGCTTGCCTGGGACACCCCAGTCCCAGCGCTAGTTTTCTGGCAGCTGACATGAAGAAAATGCTGCTTAGAAACCTGCTCCTAGGACTAAAACGGAGTTTCTAGGGAAAGGGTTTATTCTGCATTTAATTTATATATTTATTTTTTGATGTTAAGCTGCATTTTGTGTGGACTTAATAGTTTAATTTATACATGTTAACATGGACACCACGTGCTCTTAGTGTCAGTAGAGAGGTTTCTCGGTACAAATACTTAGATGCTGCAATTTAAACGACGACGACGACCTAAAAAGACGGTAGAGAACGTGCTGGCAGTGAAAGGGGTCTCTCCGCTTGCCACCTGCGAGGCTGCATGTAACACCCAGCAGCTGCAGGACAAAGCCCGAGGCTCACAGCCCCTCCCCTAGGAGCAGCCGGCCCTTTTACACAGCCCTTGTTAGGAGCATGTGAGCTTACGGGGTTTTAGCAAATCCCTGCCCTGTGCTGTATGCATTTTAACCATGGAATCACGGTGCGTCTGCCAGAAGAATAAATGTCATTCTCTGTAACCCGATGGGGTCAGCGTCCATGAGTGTTGGTTATGGCAAGCAACTGCAGGCAGTACCATGCTCCAGCTTCCCCTGGACACTGCCGGGGGGGTGGGGGGGCTGCCTTCAGTGCTGGGGGGAGAGCCTGGCTCGCCTGCCAACAGGGCTGGCTGCCAGCCACGCAGGCGCAGGATGCCAGATGCTACAGCAGAACAAACGTGACCCTCATTGACTGGCTCCCTGGATCCCTAAGCGTGGCTAGGTGTAAAAGCTAATGCACTAACTTTAGATAGACCCACACATGAATGTTTTCTCAATTTTAAACTTGAAGCAATTCCAACTAAACAGCAGTAATAGTGAAGCTTTGCAAGGTGCCTGCATCCTCCAGGCAGGAGCGCGGCCGCTGGCACGTGTTCCAGTACAAACACCTGCCCTCCGCGTGCTGTGCTCCTGCACTCCGCAGCTATGCTGCTCGGACAGCTTTACCCTACACCAGTTCGCGTCCCTGTCCTCAAGGCTCCACAGTTTTATTTATTTATTTTTGTTTTTTAAAGCCTTTTGTGGCAGTCTGTTCTGCCTTCAGCTTCTCTCCCTCATGGTCTTCCTCCCCTCGTCCTGCCCCCCGCACCCCCCGCCCACCCCCC